>JAJJWW010012204.1:0-151615 GCA_023531295.1 Papaver armeniacum
CTAGATTATATAAGGGCATATTGGACATTTTGAAAATCGAAGATAAGGGGTAGCTTAGATTTACGTTTGGGTGCTTTTTTGTCTTTTAGTGTCGCCCCCTAATTCTTTCGGAATTCGCCCATAAAAATGCCAGGATAAAATTACAAAAAGATTATAATAGGGATTTGAATAATTTTTCAAACAACAGATGTCAGAACTTCATAATGATGCAAGACGTGCTTTGCATAATCTTTCAAACAACGACCTTGAATAATTTTTCAAACAACGAGATGTCGAACTTCATAACGAGTGCAAGACGTGCTTTGCATAATCTTTCAGCTGTCATAACTCCAGCTGAAGCAAGGGTCGATCGACGATATATAAATA
Source organism: Papaver armeniacum (assembly GCA_023531295.1). NCBI lineage: Eukaryota > Viridiplantae > Streptophyta > Magnoliopsida > Ranunculales > Papaveraceae > Papaver > Papaver armeniacum. Next base: position 367 of record JAJJWW010012204.1, read on the forward strand.
GAACACCAGGTTGAAATCCTATTATCACATCAAAACCTCTTATTTATATCTTTTGAAGGAGAGTGAGAGAAATTTCATAATGGCAAGAAATTTCATAAGCCTGTTCTCCAAGGTCTTCTTATTTGTAATGATTATCATGGCATCATACACTGGGCGTGAGTACTTATTTAATTAATGATTACTCTTTTACTGATTACTATATAATATAATACTCACTATTTTACTGGAAAAAAGATACTTTCACTTTTTCAGTTTGACTTATTTTTAGACTAAAATGAAAAAGTAAAAGGATCAATTTTCCAAAAATAAAAAGAGTACGATATATGCCACTTTTTTTTTTTTTTTGGTAACTAACACGACTGTCTTTGGCTCTATGCAAACAATGTCCATGCAGAAAGTGCATATTTTTGTTTTAATAAGATAGACATGTTTTACCATTTTGATTTTTGGGTATAGTCAAATTATAATCATGTTTCTATATATAAATATTATTTGCAGAAATGGCATTTGGTTTTGACAAGTTAAAACTGAGAGTGAATAAAGTTGCTGTCCGAAACAAAGCTAGATTTCAATGACGGCCTATAGCCACAATATTTTGAAAGGGCCTATGGTTATGGTATTATGTATGCATATTGGTGTGTGACCGTGCTGTAACGGCCTGGGTATTGACTTTTTTTTATAATCTTTGTTTTTTTTTTTGTTTTGTTTCTTCTTCTTTTTTTTTTTTTTTTAAATTTCTGTAACAGAACTAGTCATGAAAACCGAAGGTGACTAAACATGTGGAACAAAAACTCCGTTCAAATGTTGGGATCCATTAAAACTTCATCTTAAATAAAATTGATACAAAAACCCCAAATTTCAAAATTGCTTTCATCAAATTTTATGAAATTCTTTGAGGTTTTTGTGTTACTTTTATGTATTTGGGGGTTTTTGTGTTACTTTTGTTTTAATGGGTTTTTTGTGGATGGAGTTTAGGGTTATAACTCGCGGACCGTTTCTGTAATATGAAATTATCTCTGGTAATATTCTAAAAATTTATGTATTCCGATTTAATATAAATTTTTCATTTGACAATTCACTCTTATATACTCCCTAATTACAACATCATAACAAAATGAATCAAAACCTAATCAATAAGATGACTGGCGGTAAAATTTGTTCATGAAGTATGTACTTTGACTATTTAAGTTTAACATGAAGTGAGAAATTTTAAGTTTCAAAACTCAATATGAAAGGAAACATAGTGTTAAGAGGTCTATTGTCTGTTGAAAGCATAGTTTGAAAATTTTATATCCTACCGGTTGAGTCTAGTTTATTTTCCAAAATGGCACGTAATTTTTTTGATTAACATCCGAAACTTGTGTGCCAAAAAAACCCTGACCCCACAAATACTTCGGACGGTAACAACGCGAGACACTAACATGGTGGGTACACATACCCATGAAAATCTTCAATCGCCATTAAAATTAGAATGAATTTGTTGGCCGCAATCTTTGTGATTGAGTTTCCCGGAATATATCTTGCCCGCAATTGGAAAAACAGTAATGCCTCTACGTTATGTTTGTGTTGACGGATCTGCTCAATGACATTATGGCATCAGTTCGATGAATGTCGTTTGAATAAGGAGTGTATTCGGTTCTTGAACAGATTCTCAGTCTTGAATATATATAAGCAAAGGCCTTCAACAAGGCTAATGACCCCCATCAACAAAGGAATCGGCCATATTGGAGGAATAGACCAGTACATAGTAGAATTGTTTGTTTTGGCCCAATGGGCAAGTTTATGAGCCACTGAATTACATGTACGTGGTTGAAAGATAAACAGACAAGCTACAAGACTATAAGAGAAAAAACTGGATATCTTTAAAGATAACATTCGTTCTAAAGTTTCCAGCAAACAAGCCAGCAGAAACTGATTGATTAGACTCTGAGCATCACTTTCTATGATTAGATGAGTAAGCTTTTTGCTCCACAACTTTTTCAAGGAAGCCCCAAATAGCTACAGCTTGAGTTCTTCGTGAGAATCCACTTGAAAAACAATGGACGCACAAAAGGAGGCAGTGTTGGAGAAATCCCTCATCACAAAGCCTGCACCATTATTCCCAGAAAATTCATCATAAGCTCTGTCAGTGTTACATTTTATCCATCCAGTTGGTGGGGGCATCCATTTTTCACTTATACTAATAGGAACCAAAGTAGAAACAATAGCACCAGTCTTTCTAGTTAATAACATGGCTCCATCTCTCATCGGAACAACAGTGTGATTTTCTTTGATATTTTGAAACAAAGGATAGAAACAAAGAAACATTGATCTCCATCAGGGAGTTTAGAGACAAGATTAACTAACCAGATTAACATCCAATCAATAAAGGACTTAGTACTAAAAGCCTGAGTGTTGACACAGAAAGACGATAAGAACCAAACACGACTAGAAAAAGGGAAAAGAACTAAAGCATGCATAATCAGTTCATAAGGATCATTACATCTAGCACAATCAACATAGTTTATAGGCATTCTAGTATGAAGGACGGTTCTAGCAGGTAAGGCATTTCTAGCAGATTTCCAACTAAAAACTTGAATTCCATAAGGCACATTGATTTTCCAAATTCACTTCCAAATAGCACTACAAGGGGAAGGCATGAGCCCTCAAAGTCCCAAGTAAGAAGATTTAGAGGTAAATCTACCATTCTTTGAAAGATCCCAAGCCCTCCTATCAGGAGTTCACTGGCTTAAGGGAATAGTGACAATCTTCTTAGCAGAAGCATCATCAAAGTGGGTGTTTAATCTATCAACATCCCAAGATACGTAATAGGATTAATAAAGTAAGAAACTTTATAGTTGGATCTCGGAGGCACCAAAGGGTTGGGGACAAAGCGAGAACCTAAAGAAGGAATCCATTTGTCACACCAAGGGTCAATAAATTGACCATCTCCAACAATCCAAGAGATAAAAGGTTTGATAAGCTCTTTGATGGCATGTAAGCACTTCCAGGTCCAAGAACAGTTAGCAGGACACTTGGCATTTAAAAAGTCAGTTCTAGGAAAGTATCTAGCTTTAAGAGTAGAAGCTAGCAGACAATCAGGGTTCTCAATTATCCTCCAGGCATTCCTGGCAAGCATAACAAGATTATTGAGCTTAGCTTTCCTAAAACCAAGACCTCCTTCAGACTTGAGAGAACAAAGAATGTCCCAACCCAAAATATGAAGATTTCTATCTTTTGGATCAAGAGTTTCTCCCCACCAAAACTTACAGAGATGAGAATCCATTTTTCTACAAAGGTATTTGGGAATAAGGAAAGCTCCCATTTGATACAGAGGGATAGCCTGTCCATTATGCTTTATTAAAGTAGTTCTAGCAGCTTGGGAAAGAAGCTTATGGAGCCAGATAGAGATTCTAGCATCAATAGCCTGGAGAATACCCATATGGGTTTGGATTTTAGAAGCCTTAAAGGTTGTAGGAGTACCCAGATATATTTCTCCTAAATCCCTATTACTAATATCAAGGATACTAGAGAGCTGTTGTTTGAGATGTTCTGGATTTTTTTTGCTAAACAGGATCCTAGACTTGTCAAAATTAATTTCTTGACCAGAAGCCAAGCAATACTTTTGAAGGTACTCTTTGATAGTCTGGAAATCTTCAATAGTAGCTTTATAAAATAGTAAGGAATCACAAAGCCAAAAAGAAGGTGTGTCATAGCAGGAGCATTTTTGCACACCTTTATGCCTTCAACCGAAAATTTCCTAGTTAGAACATCTATATAAGAGGATAAAGCCTTAGAGAAAATGATGTAAAGATAAGGAGACAAAGGGTCTCCTTGTCTTAAACCCCTTTCTGGTTTGATAAAACCAGTGGTGCTACCATTGAAGAGAACGAAATAAGAAACAAGTAGAGACACATTGATTTATGAGTTTAACCCAATAATCAGAAAGCCCCATTTTTTTCAAGACCTTCTCAAGAAAATACCATTCTAACTTATCATAGGCCTTATACATGTCAAGCTTGATGGCAGCAATACCAATTGCTTTATCACGATGATTAACAACATAGATGGCCTTATTTTAGCTAGAAGGATATTGTCAGAAATACTTCTTTTAGGTTCAAAAGCACTTTGGTTTTGGGAAATGATATTATTCATAAAGGACTTTAATCTATTAGCTAAAGTTTTAGAAATGATCTTGTATATAAAGTTACAAAGTCCTATGGGTCTATATTGAGAGACCAACTCAGCTAGTGGGACTTTGGGGATGAGAGTTATGTTGGTATGATTGAAAGCTTTAATAACATTTCCAGTTCTAAAGCAAGTTTGAGTCATATCAACAACAACTTCTCCCACAATGTCCCAATGCTTTTGATAGAAAAGACCAGTAAAACCATCAGGGCCAGGGTCTTTTTTCCACCTATTTGAAAAACCGCATTCTTAATCTCCTCCACAGTAAGGGAAGAGTTTATAAAGAATTATCCATATCAGAGAATTTGACAGGAAGGTCAAGAAGGATCTCATCCTGGAATTCTTGGGAAGGCAATGAACAATACACATACACATGGTTTTTAAAAGCGTACGCTTCACGCTTCGAAGCGTACGCTTTGCTCCAAAAAATTCAAAAATGCTTCAAGTGTTAACATATATCCTTATTTAAGGATAAATATTATTTCCTAGTATATATGATCTTTGCTTTATCACAATATATTTTAGCTCTATATATTCATGAGTCATGTAACTGGAATTGATATGATTATCATAATAAAGAATTATCTTCTTCTCAATCTCATATTTGTAAAGATGGTATCTATGAGCTGGTTCTTGAATCATGGGTAGTGATTTAATTATACCAAAATAAATCTAAACAAAAAGGGAGATGGAAAACAAACTGCTCTATTATCGTTCAACAAGGTGCATCATTCAAGCCTGGGATTGTTCTTGATGAAACAAACTATGACTTGTGGTCACAAATCATGGAGATGCATATTCGCCGAAAAAGAAAAACTTCTTTTATTATGGGAAGAACAAGAAAACCTACCGAGGAAGATCCAAAATATGAAAAGTGGCACATGGGAGATAATCAAAAGGTCAAGAGATGGTTATTTGATGTCTATGTCACTGAAATCATGAAGAGATATATTGATTTACCTACCGCTAGAGAGATGGGATGCATTATATAAAGCCTTTTATGATGGAGATGATGAGATGCGGTGTTTACCCTAAACCGAGCTTTTTCGGCAAATCAAAATGGCAGAGCTCTCTCAACTTATTATGGAGAACTAAGCTGAAATCTTTGGAGAGTTGGATCATCGTGACAAGGTGGTTATGGAGAATCCTAATGATGTTGAAGCCTATCAAAATCAATCTGGGCGCCTAAGGGTGCATATATTCCTTCTTTGGATTAGATGAAAGTTTTGAGCGGATCCCAGTGGTGAAATCTTGAGAAAGGATCCTATTCACGAATTGGAATCATGTTATTCACTTGTTCGTCGTGAACATCTGACGTACAACGATGACAAAAGAATCGGAAGAAGTTGAACCTCTTTGCTATGGCAACTCAAAACCGAATTGCAATCAAAGGGGGTCTTTTCATAGATACTCAAAGGCCGAGGTGGACAAGTCATCACTTAAGTGTACATTGTAATCAATACTGGACATACAACTGACATGTGTTTTGAGTTGGTTGGATATCCAGATTGGTGGATCAACATATGGAGAGGAAGAAGGAGACAAAGAAGAGTCCGGTGCTCAATGGCTTGACAAAGAAAGGAAAGGATTCCATGGTAATATACCTTGAAAGCAGGGAGGATGTAACGATGGTAAGTTTTTAAATGTTTCTTCACTTGTTTCGAATAATTCATGGATAGTTGATTAGGGTGCTACGGACCATATGACATGCGATTCTAAACAAGTCTCTTCCCCTTAAACCATCCTTACAAAAAACGATCTCTCATCGCAAATGGCTCACGGGCTCAAATTCTTGGTGAAGGGTCAATATCTCTCGAAAGTTTAGACTTAGATTACGTCTTAGTAGTTCCTACATTAGACCGTAATCTCTGTGATTTCCCAAATAACTAATACTTTACATTGTGTGGTAATATTTTGGCACTGATTGTTGTGTTTTTAAAGGACATCTGCTTGAAGCAAGCGATTGGTTATGGTGTTAAGCGTGGGAAGCTATATTATCTGGATTTGGTGTCAAGTAGTTCGGATAAATTTGCGTCAAGCTCTTCTTGCGATGGTTCGAGGGGAAGAGACAAAAATCTCAAATTTTGTTATGGCGTAAACGATTGGGACATGCGTCGTTTGGTTATTTAAAAAATTATTTCCTAGTTTGTTTACAAAACTTGATATTTCTAGTTTTCATTGTGAAGTATGTGAACTTGCAAAAGCCATCGTGCTTCTTTTCCATTATCATTCAATAAGAGTCCATTCCTTTTATGATCATACACTACGATGTTTGGGGCCATCTAAAACTACTACTCTCGGTGGTTCAAAATGGTTTGTTACTTTTATTGATGATTGCACTAGAATGGCGTGGGTGTGTCTCATGAAAAGCAAAAGTGAAGTTACCAACTTGTTTCAAAAGTTCCATAAGATGATTAGCACTCAGTACAACAAAAAGATTCAAGTTCTTCGTAGTGATAACGGTGGTGAATATATGGATTATGACCTTCAACATTATTTAGAGGACACGAGTTATTCATCAAACTACTTGCTCTAATACGCCTCAGGCGGAATTGAGTAAGCGAGAGAGAAAGAATCGTCACTTATTGGAAGTGGTCCGTGCTTCATTAATAGAAGCACATATGCCATTGATGTATTGGGAGAGGGGCACTTACTCGTGGCATATCTTATAAATCGAGTGCCATCCGGTACCATTGTGTTTCAAACACCCCATCAAGCTCTTGGTGAAGCGGTTGTGTCTCCAATCGTTTCCTAATCTTCCGCCTCATGTGTTTGGTTGTGTATCTTATGTTCATCTGCACAAGAATCAACGTGATAAGTTGGCTCCTAGAGCTCTCGAAGTGTGTATTTGTGGGATATGCAACAACTAAAAAGGGATATCGTTGCTATCATCCTCCAAACCAAAAAGAATGTTTGTTACTATGGATGTTGTATTTCATGAAGATACTATGTATTTTCATGTGAGTCCGAACTCGGGGGGAGTACCATGAGGAAATTCAGACTCTTAACTATGATGAAGATATATCGAAATCGATGTCTCTGTTATTGTCAATTCGATGATATACCTCAAGAAAATTTTTGATGAAGGTTCTTGAGAGAAGAAACAGAAAGCTTGAGTATTGGATCGTCTTTGTCGAGATTCAAGATGAGGTTATGATAGAAGAGATTCGAGTCTCGTTACCCCAAGAAGATGAAACACCAAACCAATCGTCTGCTACGGATGTTCTTGAAGAATCAAGGAAACAACTTCCACAACGTATAAATAGAGGTATTCCTAAACCTAGATATGAACTGAAATCTCTAGTAAGGTTAAGTACCCTATGAGTCATTATGTCTCTCACCATCGTTTATTAAAGCTAATAAGGCATTCGTGAATCAACTATCTACTGTTTTTATTCCTAACAATGTGCGGGAAGCATTAGGCGATCCAAAATGGAGAGCGTGACCATAGAAGAAGAATTGAGGTCCCTGTTTGAGAATGATACTTGGGATTATGTTGATTGTCCAAAAGGAAGAAAAATTGTGGGGTGTCGTTGGATTTTCACCATTAAATACAAGGCAAATGGTGAGATTGAACGTTATAAAGCAAGATTAGTTGCTAAGGTTCTGAGTAAACTTACGGTATCGACTATCGGAAACTTTTGCTCCGATGGCGAAAATCAACCCAGCATGCGAGTCTTGTTATCGCTTCTTTGCAAACTTGGATTGGCCTTTGCGACGGTTTGATGTAAAGAATGCCTTCTTGCATGGTGAATTAATGAAGAAGTTTACATGGAGCTCCCACAGTATTTCGGTTCGGGATCTCATGGTAAGAAGGTATGTAAGCTAAACAAGTCATTATATGGACTAAAACAATCTCCTAGGGCACTGGTTTGGAAGATTCACCAAATCTATGAGAAACTTTGGATATCGTGAGTAATTCGATCATACTTTGTTCATAAAGAAAAGGAAGGATAAAATTCTTTGCTCTTATCATATATGTAGATGATATGGTGGTAACGTGGAAATGATCGAGAGGAAAGGAAATCTTTGCAAAGATACTTATCAAAGGAATTTCAAATGAAAGATCTTGGTTCATTGAAATACTTCCTTGGGATTGAAGTTTCTCGATCCGGTGAAGGAATTTTCTTATCACAAAGGAAATATGTTCTTGATCCGCTAAAAGAAGTGGGCATGTCGGCATGTCAACCCGTCCATACACCTTTAGAAGAAAAGGTAAATCTATGTATTGAACTCCGACCAAGTTCTTTACTTGATAAAAGAAGATATCAAAGACTTGTGGGGAGATTGATGTATCTATCTCACACAAGGCCGAGATCTTGCTTATGCACTCGGTGTTGTTAGCCAATTCATGCACAATCAGTGAACAACACATGAATGCGGTTTTCGTATTTTGAGGTATTTGAAGTCCTGCTCCTGGAAAGGAATTTTATTCTAAAAATGAAGATCATAGAAAGGTTGTGGCATATACGATTACGATTATGCGGGAGAAATCGATGGCGGACGTTCTCTGCGAGGCTACTTTACCTTTGTGGGAGGTAACTTAGTTACTTGGAGAAGTAAGAAACAAAATATTGTTACACGATCAAGTGCGAGAGGATGAATTCGGGGAGGTATGGCGAGATGGCATTTGTGAAACCTTGTGGTTAAGGCTTCTCCTTAAGGATTTGGGGGCTCCTCTCAAGGATCCTATTATTCTTTATTGTGATAACAAGGTGCCGCGTGATATTGCTCATAATCTGTCAAGCACGATCGTACTAAACATGTTGAGGTTGTGGGTTCTTCATCAAAGAGAAGTGGACAACAACATCATTGGAGTTGCCACCCGGTTCGATGCGAAGAACAACTTGCAGATATTCTCACACATGGAGTGTCAAGAAAAAATACTTGGTTTTTACGGACAAGTTGGGCATGTGTGATATCTATGCACCAACTTGAGGGGGGAGTGTTAACATATATCCTTATTTAAGGATAAATATTATTTCCTAGTATATAGGATCTTTGCTTTATCACAATATATTTTTAGCTCTATATATTCATGAGCTGTGTAACCAGAATTGATATGATTATCATAATAAAGAATTATCTTCTTCTCAATCTCATATTTGTAAAGATCAAGTCGTAGTGGTGAAGCGAATCTTCACCGAAGCGGCAGATTCCCAAATAAGATACGCTTCACAGCATTTCCCACCTAAAAGTTTTAAGAAAAAATTAATTACTTCTAAGGAGATTCGAACCCCACTCATGGTGCACATTTTTAATGAACAAAACCACTGAGCCACGATTAGTCTGTTAATATATATTGGACTTATATTTATTTTATCCAAATATTATCTTCTTAAATTTACATTCCATATTTACCTAAGGACAACTAATATCATTCATAGACGCTTCAAACATCAACCATGAACGACGCATTTCACGCTTCAAAGACACGTTCGCTTCATTAAAAATGAAAAACGCTTCCCGCTTTAAAATCCTTGCACATACATATGTTGTGTCCCGACTTGCTAACTTGGGTCAGATCAGGCCAATACATCCCAACGAGCTGGGTAGTGGGTACATAGGTACCCAATAATACCCGAATCTATCCGGATGAAAAAAACGGCAAAACTAGGGTTTCGTAAGAAGAGTTCATCTGAACCGTTCGATTTACATTTATAAGCTATCCTGAATAATGATCACAACTCTTGTCTTGGCTTAGAGAGAGGCTGCCATTGTTTTTCTTCGTTCCACCATTCAACTCACGAGGTAATATCAATCTATTGCTTGAACTCTATTTTTTTTGGGTCTGATTAGTCATATGAATCTAATTGCTTCTGTATTTTTCTTAGTAAATCTGTGTAAAAATTGTTTTTGAAAGCATTTAGATGTAATCTCTTTATCTGGTAGTGACTGAAATGTAGTCCTGAAAACAATTTTAAGAATGTAAATCAAGGCTTGAATCTCAGAAAGGGCTAGTTTTCTACATAACCATACTGTGGTTTTGGAGAAAGATAAACAAATTAGCCTGAGAATTGGTATTCTTTTGTGCCATAGGCCTTTGGTACAGGACCATTTTTAGTTACTTATTGGATTAATTTGGATGTTACATCTATATGTTTTCTGTTCGATTCAACAAAAAATATATATATATATATATATATATATATTTCTTATTTTTCTACACATAAAGGCTTTGAGAAGAATTTTTGATTTGTTAAGAATGTTGTTTAATCTCTATTTGATATGGAATGTGAACATTATGTTGTAGTAGCAATAGGAGTCAAAAAGAATAATGTGATTTCTGATTGTTAGAATGCGGGGGTACTGGATTTGATTTTCTGTCATCGGTGCTTGCTTTTGGAATCAATGTGTTTTTGCTGGAACTGGTTTTGTGTTTTCTTCGTTCTGTTTTTGAATTATTCCATTTTTATTACATTACATGTAAATGATCTTAATACTCAGTTTGGTTTTGAATAACAGAGTTTTGTCGAATTGATCACATGTTAGTTTGTAACCATAAATTGAAGCTGGTTAGTGAAGTATGTTAACTATATTTGATTTGAACAATTCTTGTTGGACAATGTAAAGCCATGTTGTCGTAGTTTGGTTCAAAACGTTCAAAAAGAACAATGCAATTTATGATTGGTGATATATGAGGCCTAATATTGGTTTCATCTGCCTTTGCATTATGGTTTGCAACTTGTATGTTAACTGTTTATCAATTCTTGCTGGACAATGTTTGGATCAAAAAGAACAATGCGATTTATGATTGATGACATGTTTTGCAACTACTTGTGTGTTCTAATATTTTGTCTGTTCTTTATTGTTTGCAATTTGCTATGATGATGATGTTTCTTATTTCTTGGTTAAGTACATTTGCATATAGTTTAAGAAACAAGATCCCTGTGTTAAAATAAACATGCTCTGCAGATGTCTCACCGAAAGTTTGAGCACCCAAGACATGGATCGCTGGGATTTCTTCCTAGGAAAAGGGCTGCACGCCACAGAGGAAAAGGTTTTTGTTTTCCCTAACTTTATTTTGTTCAGTGCGTTCTTTAAATTGAATAGAGTCAACCTTGCAATTTCATTTAGTTTCCATGCCTGTTAATGCTTTGATGCATTTGTTCTTGCAATAATGATTATTTTTTGTTGCCATGAGAGTTTTAATAAGAGCTTTAAGAAACAATGTGGTGGCAACCTTAGGCTTAGCTGTGTTCACTACTTGCGTCGTTGCTATTCCTCACAGTTTGATGATGTTTGTGCAGTGAAGTCCTTCCCCAAGGATGATCCATCAAAGCCATGTAGATTGACTGCATTTCTAGGATACAAGGCTGGGATGACTCACATTGTTCGAGAGGTTGAAAAACCTGGATCAAGTGAGTTTTTTTTTGTTTTTCAATTTATATTAACAACTCACATTGTCCAGTTGTATTTACCTAGTTGTTTTATTTTTACAGAACTGCATAAGAAGGAGACCTGTGAAGCAGTGACAATCATAGAAACACCACCTATGGTTGTAGTTGGAGTTGTTGGATATATTAAAACACCCCGTGGCTTGCGTTCACTTGGGACTGTTTGGGCTCAGCATCTTAACGAGGAAGTGAAGAGGCGATTTTACAAGAATTTTGCCAAGTCCAAGAAGAAGGCATTTGTCAAGTACTCCAAGAAATATGAAACTGAGGAAGGGAAGAAGGATATCCAGTCTCAATTGGAAAAACTGAAGAAGTACTGTACTGTGATTCGTGTCTTGGCTCATACCCAGGTATTTTATTTCGTCTAAAGCTGTACATTCCAGTCATTTGATTATCAACAATTGCACCCATTACCAATTTGGGAAGATTGACTGGAGAAAATGTCTTGGGTTGCTATACCTATTTGTGGCCATTCACGCACATCATATGCATTTTTTTTTTTAATATAGATAACCATTTAATCGGAATTCAATTGGCTTGTTGACTTTGTTAGATTTTTACTGAGCCTGGATTTGTCTATCTGTAGATTCGAAAGATGAAGGGGTTGAAGCAAAAGAAAGCCCATCTGATGGAGATCCAAGTAAATGGTGGAGATATTGCTCAAAAGGTTGACTTTGCTTATGGCTTTTTTGAGAAACAGGTTCCTGTCGATGCCATATTTCAGAAGGACGAGATGATTGATATAATTGGTGTGACAAAGGGTAAGGGTTATGAAGGTGTGGTTACTCGATGGGGTGTTACTCGTCTTCCTCGTAAGACTCACAGAGGTTTGCGTAAGGTTGCTTGTATTGGTGCTTGGCATCCTGCTAGGGTTTCCTACACAGTTGCTAGGGCTGGTCAAAACGGATACCACCACCGGACTGAGATGAACAAAAAGATTTACAGGCTTGGGAAGGTTGGCCAAGAGTCTCACACAGCACTGACCGAGTTTGATAGGTGAAGTGACATCTCTTTGATCTAGTTTCTGTTTTCTAGTTCGGTTTATTTTTGGTGGTTGATTCACCCTTACTTCGTCTCTGACCTTCCTAAAATTTTCTCGCTAATCAGGACTGAAAAGGATATTACTCCCATGGGTGGTTTCCCTCATTATGGTATCGTGAATGAAGACTATTTGTTGATTAAAGGTTGCTGTGTCGGGCCAAAGAAGCGTGTTGTCACACTAAGACAATCACTTCTGAAGCAGACATCCAGGCTTGCAATGGAAGAGATTAAGCTCAAGTTCATTGACACTTCCTCTAAGTTCGGCCATGGTCGTTTCCAGACTACAGACGAAAAGAACAAGTACTTTGGACGTGCCAAGGCATAGGTGTTATAATTCTCTTGAGTTTAGTTTTGGATTAGCTGAACATTAAATTGCATGGTTTTGAATAAACCGTGGAGTATGAGCCTATTTATGTATTTTGATTTCTTTTCTTATATATTTTGATTTCTGAATGGGAGAACTAATATTAAAAAAGTGCCGGATCTCTGTCCGAGATAAAAAAATTGTGCACTTTTTCTGCCCCAATCTATCTGTGCAATCTTGCAGTTCTCAAGCAAGCTCTATTCCTGAAGGCTACCACTAGTTAGGACAACTTAATTGCCGACTATCCCATGAAGGATATGACCCTCTCTTTAGAAGACGCCATCTTCAAATATATTCAGCCAGGAGCTAATCAGGATGCTCACAATCTCGCCAGGATCTCAGTAATATCTACAGTAGTTCACATTAGTGTAAGGTTAAAAGCCTCTTGACCATATCAAACCAATTCTACTCTAAATTCTAATCTGGACTCATCTCACTCCCAACTAAACGCATCTTGCCTAAAAGCAAGAAGGCAGTGTGAAATATGATTTAGTCCCACATAGACTAGTTAAAAGAGAAGGACTGAAGAAAGAAACTATAAAAGCAGAAGCTGGAAACTCAGCAAAGCATACCTTTCTCGGCCTTTTGGCTAAGATCAAGTGTAGTATCTGTTCTTATCAGTTTAATATCTGATATGTGAGCCATCGGCTCACACGATATTAATCTAATTTTTTTCATGGGGGAGTTCCCATCACAGCAGCTTGCTGCTGGGGTTCTCACGCGTCGCCTCTGCGTTGCACTACTGCAAAGGCCTGGCGCACCCCCACCAAAACTAAATCAAAACATTGAGTAGTGGCGGCCAGAAACGCTGCTGCAATACAGCTTTTCGTGCTGAGTTTGTTAAGGAGCTTCTGCACCCAACTAGCTCTATAAAAAACGAACTCTGTTGGCCTTTGGATAGTACAACAAATCTCTCCTAATTAGCAGACCCTCTAATGAGGAAACTTGTGCACCTGCAACAGTGAAAGCAAAAGTACAATCTTTTTATTTTTCAAAAATCTTTTTTTAGAGGTACGTGAGAGAAACATAGATGATTTTGCAATTTTTAGATGTGCATCGTTCCGGAAGGTTTGTCCATAAACTCTGCGAGTCCACTGGCATAACAAGAGCAGTTTCGAGAGACCCGTTTCAACTTCTGACATTAGTTCAGTGTCAGACAACCTCAACTCCTCAAGTGACAGAAATATATTCCAGATGTAAACTTACCTTATGCCATCTTCGCATAATCAGCAGTTAAGTTGGCATTTTAAATGACTTTCGGCGGCAAATTAGTTTGATACGTACACTCCACTAGCTTTGATTGTGGCGAAATTAGCAGCAAAGACTGGTATTGAGATTGAAGAAAAGAAAATATCAGCTGGTAAAGAAAGTATTCACACCTGAGAATGAGAGTATTCAGCATTGTGGCGTTCAATTGTATGAATTCATGGCTCTTTCAGCTTGATCGTACCCCAAGGGCCCCTCCTCGATACTCTCCCACAATTCAACTCAACTGGCCGCTGCAAGAATCACATTTCCATAATTGACTGCATCCAATCACCTTCCCTGCAATCCCCTACTAACTTCAGTTTGACACCCCACATTATGAAATCACGTCTCTCGCCTTCAATCTTTGATAACACGTTACAGAGCCATTCAATAATATCCAATAAACTCTGCAAGACCATATTTTCATCTGCGAGAGCACTTTCTAAATGAATAGAAACCAGTAATTCTGTGAATAACGAGCAGTAAGCCAGTAACTAATTTAAGCAGAAAGATTTACTTTCACTAATTACTAATTGATTTATTTTGATTTGCAAGTCTTAGCCCCAAAAAAATTACTAATTGATAGCAAGCTTAAAGGTGGTGCACCTGTTTTCAGATTTGACTATAATGGACACCCTGCTTGCGTAGCTCACCACAAACAGCTTCACAAGCAGATGGCAATTTTTGGTGATTCTACGAGTGTCATTGAGATAGGCATGGTTTTCAGGTCAGACATTTGTGTGAATTTATTGATCTGGATGTGGAGAAGGAGATTATGGAGCACCATTCTGAGGTTGCAATAATTGACAGTTTGAATGAGCACTATTAGTCCCACATAGTGTACATCGCAGAACCGTCCTCCAATCGATCTGTATATAATTAGAACTTCACTCAGCACATATCTTCAAGCAGCCGTGCGGTAAGCACAAAGCGAACTATTCTTTCGCCTTTTACTAAAGAATACCGTGTGCTTGCCGCTTATAAGCGGCATACTCCTATTTTTAGAGGGTTTCTCTTTTCTAAAGGGGAACCCAACAATTCTCATATCCAATCTTTTCGTCTGTCAAAAAAGCTGGACTTTTGGAGCAATGATGCATTTGTTAAACACTGAAATTACATCTAGTTTGGTAGTTACACTCTGCTAGATTGATCCGTAGTCTGTACTCCCAACATCTTCTCCAAAACTTTATGCATCTCTTCCATCTGAGGATGTGTTTTCTCACCATGAATAAACCCGTTAACCTCAATCGAACTACAACCGGAATACATATTTACCAGAACTTGCATACATATTCGATAGTAAAACATACACCCCACAATGACGTTCTAACTGTACCATTGTTACTGCTTGAATGAGGATTTGCTGCTGTAATGCGAATGGAGATACACTGTCATACTTTTGTACCCCCTTGACATGGCCAAAGAGATGTACTGCTTTAATAGTCCCACATAGGCCGTTCAGGAAAGAAGAGAAGGAAAACGGCCCTATAAATGAAACTCAAAATACGGCTTGAAACCATACTTACCTGGACGGGGTCTATGGCTGATCATGAAGGATCATGGCCTAGGTTAGTGACTTCCATTGCACTTTGGAAGGGCGCTCGCCTAAGATCTCCCCACTGAGGGAGAGTCTACGTCATAATTTGTTCCTGAGGGGGAACGCGTTCGCGCGGCCCCTGCCAATCTTGCAAAACCAAATTTTGTTTCATCATTTCTCAAAAAAGGAGCGCTTAAAACTTTCATTACTAGCTAGTCATGCTTGGTGTAAATGAACACTATAAAACATTTTGTTCTTCAGCTTTGTTGAACCTGAGCTAACTTGGTTCCATGAGTTTCACAACTATTTAGCCATGGCTACAGTATGTCATTTTTCGTACAACTGTTACAGTTAATACGGCAATGAAGGTTAGGTCCGAAACCGTCTTTCTCCATCTGTTTATGTTATCGTAGACCACCCATTCCCATTTGTTGCAAGAATGCCATTGGAAGCAGTATCCCTTTGAACCTCTAAAGCACCCAAGGAAGACTCCGAGACCGACTTACGATGCAGAGAGGAAGTTAAGCCCCTTTTGGTGATTTATATACTTCAACGGTATCCATTTGCTGTTAGAAACTCTCACATTATGCCATGCTATGACAACCCTGCACACAGCAATTCACTTGATGTCTTTCTGCGAGGTGATCGGAGATCCTTTCAGGAGCTCAATGTGTGCACAATCCCAACCTTTTGAGCTGGAAACAAAATAGGAGAAATGTAGATGGGAGTGTAGTTATTTATTAACTGATTTCCTTGTATATTAAACTTGTCATTGCTCATAAGAAATTTAATAGGTGAAGCACAGCTTCAAACAACAAAAAATTTAGTTAAAATCTAAAAGCTTGTCACCTTTTTTTAGTCTCTATGTGATTGATATATTATGTTTTACACTAATCAGTTCTTCTGTTTCATGCTAGTCATGGGTAATGTTGCTGTTGTTCATAGCTCCAACTTCAGCTACCCAACCATACCAATCAGGTACTTTCCAGATTTCTTATTTACAGCAACTCAAAGTATAGCTGTGGATGCTTTACAAGTGAGATATGACTCGAGTAACGCGAATCTGTCTGGATGTGTGTGTTATGCAGAAAAATTGAAGCTTTGGGGAAAAATAAACCAGTCAATAGCTTCCTTTAACACGACTTTTGAACTCAATATAATAGGCTCTAGTAAGTAAATTTGTTCTGTTGAATAAAATGCTGCAGTAGTTCACATTTGTGTAAGGTTAAAAGCCTCTGAGCATATCAAGCCAATTCTACTCTAAAGTCTACTCATCTCACTCCCAACTCAACGTATCTTGCCTAAAGGAAGGCGCCAGGCAGTGAAATATGATTGATTTAGTCCCACATAGACTAGTCAAGGCGGAGGGATGGAAGAAAGAAACTATAAATGGAGAAGCTGAAATCTCAACAAAACATACCTTTCTCGGCCTTTTGGCTAAGATCAAGTGTAGTATCTGTTCTTATCAGTTTAATATCTGACATTAGTTCAGTGTCAGACAACCTCAAGTGACAGAAAAATATTCCAGATGCAAAACTTACCTGATGCCATCTTCACATAATCCAGCAGTTGATTGGCATTTTAAATGACTTTCGGGGGACTAGACATCACAACTGAAAGGGGCGGCAAATTAGTTTGATACGCACGCTCCACTAGCTTTGATTGTGGCGAAATTAGCAGCAAAGACTGGTATTGAAATTGAAGAAAAGAAAATATCAGCTGGTAAAGAAGACTGGAGTGACATCTTTGATACATGTATAAATGCAAAATATCCGAGGAGTAATTGCAATAAGTCGACTCCAAAATAAGCAATCTGGAACCTGCCACTGTATCACTGGCTGTGTAGAATTCGTCTTCCCACTTGGCCATTTCATGGTTTATATCTTCCACTCATTTCGCTAGCACCAAACTCATGAACTGGATTTTTTGCGAAGAGGAATCATAAAAAATAGTTCCTGGTCTAACCGGCAGGCAGTATCATTTCATGGATAGAGGCCTTCTGCTTCTCAGCCAGCGATCCCAAATACAAAAACAAATAGCCTTAGCAGGAAGGCAAAAAAAAATGAGCTTCTTCCGCAGATCGGAAAATTATGGGAACCCTATCCACATCGTACTTGTTATATCATTGCTCGGTAGATACATTGATCCCGGTGGTATTTAACCGAAGAAAATGCATCCCAACTGATCACTGTGGGACTATAAATTTTTAAGATAGGATCCTTTGAAGCTTTATGTTTTTTTCCGACCGTCTTATTGTGGATCTATTTCAAAGTCTATTTGGAACTCGCGCTTCAAGATTTGCAATCAAAACTGTTGGTGTCTGAATATGGACTGAAATTAGATTGTTAAATCAAAAGTTTCAGTTCAAGGAAACATGTTCGCTTACCCAGGAAAAACGTTTAAACTTTATGGTTTTAGATGTTGCATACCTGCTAATCAAGCAATTTTTGCATTCAGTGTCAAGTTGAAAATAGATTTAGACATTTTTGTTGTTTCCGAAAGATTTGTTGGAACCTACACATCAAAATTGATAGCAGGCTTTAAGGTGGTGCACCTGTTTTCAGATTTGACTTTAAAGGACAGCCTGCTTGCCTAGCTCTCACCACAAACAGCTTCACAAGCAGATTTTTGGTGATTTTACGAGTGTTATTGAGACAGGCCTTGTTTTCAGATCAGACATTTCTGTGAATATATTTGGTCTGGATGTGGAAAAGGAGAGGTTGCATTATTGCAATGGTTTTGAAGTTGAAATGGTTTTGATGTGGAAAAGACAGTGCCCCTTTAAACCTCTAAGCACAAAAGGAAGACTCTGTGACTTGCATCCCGACGAAAAGTTGAAATGGTTTTGAAGTTTAAGCCTCTTCAATTCCTTCATAGTCCATTGAGGGAGAGTCTACCTCATACTTCTCAAGCAAGCTTAATTTCCAACTATTCCATTATCCCATGTTTTAATTACCCAGTCATTTCTATGGGGGAGTACATTTTTAACTCACAAGAGCTAATTCTACGGGGCATAAAATACTATAAGAAGAACATTTCGAATTCTAGTTTTTACACGATAAGGTAGGAGTACCATATCTCAAACTTTGTGTCCGCACTTATAAGTTGTATGAAATCTAAACATTTTTTAGGATTCTAGTTTTCGTTCAGCGTTCGAGTCTTGTGCTCTCAAACACTCGCCAAAAGTATTATTAGTCCCACATAGTGTGTAAAGCAAAATTGTTCTCAGATCGATTTGTATATAACTAGCACTTCACTAATCTCTAAGATTCACGCAGCCGTGCGGTAAGCACAGAGCGAACTATTCTTTCGCCTTTTACTAAAGAATACCGTGTGCTTGCCGCTTTATAAGCGGCATACGCCCATTTTTGGAGGGTCTCTCTTTTCTAAAGAGGAACCCAACAATTTTCAAATCCAATCTTTTTGCCAGGCTTTCTGCTTCTAATAAGCCAACCTTTCATGGGAGATGAAGATTTCCACAAGTAATCAAGCTTGGTGTCAATGAATGCTATAAAGACATTTTGTGCACCATATGATATCTCAAACTTGTTCAGCTATTATCCCAAACTAGTGCGCGCGTATAAATGAAATCTGAACATTATGGATTCTAGTTTTCGCGCAGCATTTCGGTTCCAACATGTATTTACATTAAAACTACAAAAAAAAACTCTCTTTAAATTCGACAGATGAGTTTGTATAGACATAATTTATGTCTGACAGTCTTGAGGGGTAATGTAAATATTTTGCAGACTGAATTTACCTTTTGATTTAGGCCTTGACCACATGTAACTTCATAAAATTTGTACATCTCTTCTTCTAACTTCATGAAACATGTATACTAGGGCATAACAACAACTATGACCAGTAAGAGATCTCAAAACAAACAACCTGGAGTCTATGTAACTCATGTGACATTGATCTGTAGGCTTTCATTAGGACTTCACTTTGCTTTTCCAAGTGCCTGCAAATAGTTGCATTTAGAAATCACTCAGGTTCAAAACATACAGCAAAGAGATGATGCGGAAAGAAAGTAAAAGTAGAGCTCACTTGAACATCTCCGCCGAGTACTTGTCCTCCATTTCTGAATTCAAACTCCTTTAGTGTACGAAATTTGAGCCAAGAAGCTGTGTAAAACAATAAAAATCTCAGCACATCACTACGTCAGAATAGAAGTGAATTATCCAAATTCTAGCAGAAAGGCTAATTCAACTTCCTTTATGCCAGAGATACATTACAAATGTAAACTTACTTGTATGCCGTCTTCATGTAATCCAGCAGGCAGCCAATAGGTTTCATATTTACACTCCAGTTTGTAGCAGTGAAATAAGCAATCTGGAAAACTAGCTGACACCCCTGACCCCCTGTATTGAGGTCAAGTCGCCTGCCACTGTATCACTGGCTGTGTAGAATTCGTTTTCCCACTTGGCCATTTTTCTTGCAACTTGATCTCTAGACTGTACTCCCAACTGATCATTCATCTTCTCCAGAACTTTATGTATCTCTTGCATTTGAGCATGTGTTTTCTCACCAGCAACAAACTCATGAATAAACCCATTAACCTCAATCCAACTACAACCAGGTGTCTTCTCTACTCCTCTCTCTTTCATATCTTTCCTTACTCTCCTGGCATCATCATATTTACCAGAACCTGCATACATATTCGATAGTAAAACATACACCCCACAATGACGTTTTAAATGCACGAGTCTCTCAGCAGCAACCTCAGCGAGAATGGTTTCTCCGTGACTACAACAAGAACTCAGCAATGCTCTCCAATCCATTGCTTCGTCTGAAGGGCTACATGAAGTTGGCATTCTCAGAATAATTTCTTTTGCCTCCTCAAAATGCCCAGCTCGACTAGGCAAATTGATCACGTTTAGGTTCAATTCCATAAACCGACTTCATGCTATAAAAAATCTGCAGTCCCTTATAAGCCATACCTGAATAGCTACATGCAGTTAATTCAGCGATGAAGGTTATGTCGTTAGGTCTGAAACCGCCTTTCTCCATTTGCTCAAACAGTGAAAGTGCATTCTCAGCATCCCCATTCATTGTCAATCCAGAAATCATCACATTCCAACAAATTAATCTCTTTCCTGCATCCCATGAAACAAATTCTTAGCTAAACCCAAATTCCCACATTTTGCATACATATCTATAAGAGAAGTATTAATCTGAACAGTCATAGGCAACTGCATTCTCTTCAAATGCTTGTGAATCCATATTCCAATATACACAGATCCTAAATGAGCACAGGCACTAAGTAAGCATTTCCAACCCCTCCCTGAAACAATTGTTTTGCACATAACTAGAAATCATACAACCCCAAATTCCTCTATCCTTGAACGGTGCTTCATCAAATATTAACCGCGCAGACTCAACATCACCCATTTTAGAGTACCCAGATATCATAACTGTCCACGAAACCGCAGTTCTTTCCGGAATTTCCTCGAAGAGTAGGTTACAGGAATTCCATGAAATACTGTTTTTCCAGGTCCTGTAAGGATTATCTGAGCATGAAATAGTTAACAGATTTTGACGCGCCTCGGTTAATACCTCATTAGCTGCGTCATTGCCCCAAGCGCAAAGATGCCTTGATATGATAGAGTTCCCTTGTCTTTATAGCACCTTCATTTGCATCAGTGACTTGATTTGAACAATGTGGGACTAACCCTCGCCAGAAATGAGCAAAAAAGCATTGCGATAATAAAAATGCATTTCCAAGTGTACATTGAAGTTTGTAGATATCTTTATTGGTTTGTGCTACAGTTGTAGTATATTCAAGCAATGCCAAAAAGTAGATGTCTATTAGTGTTAGAAAATGTATGCCAAAGAGTTTATTCAAATGTAGTAATTTACCCAAGTGTACATGATTGGTAGACATCTTTAATGGTTTTTTGTTCAAATGTATCCAAAGAGTTTATTCAAATGAAGATGACAACATGTAGATAACAGAACACATAAACCTTATCAACAAAAAGTTTACTCCCAATAGTAATGTTCACCATCTCTGTCAGCTCTGCCTTGGATTTATAGTTGTGTCGGTCACTTCATTTCACCAATTTATGGAGGAATGACATCTTGTAGCTCATTCCATCTTCAAGTTGGTCACAATTGATGCAAGATAATCCAATTGTTGTTTGAAGGAGATTAATGAAGCCAATGTTCAGCTGAATACGTGGGTCACTGATATACCAAGCAATTCAGGTACCATTTTGGCTCATTGTCATATCCATAGACAATGTACTTCATACATTTTCTTCATTTTTTTTGTTTTTTTTTGTTTTTTTTGGCATAAAATATAACTTGAGTGCAAGTGTGCAACTATGTGCACCGCTATTAACGCCAGTGCCCATTTCTCCCATTTAATAGGCTATAAACCTTTATTCTTAACGTTATATGAGTGTTGGTTTACATTTTTGCATTTAAACAAGAGAAGTTTACATGGGGAATTGGAAAGACATACCACAAAACCATATATTATTTAACATGCATTTCTTCTCTTTCTCTATTTTCATCCCCGAATCCTAGTTATATGAATGTTGGAACCTTAAAGTTCGAATGTAGATAATAAATCAGAGAGGCTTGTAGTAAAATAATTGAATAGAAGCAAAGATATGGTTTTATAAGATCCTTGCTTGCAACAACTCGTGATTGACGAGATATTCACACAAGTATACAATTGCTTTAGCTTTCCAAACCGATGATTTACAAGAAGAGGAAATATTTGTTTGAATTCAGATTATAATCTTAATGATCAACAATTTTTTTCTTGTTCTAGTCGATGCTTTATAGTGATTTAGTTTCAAAACCATTTCGGACCTTTGATGATTGGTTGGGAAAGAGAGAAAAGGTTCTCTAAAATTATTCTTAGGTATGAAGAGATAGAATTGTTAGGCAAAACCTGGGAAAGATATTATAATCAAAACAATAAATTTGTGTCAGAAACTTATAATATATTGTGGAGACCTGTCGGGTTTATGTCTCCAGCACTTAACAATACTTCGATGAATGCCAAAAACGTATGCAAATTAATGTATCACAAGCTCTATTTTACGATCTCTCAAAATCTAAATGGAAATACCAAAATTTGTCTGTGCGCCAAAACTCAAAGGTTACAACTTTTCCGGACAATCACCTCATTCAAATGGTACAAAAGTCAAAATCAACACATTATTTCGTTTGATTATTTGTTCAATTCTTTTTCTTTCTTTTTTTCTTCTTCCCTTGTCCTTTAATTTTGTCTAAAGATCACGTTTACAAGTTTGCAAAGAATTGTGGTTTACTAATCCCTTTATTGAATTAATGATTTGCTGATGATAATATAATTTTTATCGTATTGTCTGAATCAGTAACAAGAGGATTGTTGAATTTATCCTGATTTGGTACAATGGTACATATCAATATTCTCACCTACGTAAATTGTTGAACTTATTTTGATTTGGTAATTTGAATTATGTTGTTGAGTCATATTTGTGTAAATAGTGTTGATCTCCATTGTTATGTACAAGGATTTCTTTTAAGAATCAATGAACTACAGCTGGCACGGCTAGGGGCTGAAACTTGGTTTGATCTGGTGACCGTTAGTTGATGACGAATTGGGTATGCAATTTTTGTAAAATCAGTTGAATTACAAGGAACACAAAGAATTGCATCCGTGAATAAGAATAAACTTGGAGTTGTAGCTGATGATTTTAATAACTCGTAGAAGCTAGAGAAGAATATATAGGCTTGTAAGTCGTGCTAACGTATCTTTCAAGTTGTCCTATATTGAAAACATAACTACGAAGCTGTATATATTGTATATATTATATGATACTCTAGTGATGTGACATGATCATAGTATTAAGAAATTAGACTACGAAGTATAACACTTATCTTTTGAACTTCGTAGATGTGACATCGACATAATCTTGTATATATTGTTATGATTATGTGAATGGGTTATGGTGAAGATTTCATCCTAGGAAACAACGTTTTTACATTTGTTTAAAGGAAATACATTCATGAACTTGTTTCGTGAATGTATACTACTTGAATGGGGGTCCTGTTGGTTATTTTGGTGTTGGAAAATGAGTGAAATAGGGAGATCCTTTATCTCCAATTCTTTATGTTTTGGCTGCTGATACATTAAGTAGAAAATTGTCTCAACTAATTCAGGAGAGGAAAATTCAGCCTATGGTCATCTGAAAAGGTATTTATCCATCTCATTTATTCTTTGCTGACGATATTTTTATCTTCTGCAATGGATGTAAGCAATCTCTGGTGAATCTTAAACATCTTCTAATTAAATATCAAAATGCTTCTGGTCAACTAGTTAGTGCTGCCAAGAGTAAGATTTTTTATTGATGGGATTTCTGATGCAAGAAAACTCAGATTGCAGATTATATGACCATGAAACTGTTTGTTTTTCCTGATAAGTATCTGGGTGTAATTCTGGTTCAAGGAAGAGTTAAAACTGAACATCTCTGGTCCTTTGTAGAGATGCTGCAAAAGAGATTGGCTACTTGGATTGGTAAACTCTTAAATTTCCAAGCCAGATTAACTCTTATTAAATTTGTCCTAAGTAGTATACCCTTATATAACATGTCCATATATAAGTGGCCTAAAAAAATTATTGTGGCTTGTGAAAGAATTCTAAGGAATTTCTTATGGAGTGGGAAAGTCTATGCACCATTGGAAGAGGGAGGTCCCCATTTCTCTCTCCTCTCTCTCTCTCCTTTCTTCTTCTTCTCTAACAAAACCATCAAAAACAACCCTTCTCTGCTCAGATCTAGTTCATTTTTGGACTAGATCTAAGCAAATTTCTTCATTTTTCCTTGCTTTCTAGGTTAGTTAGTAGATTAGTTTGGTTTGTATTATGTTCTCTACTTATCTACACCATTTTGGTGGTTTTATCTACTCTTTTGAGGTTTGTCTTCTCTTTAATGGCGATTCTTGGTTATTGGGTTGGGTTTTAAGATCAATAGTGATGCTCTCCATGCTCTCCAACGACGAAATCTTCATCTTGGTTGTCTCCGGCGACGGAATCTTCATCGGAATCCTCATCATCAACTTATTCGGCGACGGAATCTCCATAGGTGGTCTTTTTGATGACGGAAGCTTCATCACTAGTTATAAGAGATTTGAGCAAATCACTCCTACTTTGGGAGCATTTCTTTTTAAAGAAGAAAAACAAACTAAATGGTTGGAATTTAATTCCGAGATAAACCATCTTTCTTCCGATTTAATCGGATCTTATTCATACTTGTATTTGTCTTACTCCGGTAATCCTTCTCTTTTTCTTGTCGGATTTCTCGGTAGTACTCTTACGGTATGTTCTTGTTACTTTGTGTTCTCTTATTTTCGATCTTAAACTCATTGTAACCTTGAAATCCCATTAATGAAAAGGTTCCTTGTTTATAAAAAAAAAAAAAAAAAAAAAAAAAAAGAGGTCTAGGAATTAAAAAATTTGAAGATATTAATAAAGCCTTACTGATGAAATTATTGTGGAGAATTCTTAAATCCAATGAAGAATGGGAAAAAAAATTTCTTAGATAAATATAAAGATAAAAATGGTCTTTGGATTTCATATTATAAACAATCATCTGTCTGTCCAGGTATTAAATGGATTCTTCAGGATTTTGAGGAAAACACAAGATGGCTAGTTGGGAATGGTGAAGATATCTCTGTTTGGAATGACTCATGGATTTTGGATGCAAGTAT
The DNA here is from genome assembly GCA_023531295.1 of Papaver armeniacum. Taxonomy (NCBI): domain Eukaryota; kingdom Viridiplantae; phylum Streptophyta; class Magnoliopsida; order Ranunculales; family Papaveraceae; genus Papaver; species Papaver armeniacum. Next base: position 25,826 of record JAJJWW010012204.1, read on the forward strand.
TAATAAATACTTTCCTGGGAATGAATACATACAATAGTACAGCAATATGAAGGTTAGGCATCTGATTGTGAATGATACATGGAATATACCTGAGGATATGCTTATATTCTTTTCAACTGAAGATCTCCCTATTCTTGCTACTACAACTGACAAACTAGTGTGGACTGCTACTCAAGATGGTGAATTCTCTATATCCACTGCTATAAATGTCATCAGAAAACAACAACCTAGTAGTGGTGTAAGAAAATTTGGAACTCTTGTGTACATCCTTCTACTTCAAGTAATATTTGGAAAATAACAAGAGGAGCTGGAAATACTGATAAAAATACTACTAAGAGAGGTATGGTTCTTGCTTCCAGATGCTTTCTTTGTCACAAAAATCAAGATAACATAAATCATATTTTGTGGGACTGCAACTATGGCCAAATTTTATGGAGTTGGATAGGTAGCATTTTTGCTTTCAAAAATCCAAAATCTTTTGATGATGTTATTAATCTTTGCAAGCATAAGAGTTCAGTTATTCAGGAATTGTGTACATAGCAGTATTTAACATAATGGAAAATATATGGTTCACCAGGAACAAAGTTTTCTTTGACAAGAATGGTTCATGATTGTGAGAATAGACTTAAAGGCTTTATGCATAATACAACTTGTGATCTACAGATTCTTAAATATTTTGATATAGGTTGTAGGAAGGTGAAATCTGCTAAAGCTATAGAATGCTCTTTCTTTCTTCCTGAATCAGATAATCTCTTATTCTGTTGTGATGGTACTTCAAGAGGGAACCCTGGGAATGCTGGGTATGGGTTTATTGTGAGGGATAACATAGGAAGTTTCATAACAGCTGAAAATGGAGGTCTGAGAATATCCACAAACTTCATTGCAGAGGTTATGGGGACTCTGTGTGCTATGGAATGGGCTGTAAAAATACACAAGTAGGAAATTATTATAAACTATGACTCCACTGCTGTTATTTCTGCTTACATGAAGAACAAGCTACCTTGGTTTGTATAGAACATATGGAAACTTTTTAGTATACGGCTAAGACACATCCACTTTAATAATGTCTATAGGGAAGTGAATTTTTCTACAGATTTTTTTGCTAAAAAAGGTGTTCATCTCTCCAAGGGACAGGTAATGAAGTTCTCAGCAAGGCCCCCTAATATGCACAAAATGGAATGGCCAGATACTACTTATTACAGGTTTGATGATAGCATTGTTCCCCCTGTTGATCATGTATCCATTGTGTTCTTATGTCGGGCCTTGGATTTGTTGTCCATTAATGGATTTATTTTTTTCTTTCCTTTTTGTTGGGCCTGGGACTTGTTGTCCATATCTGGATATATCAAACTTTTGTAATCTTTGGTTCTAATTATTAAAATTTCTTAGGTTAAAAAAAAGGAACTTGTTTCGTGAATCGAAAGGGAAATCAATAGGCTTATTGGTTAGGCTATTCATTGCAAATCTTTGGATGACCGATCTTAACTTAGGTTATGTATCTTGGTATAACTAATCACAATGCGACTTATGATTTGGTATCACCGGTTTTTGTTAACTGGCATAACCGATCCTAAGTAATTACCACGTGATGGTATGATCGATCCTTGTAATTGGTGTGACCGATCCTAGTAATTGGTGTGGACCGATCATGAGTGTATGTGACCGTGTAACCAGTCCTGGTAACTAGTGTGACCGATCACAAGTAATACCATGTGTAGATGGAAACGATCCTTATAACTGGTGTAACCGATCCTAGTGACCGATCACAAGTGTTTCCATGTTTAGGTATAACCGATCCTAGTGATTAGTAGAACCGATTGAACCCATGTACGTGATTTGGTATTTTATCAATCACATAGTAGTCTTGGAATACATGCAAACCAATTTTAAACTTGTTTGGAAGTGTGGTATAACCGATTCCAAGAATGCAAATCCATGTAAATATGAAATAAGGACTTGCGGTAAAAAGATGTCAACATACTTTGAACACGAGCAGTAAATCTTATCATTTTTTTTTCAAATATATTCCTTAATATTCAAGGTGATCATGTGCTGAAATAAATTAATGGTGGGTTTGGTTGTAGAATTTTAGAGGTGGGATTTATGGGTCCAGGGGATTCGGTGGAATTACGTTTCCCTCGGTTTGTTTGGTTTCCCAAATCCCTGGAATCACGTTTCCCACGGGAATCATTTTTCCAGCAAATCCTCCATATGGAGTCCGACCCCTCCCCCTAAGATTTGCTTGGAAACTTATCAAGGGATTTATGGGCCTACTTTTTTTTAACTCTAAATCCCATATATATTCAATTTTAAGATTCCAAGGGTAAAACCAAACAGTATATGGACTTTAGAACAAAATAATTCTATGAATCCTATGAATTTTAAATGAGTTACCAAACACACAAGGGATTTACATGAATCCCAGAATTTGTAATCCCATGGGATTATAAATTCCTGGAAATCGTGAATTCTGCAAACAAACCCACCATAAGATTTTTTTAATTAAGGGTTTTTGGTTTTATATGCTTTAATTAACAACAATTAATGCATATCTCTAGAGAATAAAAATTAATAATGTGCATTTACTAATTGGAGATTTTCTATAGAGATATTTCGGAAATATTGAACAAGCATTTATTGGAATCAGGAAAACCAAATTTTGTCATTCATTATCTTGAGAACATCTTCGGTTTTGGAAAATTCCTTAGTGTCCAAACATCACTGGTCTATAAATACCTAAGTTTTCATTTCTAGCAAACTATCATAAGATCCGGGCAAACTTCATTTCTTATTGTATTTGGTTGAGCCGTCTATTCGGAGAGGAAAGTATCCTAATTAGTTGAAATCTCTTACGACCACTCGTGTAAAAACTTATGTGGGATCAAGAAGCTCTACGATTACCGTTGGTGGGAAACCAGATAATTGCAGTGTTATTAGTTTTGATTGATTTGATTGACTAACGGTTGTTGAAACTTTGACTGAACCTAGTTTGTTTATGCTTGAGAATCTTCTCTTCTGATATAAGATTCACTAAAACTAGATCAGAGTATCGACGAGATCTTTAGAATTGTTGTTATATCTAAAGACATCTTGTGATAATCTATTGTTAACAGACTCCATTATGTGCGTGATTAATCACAAGAGACTCAAGTGGTGTTGTGCAGGTTATAGAAGATTTGAAGACGAAGAATATTTCTTATTAGTTTTCGTATCTTGTGAATTTGTGTGCACAAAACTTGATCGGCTAGGATCCAACTAAAATCAGATTTATTCAATTGATTAGTTACATGAGATCAGCATTCTCTATATTTCTCTTTGATATTTATATTGATTGAGTGTGAATCTATACTTGACTATTTCAGTTTAAAGTTAGATTGACATAACCAGATAAAAGAGTTCATTAGATTAAACAGAAGAGCCTTTGTCAAACAACTCATCTAAATCTTTTAGCAAGATTGATTAGAGTGTGTTACCAAACAAATTCTTCCTTTGTTGTTTGGAATACGATCCAAAGGACTTGCTGTCACATGCGTGACTCTAGAAGTCGAAGGCGCGGGGATACTAAGGGAACTAAGTAGCTAAAGGTAATCTGCTTGGTTTCAACTATACGAAGTTGGTATTAGATTCGGTATATCAGCTTAATTCGGAGAGTATTCAAAACTGGACTAGGTCCCGGAGTTTTTCTGCATTTGCGGTTTTCATCGTTAACAAAATCTTGTTGTGTCTTTAACTTTGATTTCCGCATTATAATTGCTTATTATAATAAAGTAAAATACACATATACGTTAACTCCACATTACTTGATAGTGATCGTATAGAGTTTGGTTATTACCGAACCTATTATCAAGTAACACACTTTGTTGTAGTATTGTCTCGATCTTGTATCCATAGTCAATCACACAAGTTATCTTGTTGTTGTATTGTCTCGATCTCATATCCATAAACAATCACACAAAGTTTGAACCTAATTGACATATTGTCTCGACTCTTTCCATATACGGTCACATTCGGTAGAGGACTTATAGATCGAAACAAAAATATTGTGGTGTATTTGGGTACCCTTGTCTTTTCAAGGAGGGAAATACTTATCCTCCCACATAATTATCCTAATGATGGGGGTGGGGGTGGGGTGTGGGGGTTGCGGATATTTATGTCATGTTTTTGGTTTGGTTCATCAACAAACGAATACAAGGTTGTAGTCATTTTAATTCCTTGGAAGATGTTTCGAATTTCATCCCAGATGGATGGGGAACTCCAAAATCAATAGGGCGCAAAATCAGGTGTGAGATCTTTTTGGTCCAAAAAGATAGAGATGTGCAAACTGCATAAAGAGAATATAAAATTGAGGCTATTTAATACTTGAAGTTGAAAAAATCTTGCCGAATGATGTACGGTACCATAGTAAGAAAAGCTAGACCACATGGAATAAATGATGTGATAATGTCTATGAAAATATAAGTTTTTCCAAACTAGTTTTCATTAATAGTGATGCCAGTAGGGCGAGTGATGTATGGATAAGTTTATTCAAAGACAAGCTTGTTCTGATGCGTCTAGATTGTCCATGAGATTGGTCTTTGGAAGGATCTTCCAAAGCATATGACCAGTACATCCAAGTTTTTGAACCTCCATCCCTTGATAATAAGGTCAATACAATTGGACATAACCCATTCCAAGTTCGGATAAGGTTGAAAATATTGCCATATGCTGGAATAAATAGGGCAATTGAGAAGTAAATTCGTAGCAGATTCACCCATTTTCCGGCAAAGAGACAGTTTACTATCAAAGTACGTTTTTCTTGGGAGAATGTCCATTGTCGCAATCTTCTTGTGATAAATTTTCAAAAGAAAAAATCCTATCTTGAGCGGCTAAGCCCTGAACCATATACTAAAATTTTGGTTACTATTTCTTGATCCTCATTAAACCAAGAATTAGCCGACTTCACATTGAATTTTCCAAATTTATAGATCGTCCGTCAAAATGAACTATGTCCCGAATTGCTAACTAGGTCCAGATCTGCCCAATAATACATCCCCCGAGCTGGGATCATCGTACATAAAGCACCCAATGATACCGAATATATCTATTCTAGCCGGTGAAAAACGGAAAAACTAGGGTTTCGTAGGAAGAGTTCATCCGAACCGTTCGATTGATATTTATAAGCTATCCTAGATAAACCCTACACATCACAACTCTTGTCTTGGATTAGAGAGAGGCTGCCATTGTTTTTCTTCGTTCCAGCAGTTTTCTCATTCAACTCACGAGGTAATATCAATCTATTGCTTGATTTTGATCTGATTAGTCATATGAATCTAATTGATTCTGTATTTTTCTTGTATTTTTGAGTAATCTGTTGTTTTTGAAAGCATTTAGATGTAATCTCTTTATCTGGTAGTGACTGAAATGTAGTCCTGAAAACAATATTAAGAATGTAAATCAAGGCTTGAATCTCAGAAAGGGCTAGTTTTCACATAACCATGTTTGTGGTTTGGAGAAAGATAAATAAATTAGCACGAGAATTGGTACTCTTTTGTGCCATAGGCCTTTGGTACAGGACCATTTTTAGTTACTTACTTGATTTGGATGTTACATCTATATGTTTAATGTCTATTAGATTCAACAAAAAAATAAATCATTTGATCTTAACTATTTCTTGTTTTTCTACATATATAAAGGGCTTTGAGAATAATTTTTAATTTGTGGATTTATTCGCATCTACTTTGCTAAGAATGTTGTTTAATCTCTATTTGATTTGAACCCTGTGTCAATATTTGTTGGGGAATGTGAACATTATGTTGTAGTAGCAATTGGTGGAACTTGTTATGTAAATGATCTTTAGAATTGTTGTTATATCTAAAGACATCTTGTGATAATCTATTGTTAACAGACTCCACTATGTGCGTGATTAATCACAAGAGACTCAAGTGGTGTTGTGCAGGTTATAGAAGATTTGAAGACGAAGAATATTTCTTATTAGTTTTCGTATCTTGTGAATTTGTGTGCACAAAACTTGATCGACTGGGATCCAACTAAAATCAGATTTATTCAATTGATTAGTTACATGAGATCGGCATTCTCTATATTTCTCTTTGATATTTATATTGATTGAGTGCGAATCTATACTTGAATATTTCGGTAGTTAAAGTTAGATTGCCATAACCAGATAAAAGAGTTCATTGGATTAAACAGAAGAGCCTTTGTCAAACAACTCATCTAAATCTTTTAGCAAGATTGATTAGAGTGTGTTACCAAACAAATTCTTCCTTTGTTGTTTGGAATACGATCCAAAGGACTTGCTGTCACATGCGTGACTCTAGAAGTCGAAGGCGCAGGGATACTAAGGGAACTAAGTAGCTAGAGGTAATCTGCTTGGTCTCAACTATACGAAGTTGGTATTAGATTCGGTATATCGACCAATTCGGAGAGTATTCAAACTCGGACTAGGTCCCGAGTTTTTACGCATTTGCGGTTTCATCGTTAACAAAATCTTGTTGTGTCTTTTACTTTGATTTCCACATTATAATTGTTTATTATAATAAAGTAAAATACACATATACGTTAACTCCGCATTACTTGATAGTGATCGTATAGAGTTTGGTTATTCACAGAACCTATTATCAAGTAACACACTTTGTTGTAGTATTGTCTCGATCTTGTATTCATAGTCAATCACACAAGTTATCTTGTTGTTGTATTGTCTCGATCTCGTATCCATAAACAATCACACAAAGTTTGAACCTAATTGACATATTGTCTCGACTCTTTCCATAGACGGTCACATTCGGTAGAGGACTTATAGATCGAAACAAAAATATTGTGGTGTATTTGGGTACCCTTGTCTTTTCAAGGAGGGAAATACTTATCCTCCCACATAATTATCCTAATGATGGGGGGGGGGGATGCGGATATTTATGTCATGTTTTGGTTTGGTTCATCAACAAACGAATACAAGGTTGTAGTCATTTTAATTCCTTGGAAGATGTTTCGAATTTCATCCCAGATGGATGGGGAACTCCAAAATCAATAGGGCGCAAAATCAGGTGTGAGATCTTTTTGGTCCAAAAGATAGAGATGTGCAAACTGCATAAAGAGAATATAAAATTGAGGCTATTTAATACTTGAAGTTGAAAAAATCTTGCCGAATGATGTACGGTACCATAGTAAGAAAAGCTAGACCACATGGAATAAATGATGTGATAATGTCTATGAAAATATAAGTTTTTCCAAACTAGTTTTCATTAATAGTGATGCCAGTAGGGCGAGTGATGTATGGATAAGTTTATTCAAAGACAAGCTTGTTCTGATGCGTCTAGATTGTCCATGAGATTGGTGCTGGAAGGATCTTCCAAAGCATATGACCAGCAGCTGTCAAGTTTTTGAACCTCCATCCCTTGATAATAAGGTCAATACAATTGGACATAACCCATTCCAAGTTCGGATAAGGTTGAAAATATTGCCATATGCTGGAATAAATAGGGCAATTGAGAAGTAAATTCGTAGCAGATTCACCCATTTTGCGGCAAAAGAGACACCGTTTACTATCAAAGTACGTTTTTTGCCGGAGAATGTCCATTGTCGCAATCTTCTTGTGATAAATTTTCCAAAGAAAAAATCCTATCTTGAGCGGCTAAGCCCTGAACCATATACTAAAATTTTTGGTTACTATTTCTTGATCCTCATTAAACCAAGAATTAGCCGACTTCACATTGAATTTTCCAAATTTATAGACCGTCCGTCAAAATGAACTATGTCCCGAATTGCTAACTAGGTCCAGATCAGCCCAATAATACATCCCACCGAGCTGGGATCATCGTACATAGGGGCACCCAATGATACCCGAATATATCTATTCTAGCCGGGTGAAAAACGGAAAAACTAGGGTTTCGTAGGAAGAGTTCATCTGAACCGTTCGATTGATATTTATAAGCTATCCGGAATAAACCCTACACATCACAACTCTTGTCTTGGATTAGAGAGAGGCTGCCATTGTTTTTCTTCGTTCCAGCAGTTTTCTCATTCAACTCACGAGGTAATATCAATCTATTGCTTGATTTTGATCTGATTAGTCATATGAATCTAATTGATTCTGTATTTTTCTTGTATTTTCGAAGTAATCTGTTGTTTTTGAAAGCATTTAGATGTAATCTCTTTATCTGGTAGTGACTGAAATGTAGTCCTGAAAACAATATTAAGAATGTAAATCAAGGCTTGAATCTCAGAAAGGGCTAGTTTTCACATAACCATACTGTGGTTTTGGAGAAAGATAAATAAATTAGCCTGAGAATTGGTACTCTTTTGTGCCATAGGCCTTTGGTACAGGACCATTTTTAGTTACTTACTTGATTTGGATGTTACATCTATATGTTTAATGTCTATTAGATTCAACAAAAAAATAAATCATTTGATCTTAACTATTTCTTGTTTTTCTACATATATAAAGGGCTTTGAGAATAATTTTTAATTTGTGGATTTATTCGCATCTACTTTGCTAAGAATGTTGTTTAATCTCTATTTGATTTGAACCCTGTGTCAATATTTGTTGGGAATGTGAACATTATGTTGTAGTAGCAATTGGTGGAACTTGTTATGTAAATGATCTTTAGAATTGTTGTTATATCTAAAGACATCTTGTGATAATCTATTGTTAACTTGAGACTCCACTATGTGCGTGATTAATCACAAGAGACTCAAGTGGTGTTGTGCGAGGTTATAGAAGATTTGAAGACGAAGAATATTTCTTATTAGTTTTCGTATCTTGTGAATTTGTGTGCACAAAACTTGATCGGCCCAGGATCCAACTAAAATGGATTTATTCAATTGATTAGTTACATGAGATCGGCATTCTCTATATTTCTCTTTGATATTTATATTGATTGAGTGCGAATCTATACTTGAATATTTCGGTAGTTAAAGTTAGATTGCCATAACCAGATAAAAGAGTTCATTGGATTAAACAGAAGAGCCTTTGTCAAACAACTCATCTAAATCTTTTAGCAAGATTGATTAGAGTGTGTTACCAAACAAATTCTTCCTTTGTTGTTTGGAATACGATCCAAAGGACTTGTTGTCACATGCGTGACTCTAGAAGTCGAAGGCGCAGGGATACTAAGGGAACTAAGTAGCTAGAGGTAATCTGCTTGGTCTCAACTATACGAAGTTGGTATTAGATTCGGTATATCAGCTTAATTCGGAGAGTATTCAAAACTGGACTAGGTCCCAGAGTTTTTCTGCATTTGCGGTTTCATCGTTAACAAAATCTTGTTGTGTCTTTTACTTTGATTTCCACATTATAATTGTTTATTATAATAAAGTAAAATACACATATACGTTAACTCCGCATTACTTGATAGTGATCGTATAGAGTTTGGTTATTACCGAACCTATTATCAAGTAACACACTTTGTTGTAGTATTGTCTCGATCTTGTATTCATAGTCAATCACACAAGTTATCTTGTTGTTGTATTGTCTCGATCTCGTATCCATAAACAATCACACAAAGTTTGAACCTAATTGACATATTGTCTCGACTCTTTCCATAGACGGTCACATTAGGTAGAGGACTTATAGATCGAAACAAAAATATTGTGGTGTATTTGGGTACCCTTGTCTTTTCAAGGAGGGAAATACTTATCCTCCCACATAATTATCCTAATGATGGGGGGGGGGGATGCGGATATTTATGTCATGTTTTGGTTTGGTTCATCAACAAACGAATACAAGGTTGTAGTCATTTTAATTCCTTGGAAGATGTTTCGAATTTCATCCCAGATGGATGGGGAACTCCAAAATCAATAGGGCGCAAAATCAGGTGTGAGATCTTTTTGGTCCAAAAGATAGAGATGTGCAAACTGCATAAAGAGAATATAAAAATGAGGCTATTGAATACTTGAAGTTGAAAAAATCTTTCCGAATGATGTACGGTACCATAGTAAGAAAAGCTAGACCACATGGAATAAATGATGTGATAATGTCTATGAAAATAAAAGTTTTTCCAAACTAGTTTTCATTAATAGTGATGCCAGTAGGGCGAGTGATGTATGGATAAGTTTATTCAAAGGCAAGCTTGTTCTGATGCGTCTAGATTGTCCATGAGATTGGTGCTGGAAGGATCTTCCAAAGCATATGACCAGCAGCTGTCAAGTTTTTGAACCTCCATCCCTTGATAATAAGGTCAATATAATTGGACATAACCCATTCCAAGTTCGGATAAGGTTGAAAATATTGCCATATGCCGGAAGAAATAGGGCAATTGAGAAGTAAATTCGTAGCAGATTCACCCATTTTGCGGCAAAAGAGACACCGTTTACTATCAAAGTACGTTTTTTGCCGGAGAATGTCCATTGTCGCAATCTTCTTGTGATAAATTTTCCAAAGAAAAAATCCTATCTTGAGCGGCTAAGCCCTGAACCATATACTAACATTTTTGGTTACTATTTCTTGATCCTCATCAAACCAAGAATTAGCCGACTTCACATTGAATTTTCCAAATTTATAGACCGTCCGTCAAAATGAACTATGTCCCGAATTGCTAACTAGGTCCAGATCAGCCCAATAATACATCCCACCGAGCTGGGATCATCGTACATAGGGGCACCCAATGATACCCGAATATATCTATTCTAGCCCAGGGAGAAAACGGCAAAACTAGGTTTTCGTAGGAAGAGTTCATTCAACCGTTCAATTTATATTTATAAGCTATCCTGGATAAACACTGCACATCACAACTCTTGTCTTGGCTTAGAGAGAGGTTGCCATTGTTTTTCTTCGTTGCAGCAGTTTTCCTATCACAAAGTAGTCCCCCACCATTTTCGAGTAGTCCCCAAAAAATGGTTCATATTACCGTGCAGAATCTACATCGCCCCTCTTTTTTCTCTCTAATAACCGTATTTTCCCAAATACTATCCAGGAACTTCCTTCTTCACATCTCCATCTTTCTAACCTAGATTTGCTCGGTTTAACCGGGTTGATCTAGGGAATCTTAGTAAGTATAGATTTTAATAGTATGTAACTACTATCAATAAAACCAATCCTTGTTTAGGTGATTATTATGTTTCTTTTATATCTTTTTTTAATTTTATATCTGATTGTCTGTTCTAGACAATTAGATTTTCTATTATATATTTCAATTTCATGCAGCCTTCTAGGCGTTTCCAACGATTCTTATAATCGTTTCAAACACATATTTGAGGGCGATCTGCATCGACTTGACGAAGATATGCATGTGGATCCTTGGCGACAAGATTTGATCGCGATTTCGATCAATTGTTCTGATTACTCCTCTTTAGGAGCATCTAGTATTATTGAAGACAATAATTTCTCAATTAAGAAGAATATTGAAGAAATTTTCAAATGGTGGATTATAAATTCTCCGACCATCTCTCAATCGAATTCCTCGGTGAAGTACATGAATATAATGCTTTTGTATTTTAGTATTTTTTTTTTCATGTATTTCAATTTGTATGTTGTATCTCTTTGATGTAATTGAATGTATTCATGGCTTCCATTTGACCATTGTAACCCTTCTAACCTCAATTAAATGAGGTATTTGAAATAAAAGTTTGGGGCAGTAGCCCCTAATTCCTTAAAAAAAAAAAAAAAAAAAAAATCTACATCACCCATTTTAGAGTACTCAGATACACATAATATTTTGTGTCCCGAATTGCTAACTAGGGTCCAGATCAGCCCAATACATCCCAACGGGCTGGGTAGTGGGTACATAGGTTACCCAATAATACCCGAATCCATCTATCTATCGGTATGAAAAATGGCAAAACTAGGGTTTCGTAAGAAGAGTTCATCTGAACCGTTCGATTGATATTTATAAGCTATCCTGAATAAACACTGCACATCACAACTCTTGTCTTGGCTTTTAGAGATAGGCTGCCGTTGTTTTTCTTCGTTGCAGCAGTTTTCTCATTCAACTCACGAGGTAATATCAATCTATTGCTTGATTTTGATCTGATTAGTCATATGAATCTAATTGCTTCTGTATTTTTCTTGTGTTTTTGAAGTAATCTGTTGTTTTTGAAAGCATTTAGATGTAATTTCTTTATCTGGTAGTGACTGAAATGTACTCCTGAAAACAATTTTAAGAATGTAAATCAAGGCTTGAATCTCAGAAAGGGCTAGTTTTCACTTAACCATACAGTGGTTTTGGAGAAAGATAAACAAATTAGCCTGAGAATTGGTACTCTTTTGTGCCATAGGCCTTTGGTACAGGACCATTTTTAGTTACTTATTGGATTGGATGTTACATATATATGTTTTCTATTCGATTCAACAACAAAATAAACCAGTTGATCTTCAATATTTCTTATTTTTCTACATATAAATGCTTTGAGAAGAATTTTTAATTTGTAGATTTATTCGCATCTACTTTGCTAAGAATGTTGTTTAATTTCTATATGTTTTGAACCGTGTATCAATATTTGTTGGGGAATGTGAACATTATGTTGTAGTAGCAATTGGTGGAACTTGTTATGTAAATGATCTTAATACTCAGTTTGGTTCTGAATAATGTGTTTCGTCGAATTAATCACATGTTAGTTTGTAACTTAGATTGAAGCTGGTTAGTGAAGGATGTTGTGATCTTTATTACTCAGTTTGGTTTTGAATACCGAGTTATGTCGAATTCATCACATGTTAGTTTCAGGGGCGGAGCCAGGTTTTAGGAAATGGGTGGGCAAGTTACCAATCTGCACATATTTTAGGGGTGCTAATGGACTAAAATGCCTAAAATTTGGCTTAAATCGTCATATTTGGGCTTGGGAGATGGTTGGGCTGGGTGGGCAATTGCACACCCACCCTTCCATGTGGCTCCGCCCCTGGTTAGTTTGTGTTTGTAAGCTTATATTGAAGCTGGTTAGTGAAGTATGTTAACTGAACTGTATTTGATTTGAACTGTTTATACGTTGTAGTAGTTTGGATCAAAAAGAATAATCCGATTTATAATATATGAGGTATAATATTGGTTTCATCTGCCTTTGCATTATGTTTTGCAACTACTTGTATGTTAACTGAACTATATTTGATTTGAACTGTTTATCAATTCTTGCTGGACAATGTTTGGATCAAAAAGAACAATGTGATTTATGATTGATGACATATGAGGCGTAATATTGGTTTCATCTGCCTTTGCATTATGTTTTGCAACTACTTGTGTGTTCTAATATTTTTTCTATTCTTTATTGTTTGCAATTTGGTATGATGATGATGTTTCTTATTTATTGGTTAAGTACATTTGCATGTAGTTTAAGAAACAAGATCCATGTGTTAAAATAAACATGCTCTGCAGATGTCTCACCGAAAGTTTGAGCACCCAAGACATGGATCACTGGGATTTCTTCCTAGGAAAAGGGCTGCACGCCACAGAGGAAAAGGTTTTTGTTTTCCCTAATCTTTATTTTGTTCAGTGCGTTCTTGAAATTGAATAGAGTAGCTTGTCAACCTTGCAATTTCCATGCTTTTTAATGCTTTGATGCATCTGTTCTTGCAATAATTCACACTTGATTATTTTTTGTTGCCATGAGAGTTTTAATGAGAGCTTTAAGAAACAATGTAGTGGCTATAGTGGCTACCTTATGTTTAGCTGTGTTCACTACTTGCGTTGTTGCTATTCCTCACAGTTTGATGACGTTTGTGCAGTGAAGTCCTTCCCCAAGGATGATCCATCAAAGCCATGTAGATTCGCATTTCTAGGATACAAGGCTGGGATGACTCACATTGTTCGAGAGGTTGAAAAACCTGGATCAAGTGAGTTATTTTTTTTTTTCATTTTATAACAACAACTCAGTGTTTCATATTTAAGTTCATTCCAGTTGTATTTACCTAGTTGTTTAATTTATATTTTTACGTAACCGCATAAGAAGGGAGACTGTGGTGACAATCATAGAAACACCACCTATGGTTGTAGTTGGAGTTGTTGGATATATTAAAACACCCCGTGGCTTGCGTTCACTTGGGATTGCTTTTGGGCTCAAAGATCTTAACGAGGAAGTGAAGAGGCGATTTTACAAGAATTTTGCCAAGTCCAAGAAGAAGGCATTTGTCAAGTACTCCAAGAAATATGAAACTGAGGAAGGGAAGAAGGATATCCAGTCTCAATTGGAAAAACTAAAGAAGTACTTGTCTTGTGATTCGTGTCTTGGCTCATACCCGTGTATTTTATTTCGTCTAAAGTCAGACATTCCAGTCATTTGATTATCAACAATTGCACCCATTATCAATTTGGGAAGATTGACTGGAGAAAATGTCTTGGGTTGCTATACCTATTTGTGGCCATTCACGCACATCATATGCATTTTTTTTTTTTAATATAGATAACCATTTAATCGGAATTCAATTGGCTTGTTGACTTTGTTAGATTTTCTTGAGCCCGGATTTGTCTGTCATAGATTCGAAAGATGAAAGGGTTGAAGCAAAGAAAGCCCATCCGATGGAAATCCAAGTAAATGGTGGAGATATTGCTCAAAAAGGTTGACTTTGCTTATGGCTTTTTCGAGAAACGAGTTCCCGTTGATGCGATATTGAAGAAGGACGAGATGATTGATATAATTGGCGTGACAAAGGGTAAGGGTTATGAAGGTGTGGTTACTCGATGTGGTGTTACTCGTCTTCCTCGTAAGACTCACAGAGGTTTGCGTAAGGTTGCTTGTATTGGTGCTTGGCATCCTGCTAGGGTTTCCTACACGTTGCTAGGGCTGGTCAAAACGGATACCACCACCGGACCGAGATGAACAAAAAGATTTACGGGCTTGGGAAGGTTGGCCGGGGAGTCTCACACAAGACTCACTCGAGTTTGATAGGTAAATTGACATCTCTTTGATCTAGTTTCTGTTTTCTAGTTCGGTTTATTTTTGGTGGTTGATTCACCTTACTTTGTTGCCGACCTTCCTAAATTTTTTCGCTAATCAGACTCGAAAAGGATATTACTCCCATGGGTGGTTTCCCTCATTATGGTATCGTGAATGAAGACTATTTGCTGATTAAAGGTTGTTGTGTTGGCCAAAGAAGCGTGTTGTCACACTAAGACAATCACTTCCGGCGCACGTCGGGGCTTGCAATGGAAGAGATTAAGCTCAAGTTCATTGACACTTCCTCTAAGTTCGGCCATGGTCGTTTCAGGACTACGAGGCAGAAAAGAACAAGTACTTTGGACGTGCCAAGGCATAGGTGTTATAATTCATGGGGAGTTTTACTCTTATTTTCTCTTGAGTTCAGTTTTGAATTAGCTGAACATTAAATTGCTTAGTTTTGAATATACCATGAAGTATGAGCCTATTTATAATATTAAATAAAAAAAGTGCCTGATCTCTGTCCAAGATAAAAATTGTGCATTTTTTCTGCCTCAATCTGTCCAAAAGCTTGTTCCTTTGCCATTGTTAGCCATTTACCTGGGAATTTTCTGGAACAATCTCCTTTTCACAAGCTTGTACATCGAAGCTCATTGTGGTGCGTTATCTGGTTACCAAGCGGAAATAAAAGTGACGCATTGCAAAGCTATTCATATGTTGTGATGCTTGCCTCCAATATGTTTCCTAGAACTGAAAAATGAACCCCCACCGTAAAAGGCGCTTGTAACTTAATAGCTAATGAAATTGAACTCTGAGCTCAACAATCTATGCAACCTGCAGTTCTCAAGCAAGCTCTTTTCCGACTATCCCATGGAGAATCCACAACACAGTCCTGAAGATGATCCGACCTTTTCTTTAGGAAGACGCCATCTTCACCTTTACAGGTTTTCATCTGATCATTTTCGCAAAAAAAATATGGTTGTAGATTTAGAAACTTCAATGGTCATTGCAAAGATGTATTCCTACTGGGAATCAAATCTTGCCTAAGGCAAGCAGGCAGGCTGAAATATGATTTAGTCCCACATAGACCAGTTAAAGGAGAGGGATCGAAGATAGAAACTATAAAAGGAGAAGCGGAAGCGAGAACAAGCATACCTTTCTCGGCCTTTTGGCTAAGATCAAGTGTAGTATCTGTTCTTATCAGTTTAATATTCGATATGTGATCCATCGGCTCACACGATATTAAATTAATTTTTTTTATGGGGGAGTTCCCACCACAGTAGCTTGCTGCTTGGGTTCTCACGCGTCGCCTTTGCGTTGCACTACCGCAAAGGCCTGGTGCACCCCCACCAAAGCTTAAAACAAGGCTTTCTGTGGCATTGCACTGCTAGCTAGTTGAAGAGCGTTTGCGCCTGCAAAGCAAGTTTGGCTAGAAGTGATGCAGAATCTTCACAGTGTCTGGGTCATTGATATTTATTTTCTGAGTTCTGGGTCTGTTATTGGTTGACAGTCACTTCATGGCTCATCTGTATAACATTGTTGATCTCCATGACAGCCTTGTTAGCTCCTTGGTTTCTCTTACAATTAACACCTGACGGCAGTGCTAATAATACCCCATGGCCCCCTCCTCATACTCTCACACAATTCAACTCAACTGGCCGCTGGAAGAATCACATTTCCATAACTGACTGCATCCAATCACCTTCCCTGCAATCTCCTACTAACATATGAATTGAGATAGGCATTGTTTTCAGGTCAGACATTTGTGTCAATTTATTGATCTGGATGTGGAGAAGGAGATTAGAGAGCACTATTCTGAGGTTGCAATATTTGACAGTTTGAATGAGAACTGCAAGGAAAAACTTGAGGCCATTAGGAAGCAGTGTCCCGTCGAACCTCTAAAGCACCCAAGGAAGATCTGAGACGAAAAGTTCAAATGGTTTTGAAGTTTAAGCCTCTTCAATTCCCTCATAGTCATAGTTCTCAAGTAAGCTCTATTCCTCAAGGCTAACACTGGAGCAGCTTAATTTTCAGACTATATTCCCTTCTCCCATGTTTAATTACTCGGTCGTTCTACGGGGCATACATTCTTCTTAATTCTATGAGGCAAAAATCACTTTAAGAACATTTCGAATTCTAAGGCAAAAATACACTGGCCAAATTTATTAGTCCCACATAGTGTACATCGCAGAACCGTCCTCAAAGCGATTTGTATATAACTAGCACTTCACTCAGCTCATATCTTCACGCAGCCGTGCGGTAAGCACAAAGCGAACTATTCTTTCGCCTTTTACTAAAGAATACCGTGTGCTTGCCGCTTATAAGCGGCATACGCCTATTTTTGGAGGGTCTCTCTTTTCTAAAGGGGAACCCAACAATTCTCAAATCCAATCTTTTCTGTCTGTCAAAAAGGCTAACCTTTTGGAGCGATGATGCGTTTGCTAGATTGATCTGTAGTCTGTACTCCCAACAGATCATTCATTTTCCCCGAAACTTTATGCATCTCTTCCATCCGAGGATGTGTTTTCTCACCATGAATAAGGATGTGTTTTCTCACCATGAATAAACCCGTTAACCAACCGGAATACATATTTACCAGAACTTGCATACATATCCGATAGTAAAACATACACCCCACAATGACGTTCTAACTGTACCATTGTTGAATGAGGATTTGCTGCTGTAATGCGAATGGAGATACACTGTCATACTTTTTTGTACCCCCTTGACATGGCCAAAGAGATGTACTGCTTTAGCGAAACGTAATAATAGTCCCACATAGGCCGTTTAGGAAAGAAGAGAAGGAAAACGATCCTATAATTGAAACTCAAAATGCGGCTTGAAATCATACTTACCTGGACGGGGTCTATGGCTGATCATGAAGGGTCATGGCTAGGTTAGTGACTCCATTGCACTTTGGAAGGGCGCTCGTCAAGATCTCCCCACCGAGGGAGAGTCTACGCATAATTTGTTCCCCGAGGGGCACGCGTCCGCGCGGCCCCTGCCAATCTTGCAAAACCAAAATTTAATTCATCTGTTCTCATTCTGCTGAACATTTTAAACCGGTAGACTTGAAACTCGATTTTATGTAAAAGGAGCTTATAAGTTATAACTGCATAAGTTCTTCTCAATAGCTGATGAAATTGAACTCTGAGCTCAATAATCTGTTGAATCAATCGCTCCAACTCCTCTATTCCCTTCTCCCATGTTTTTAATTACTCGGTGATTTGTATGGGGCATATATATTCTTAATTCATGGACAGATCAATTTTGAAATCAGTTCAGAATTCTAATTCTTGCTTTAAAGATTTACAATGTAATTTAGCAAAATACAGCATAGGGACATCCATTTAACATTGATGAATACAGTCGCTTCATTAACATCGATGTTTGATTCGTAACCTTGTTGATTTTTGCCATTCTTCTTCTTCTTCTTTGTGATTTTGTCCTTCTTATTTTGTTCCTCAAACTGCACTACTTACTTCTGAGCCGGCACTTGAAGTCAATTTAGTCCACAAAAGTTCTCTTGAGATCATTTTTGAGTAAATTCAAATCCTCATGTAACTGATGGTCGTCGCATAATTTGTACATAGCTCATGTTTGTCCATGACTGACATTGCCCTCTATGCAAAAAGCTGGATTGTTAGAAATTAGAACACGGCAAAAATTTGTCAATTGGATTTTTCCGGCACTATTGTTGACAAAATAGCTAGGATATACCCTTTGCAGGGAAAAAAAAATTTGAGCTCATATGGGCACGTTTACTTCCGTTTCCGTAGGTTGGAATACTATGGGAACCCTATCCACATCGTGCTTGTAATATCATTGCTCGATAGATACTCTGATCCCGGTGATATTTAAACAAATGGAATTCATACTAACTGAAGAGTGTGGGACTATAAATCTTAAGATAGGATCCTCAAGGCTAACACTGGAGCAGCTTCATTTCCAACTATTCCATTCTCCCATGTTTTAATTACCCAGGGGCGTACATTTTTAACTCACAAGAGCTAATTCTATGGTGCATAAAATACTATAAGAAGAACATTTCGAATTCTAGTTTTTACACGATAAGGTCAGCAGTACCATATCTCAGATTTTGTGTCTGCACTTATCATGGGGAATGGAAATTATGGGGAAACTGCGCTTCAAAATCAAAATTTTCAAGGATAAAACTGTTTTTCGTCCGTCTCCGAATTTGAACACCCCGTCCTGTTGGTAAAAATAATGGATTCTTAGTTTTCAATCTGAAAATAGATTTTAGGCGGTTTATGTTATCCGAAAGATTTGTTGGAACCCATACACCAAAATTGATGGCAGGCTCAAATGAGGGTGGTGCATCTGTTTCCAGACTTTACTATAAAGGCCTCCCCGCTTGCCTAGCTCAATCACCACAGCTTCACAAGCAGATGGCAGTTTGTGGTGATTTTGGGTGTGTCTTTATTTGCCTGCTTCAAAGCATTTTGTTTTCCACTGGGAACCCAAGGTTATTCCAAGGTTGGGCACATGTATATAGATTAACTTTGTTACACTAAAACTATGACAGTAACAGAAGGGTCGAAGTTTGGGATTTCAATACTGCATAAATGCAGTTAGCTCAGTATGATTTTTGCACAAGTAAATAGGCTTTTGATGTATGAGACTCTCACAGTGCCTTGGACCCTTCAATTGGATGGCTAATTGATCATGTACAACAACATAGCCTCAGTTTCCTGATCTTAATTCAGAACGCGTTAGCATTGGCAATTTGGCTCTGTCATAGGTCCATACCTCTCTCTACCAAATGAAAGAAAGATGCAAAATGAAAGTTAATAATAGTCCCACATAGGCCGTTTAGGAAAGAAGAGAAGGAAAACGATCCTATAATTGAAACTCAAAATGCGGCTTGAAATCATACTTACCTGGACGGGGTCTATGGCTGATCATGAAGGGTCATGGCCTAGGTTAGTGACTTCCATTGCACTTTGGAAGGGCGCTCGCCTAAGATCTCCCCACTGAGGGAGAGTCTACGTCATAATTTGTTCTTGAGGGGGAACGCGTTCGCGCGGCCCCTGCCAATCTTGCAAAACCAAAATTTGTTTCATCATTTCTCAAAAAAGGAGCGCTTAAAACTTTCATTACTAGCTAGTCATGCTTGGTGTAAATGAACACTATAAAACATTTTCTTCTTCAGCTTTGTTGAACCTGAGATAAATTGGTTCCATGAGTTTCACAACTATTTAGCCATGGCTACAGTATGTCATTTTTCGTACAACTGTTGCAGTTAATACGGCAATGAAGGTTAGGTCCGAAACCGTCTTTCTCCATCTGTTTATGTTACCGTAGACCACCCATTTGTTGCAAGAATGCCATTGGAAGCAGAACCTCTAAAGCACCCAAGGAAGACTCCGAGACTGACTTACGATGCAGAGAGGAAGTTAAGCCCCTTTGGGTGATTTATATACTTCACATTATGCCATGCTATGACAACTCTGCACACAACAATTCACTTGATGTCTTTCTGCGAGGAGGTGATCGGAGATCCTTTCAGGAGCTCAATGTGTGCACAATCCCAACCTTTTGAGCTGGAAACAAAATAGGAGAAATGTAGATGGGAGTGTAGTTATTTAATAACTGATTTCCTTGTATATTAAACTTGTCATTGCTCATAAGAAATTTAATAGGTGAAGCACAGCTTCAAACAACAAAAAATTTAGTTAAAATCTAAAAGCTTGTCACCTTTTCTAGTTTAGCTTCGAAACTTAAGACATCCTAAGAGCGTCTCTATGTGATTGATATATTATGTTTTACACTAATCAGTTCTTCTGTTTCATGCTAGTCATGGGTAATGTTGCTGTTGTTCATAGATCCAACTTCAGCTACCCAACCATACCAATCAGGTACTTTCCAGATTTCTTATTCACAGCAACTCAATATAATAGGCTCTAGTAAGTAAATTTGTTCTGTTGAATAAAATGCACATTTGTGTAAGGTTAACAGCCTCTGAGCATAACAAGCCAATTCTACTACTCTAAAAGTCTAATCTGGACACTCCCAACTAAACTCATCTTTGCCTAAAGTCAGGCAGTGTGAAATATGATTTAGTCCCACATAGAGTAGTCAAAGCGGAGGGATGGAAGAAAGAAACTATAAAAAGAGAAGCTGAATATGAGAATAAGCATACCTTTCTCGGCCTTTTGGCTAAGATCAAGTGTAGTATCTGTTCTTATCAGTTTAATATCCTCGATATGTGAGCCATCGGCTCACACGATATTAAATTAATTTTTTCATGGGGAGTTCCCATCACAGCAGCTTCTTTCTGCTGGGATTCTCACGTGTCGCCTCTGCGTTGCACTACTGCCGAAGGCCTGGTGCACCCCCACCAAAAGCAAAACAAATTTTTTTCAGGGCCTTGGGGGTCTTATACAGTCAGATGATTTGTTATGGTTTACTAATTGATGAACTCGATAAATGTCAACCAACATTCAGCTGAGTCTTTTATGCCAGAGTCTTATAGTAACCAAGAACTGATGCAACCCATGCCTTTAAAATGAACCTTTTCAAGCTTCAGACTGTAATTCGATAAGAGTATCCCCCATCATATGAACATGCACCATATACTCTAGATTTATACCTCTCAAGGCTGAAAAAGGATACCACATTGATATTCACAAGAAAAACGTAGATTAATAAGAAATTATGTCAGTCAAATAGATGATTTTGCAATCTTTTAGATGTGCATTGTTTCGGAGGGTTTGTCCAATAAACTCTGCGAGTCCATATTTTTAACTGACTCAGACATACGATCACTTTCTATACAAACAGTAATTCTGTGAATAACAAGAGCAGTTTCGAAAGACCGGTTTCAACACCTGACATTAGTTCACTGTCAGCTATAACTGATTTAACCAGACAACCTCAAGTGACAGAAATATATTCCAGATGTAAACTGATGCCATCTTCGCATAATCAACAGTTAAGTTGGCATTTTAAATGACTTTCGGGGGAGCGGCAAATTAGTTTGATACGTACACTCCACTAGCTTTGATTGTGGCGAAATTAGCAGCAAAGACTGGTATTGAGATTGAAGAAAATAAAATATCAGCTGGTAAAGAAGACTGGAGTGACATCTTTGATACATGTATAAATGCCTTAAAACAGCCATTTCAATAGGGATCGAACTCAACTAATGCAAAATATCCGAGGAGTAATTGCAAAAAGTCGACTCCAAAATAAGCAATCTGGAACCTGCCTTTGTATCACTGGCTGTGTAGAATTCGTTTTCTTTTCCCACTTGGCCATTTCATGATTTATATTTCCACTCATTTCGCTAGCAATAAACTCATGAACTGGATTTTTTGCGAATAGGAATCATAAAAATAGTTCCTGGTCTAACCGGCAGGCAGTATCATTTCATGGATAGTCCTTATGCTTCTCAGCTAGCGATCCAAGCAAAAAAAATGAGCTCATATGGGCACGTTGTCTTCCGCAGGTCGGAAAATTATGGGAACCCTGCTCGGTAGATACATTGATCCCGGTAGTATTTAACCAAAGAAAATTCATCCTAACTGATCACTGTGGGACTATAAATTTTTAAGATAGGATCCTTTGAAGCTTTATGTAAAGACTTAAAAGTCTTTTTTTCCGACCATCTTATTGTGGATCTATTTCAAAGTCTATTTGGAACTCGCGCTTCAAGATTTGCAATCAAAACTGTTGGTGTCTGAATATGGACTGAAATTAGATTGTTAAATCAAAAGTTTCAGTTCAAGGAAACATGTTCGCGTACCCAGGAAACAAGTTTAAACTTTATGGTTTTAGATGTGCGCACACCTGCTAACCAAACAATTTTGGCATTCGGTGTCAAGTTGAAAATAGATTTAGACATTTTTGTTGTTTCCGAAAGATTTGTTGGAACCGATACACTGAAATTGATAGCAGGCTTAAAGGTGGTGCACCCTGCTTGCCTAGCTCACCCCCACAGCTTCACAAGCAGATGGCAATTTTTGGTGATTTTACGAGAGTTATTGAGACGGGCCTTGTTTTCAGGTCAGACATGTGTGTGAATTTATTGATCTGGATGTGGAAAAAGAGATTAGAGAGCATTATTCTGAGGCTGCATTATTGCAATATTCGACAGTTTGATTGAACTGCAATAAAAAACTTGAGGCCATTGGGAAGCAGTGTCCCTTTAAACCTCCGAAGCACCATAATGCTCTAAGACTTTGCTTACGACGAAAACTTCAAATGGTGTTGAAGTTTAAGCCTCTTCAATTCCTTCATAGTCCATTGAGGGTGAGTCTAACTCTGGAGCAGCTTAATTTCCAACTATTCCATTCTCCCATGTTTTAGTTACCCGGTCATTTCTATGGGGGCGTACATTTTTAACTCATAAGAGCTAATTCTAGTTTTTACACGATAAGGTCAGCAGTACCATATCTCAAACTTCGTGTCCTCGCTTCTAGTCTAAGCACATTTTTAAGGATTCTAGTTTTCGCTCAGCGTTTTAAGTCTTCTGCTCTCATACACTAGCCGAATGTATTATTAGTCCCACATAGTATGTAAAGCAAAACTGTCCTCGGACCGATTTGTATATAGCTAGCACTTCCCTCAGCTTGTTGATTCACGCAGCCGTGCGGTAAGCACAGAGCGAACTATTCTTTCGCCTTTTACTAAAGAATACCGTGTGCTTGCCGCTTATCAGCGGCATACGCCCATTTTTGGAGGGTTTCTCTTCTTTGAAGAGGAACCCAACAATTCTCAAACCCAATGTTTTTCCCAGGCTTTCTGCTTTTGCTCTCTCCGCTTATAAACTAGTATTCTAGTTTTCTAATAAGCCATGGGAGGACATAAGTAGTCAAGCTTATTGTCAATGAACTTGTGCCCGCACTTATAAAAAAATGAAATCTGAACATTATGGATTCTAGTTTTTGCTCTATAGGTCCGTATTATCAAACTTTCTAAGCAGCCAACATGTATTTACAAAAAAAAAAAAAAAAAAAAAACTCTCTTTAAATTCGACAGATGAGTTCGTATAGACAGTCTTGATTTATGAAGACGGCATACAAGTAAGTTTACATTTGTTTTTTTTTGGTCAATACTACAAAAATTATATAAATATTGGAACAGAGTTACTAGGGAGAAGAGAAGAGAAAAATAGACCAAAGCGACTTACTTCGGTCGAAGAGAGAAAAAGAAAGACCAAAGCAACTTACTCCAGTCGACAAAACCGCTACAAGAATAAAACTTTTGTAGGTAAAAAGACAAGTTGGTACTGAGAACTTAAACCAACAGATCGACTCAAATAATGAGTATAAAGAAACTCTACTGCCTATTCACTTCAATGCCCCAGTTATAGTGCAGATTCTGAAAAGTAGTGCCCCTGAAAGATATGGTTGTAGAAGTCCAATAGAGTAAGAGTGCCTTAATTTTCCTGATCAAATTTTCCTGTAGGTAATCGGAATCCTGGAAAATGCATTTATTTCTCTGTTTCCACACTCCCCAAACAAAAGCAAAAGGAAGTAACTCCCATAAAATCTTACCGTTCTCAGTGAGACCGCGAGTCCAGTGATCGATAAACAAGTCTCTAACATCATCGCTGATAACCCAATCCCTTTGAAACTCATTCATGAAGAACATCCAAACAGCATGCGTTAAAGGGCACTGAATGAAAAGATGATTGATGGTTTCTTCACTTGACTTGCAAAAAATGCATCTATTTGCTAACTGCCACCCCTTCTTAGTCAAATTATCTTGTGTTAAGATCGCTTTATGATGAATTAACCACACAAAGAAAGAAACCTTTGTTGGAACTATTGGTTTCCAGACTTGTGCAAAGGGAAACACAATACCTGAGCTCTTTGCCAATCCTTGATAACACGATTTGACTGTAAAGACTCCACTGCTCTCCCATCTCCAGCTTCTAGTAAGTTTACATTTGTAATGTATCTCTGGCATGAAGGAAGTTGAATTAGCCCTTTCTGCTAGAATTTGGATAATTCACTTTAATGGTTTGTTCGTTAATATGAGATTCTTTATATCCGGATGTGATAGGAATGACAGTGCATTTTTGGTCTTTCTATACCAATGCATTTCCCCAAGTGTACATGATTGGTAGACATCTTTAATGGTTTTTTGTTCAAATGTATCCAAAGAGTTTATTCAAATGAAGATGACAGAACACATAAACCTTATCAACAAAAAGTTTACTCCCAATAGTAATATTCACCATTTGGATTTATAGTTGTGTCAGTCACTTCATTTCACCAATTTATGGAGGAATGACATTTTGTAGCTTATTTCATCTTCAAGTTTCTGATGAGACAAAAAGGCATTAAAGATGCAAAAATGTTTATGAAGCAAGATGTCTCAGCCGTCGAATTTCAGCAGGGATTGGCCCAGTCAACTTGTTAAAATGAAGACCCTATCAAACTAAACAGATATTTTATACCAAAAACTGGTCACAAGACTCACAATGGATGCGAGATAATCCAATTGTTGTTTGAAGGAGATTAATGAAGCCAATGTTCAGCTGAATACGTGGGTCATTGTCATATCCATAGAAAATACATTTTCTTCATTCTTTTTGAACCTCCATCCCTTGATAAATAACCTGATTTGATTGGGATATCTAGGATTAATTGCAGACACCCAATAAGACAAAATAGGGTGATTTTTACTTCAATATCCTTGAACTAATTAATTTAAAATTAAACCTTAAAATTAAAAAACTCTTAATCTTCCCTGATCTCTCGCTCTTGCCCTTCATCTTCTTCAATTTCTTCCATCAAACGAAAATCTTCAACATTGATTTTCCATAAAAATGGTTGATTCTACCGGCGAAAAGAAGACTCTAAGTGATGTCTAAACTCAAACCCATCAATGTGTTGTGTGATTTGGTTGTTATATGATTGTTATATTAGGTTAGAAATCAAAAATTATGATTTTTGTGTCTTTAGTCGAAAACTTTTCATAATAGCCATGACGATAAATTTTTTAGTAGGAAGGGTATTTTTTGAAGACATTGTCGGTTGTATCGTAACATGCATATCTTGCCGACTTTTCATAATAGCCACAACAGCCGTCATGGTATTTTCAACAGCCGGCGGGGTATTTTTCTCAACAAACGGCGGGTTTTTTTTTTTTGTATACCTTGCCGACTAATATTAATTGTCTTCTGTGTGTCAAAAAAATAAAGAACGCGCAATTGGGGGATAAAAAAAGTAATTGGGGGATATTGATTACTTCTCCCAACCCATGGTGTGTGTTAAGGGGTGATTTTTGGGTATGAAAATACTAAAATACCCTTTGGTTAATTAAAAAACATTATGAAAATACCATAATACCCTTTCTACTAAAACATTAAAATCAAAAAACCAAAACATATATCTCCCATTTCTCTTTGATGACAAAGCAGATCCTATGGTTAGTTACGGAAAAAAATTCCATCGTTCTTCATCGTTCTTCGTCGATTAATCGTCGATTCAAAAATTTCTTCGTCGATTAACCAACCCGAATCATAAACAATGCCTCCACGAAAGAAACCAAATGCCCAATCGAACTCAACATCATCGATTGCTCAACAAAAACAAAGGAAAGACTTGCTAAGATTGCTCAAGAGCAAGAACACGAAGAAGCAACGTTATCACGATCAACTACACAAATATATGGCTTCTGTGAGAAGGTAAGTCATTTAAAACTACTTTGTAGGTGTTTAAATCGATCTATGGCAATGGGTTCAGGTTAGAATCGCGAAACCTAACTCAAACAGTTGAGTTTGAGAGAGTACCGGCATTGAAATTCGTATGAATACAGTGCCGGTTTTGAGTTCCGGTATTCAATCTATGATGAATATAGTGCGAGGTTTACAAGAGAATAACCGAGAGATCGAATTTCACTCACTAGGCATTCAATCTAGGATGAATACGGTCTAGGTTTTGTAAAATCTGCGAGTTTGATAATAATTCGTGTGTGCGGTAGTGGACTAAAAACATACGGGAGAGTTTATGAATTTGCCACCAAGATCGGCATTGTTTTTGGATTCATTCCATCTGGGGTGTTAGTCACGGCATTCGTTTCTAATATTTCGAGCATGCCTAGGTAGTACTCTTAAAACATACGGGAGAGTCTATGAATTTGTCACCAAGACGGCATAGATTTTTGGTTTCATTACATGCCTAGGTTATGGGTATGCGACATTGTTTTTAATAATTCGAGAATGCGGTAGTGGACTTAAAACATACGGGGAACATTGTCAACAATAAGGCATAGATTTTAGGTTGCATTTGTATGCTTACAGTAAATGGTACTTAAACCTTTGTCATTAGTCAATGTGTACTGCCGTAACATTGTACCGGCGTGGTTTAGTTTAAGGTATTCAATGCCGGTACTAAAATTGAAGGTGAGTTGTCTTATATTCATTGCTTTCCGTGTGCTTACGATATAGGTCAAAAGCAAAAGGAAGTCAACAAAAGAAAAATAAAGATGTCTTGTCACTAAGAGAAGAAGGAAGGATGGTCTTGATACTCCTCAGTCTCTGCCTCCTCGAGGGAAAGATGAAGGTCGTAAGATACGTTTGGGAGCTGGTACAAGAGGGATAATTTGGGAGAGTGGTAGTGACCGTAGTCGACTTGCAAACCGTGAGCAGGATGATCAAGATGAACCAGATGAAGAGGAAAGTCAATTAACAAGCAAAAGCGAAGTTGGCGGCCCAAGTCAACAACCAACACAAGACAATGGAAAGAAGGGGAAGGGCAACGTCAAAGTGAAAGTTAAGGGTTCTCACCTTCCTCACATTGATGACATGATTCCTGACCTTGATCGTGGTAGAATTTGGGGCGAAGCTCCGGAACCGAAAACACTATTTGGATACAAGCACTCGTGGGATCGTACTATCTATCAAACCTATGTAAGCATTTTATATCTTGTACATATGTATTGTTGTGTATTTATGTAAAATCTCTTAATTGTATTGTCTCTCCTAATTGTAGGATCATAAGAAGGCTGTGCGTGTTTGCCGAAACCAAGCCGCGGATGGTTGGGACTTGTCCGAGGAATGTGAAGAGGTCCAAACAATAGTAAAGGATTCTGGTCTATATGCTTTGTTGAAAATTATGTGAAGCCTGATTCTCATTATTGTCAATTGCTTCGTCGAAAGGTATCATGGTGAAACCGATACCATGCACTTCCTTTTGGGAGATGACCTTCATCCCCGAAGATGCTCGGAACATTCTATGCTTGAATGTTATCGGCAAATCAATTGCGAAGGAGTTGAGTCTCTAGACCTAGAATGGTCGGGTTGCACGGTCCGACTAACAAGCTATTTGGTTGGGACTACAAAACTTCGTGGGAGAGCTTTTATGAATCCACGTCAGTAAGACAAAGACAATCAAGTTGACGCTGCTTAAGAAGAATTTTGAAAAGACAAAGAAAAGAAGTTTGGAGGATGGATGGGACCCTAAACAAATTCGTTATACTGCCGCTGCTTACCTTTTGTACATCTTGGGCACTAGGGTATTCTCTGACACCAATGGCAACAGGGTTAGTGCGAACTACATTCAGTACTTGGATCCGTTGGAAGGTGTCTATGGATATTATTGGGGCACCGCGGTAATAGCACATTTAATGATGGAGATGAGAAGGGCCTCTAAGGCTAAAACCAACCAATTTGTCGGGAATTTCACTCTTTGCGGGTAAATTTGTTCTTAAACTTATGTTATTATGTATATTGTTCATATGTACTCTTATCGTGAACTTAGAAACAAAACTTATTTCTTCACATTGGAATAGGTGTGGGCTTATGAACACTTCCCAACCTTGTTCAAGGCCTACCCCTCCTTGAAGATCATAGATCTTCCCGAACCTGGGATACGCCTCTAGCTAAGAGATACGAGTTCAACAAGTACTCAAAGCCCGGTAACATGGGTCGGCTGATCGATATGAGATTGGCTTTGGACGCAATGAGTACCAAAGATGTTGTGTTCGACCCTTACAAGGAGGCTAGAGGAAGCGGCGAGTTTTGAGGTTTGGTAACGTTGCATTTTACCATGGGCCGTTGTTCCACCCAAAAGGATACATTATGGCTAATCTACGCGTGTGATGCGTCAACTTGGATATAAGCAATTAGCACTTTTCCAGACGCCCTCTTTTCAATGTTTTGATCTCGACCTTTCTCGGTGTTATTCAACTCCAAATCGGTTGCATGTAAAGTATGTTCCAAAACCGGACCCAACAGATTGGAGGGATAGGGAACCACGTCGTTTGGTAGATATTAGTCAGTGGGAAAAGTTGGAGATTGCTGAAAACGGTGATGAAGTTGATGCCGATTACATGGAAGAGTACCTGCAATGGTCACATCCTTATGTCGTCGCCGGATGACGTCAAGTTCCTCCCCGAAAAAACCTCCGGGTTCCAACTCCAAGACAGGCACCACCTACGATGACCCAACTTAATAACACCGTTGGATTGCTTGTAAGTATTGTTAATTGCTTCGTCGTTTAATATACACATAATCATATTTGTATACTAATTATGTGTTTGTTATATTAAACTAGCGGCGTCCACTTTTGGCAAGTTATAGAAGATGTTGGTTGCAAGTACCGGGAAGGAGAGGTGCTGTCCTTGAAGAAATAAATGAATTCGAGGAAAAGCTTGATAGAATTGAAGAAACCGACCCTAGTGCAAAATCTTTGTTCGGGTAAACTAAGTACAAACTGTCCCAAAAGAAGCAAAAGACCCAGTGATTTAACTCTTTAGTTGTGCGGAATGCCTTGGTGGTAGGTTGCACGGTTTGCAAGTTAGGCTACCAGCGTGTGTGTTTGGCATGTGCCAATGGCATGTGCGGAATGCCTTAGTGGTAGGTTGCACGGTTTGCAAGTTAGGTTACCAGCGTGTGTGTTTGGCATGTGCCAATGGCATGTGCGGAATGCCTTGGTGGTAGGTTGCACGGTTTGCAAGTTAGGCTACCCGGCTAGCATATTGGCATGTGCCAATGGCACGACGGCCATGTTGACCTAGTTGCAAGTCTTGCGAGCCTAGGGCGCTATATTTGGCGTGGGCCAAAGGCATAGCGGCTTGGAAATATGGCTCATGACACGTGTTGGCATGTGCCAATGGCACGTGCGGCCATGTTAACCTAGTTGCAAGTCTTGCAAGCCTAGGGCGCTATATTTGGCGTGGGCCAAAGGCATAGCTGGCTTGGAAATATGGCTTGCGACACGTATTGGCATGTGCCAATGGCACGTGCGGCCATGTTGACCTAGTTGCAAGTCTTGCAAGCCTAGGGCGCTATATTTGGCATGGGCCAAAGGCATAGCGGCTTGGAAATATGGCTTGCGACACGTATTGGCATGTGCCAATGGCACGTGCGGCCATGTTTACCTAGTTGCAAGTCTTGCAAGCCTAGGGCGCTATATTTGGCGTGGGCCAAAGGCATAGCGGCTTGGAAATATGGCTTGCGACACGTATTGGCATGTGCCAATGGCACGTGCGGCCATGTTGACCTTATTGCAAGTCTTGCAAGCCTAGGGCGCTATATTTGGCGTGGGCCAAAGGCATAGCGGCTTGGTATTGTTGCCATGGTCGTGAGATATGCGGCTTGGTTTGGAATTGTTGCCATGGTGCGCGAGGGTGCGCTTGGTTTAGCATTGTTGCCATGGTGCATTATGCGGCTTGGTTTGGCATTGCTGCCATGGTGCGGTGGTGCGGCTTGGTTTGGCATTGTTGCCATGGTGCGCAGATGCGGCTTGGTTTGGCATTGCGCTTGCCATGATGCGCGGATGCGGCTTGGTTTGGCATTGTTGCCATGGTGCGCCGGCAGTGCGCTTGGTTTGGCATTGTTGCCATGGTGCGCAGTATGCGGCTTGGTTTGGCATTGTTGCCATGATGCGCGATATATGCGGCTTGGTTTGGCATTGTTGCCATGGTGCAGTGCGGGTGCGCTTGGTTTGGCATTGTTGCCATGGTGCGCGTGGTGCGGCTTGGTTTGGCATTGTTGCCATGGTGCGCAAGATGTGGCTTGGTTTTGGCATTGCTGCCATGATGCGCAGGTGCGTCTTGGTTTGGCATTGTTGCCATGATGCGCAGTGGTGCGGCTTGGTTTGGCATTGTTGCCATGATGCGCGAGGGTGCGGCTTGGTTTTGGAATTAGGGTTACGGTTGAAAACCTAATGCGGTATTTTGAAAAATACCCCTATTAATTATTTACACCTGAGTTAAATGCTCTTAGTTAATGTGTTGCGGGTAACACTAGGTCATGGGGTTTTACGATTTTACCCCTTGTCTAAAAACCACCATCAACATTAAGTCCTCGCAGCTCGGAACAGGGGCTTTGTCATGAGGTAAGCATAAGATGGTGACAAACTATTAACATCAAACCGTAAAGAGAATTGAGGAGGCTCGTCGACCTTTTATAAATAGGATTTGGAATCCTTGCCTCGCGATTTTGCACAAATCGGGAGGGTCTGGCGCAATTGGGAAGTTAGCATCGTTGAGAGACAGGGAAGTCAGGGCGTTGAGGAGAAGTTGATGCGAGTTAGGAACTGAGCATGCTAGCTGGTGGGACCCCGGCGCAAGGTAGGGGAAGCTGTGCGTGCTTGCCGGGCGTGGCAGGCGGTCATTGGGAACTCAGGCGTGAGTTGGGAAATTGAGCGTGCTAGGCGGGTGGGACCGGCGCAAGGTGTGGAAGTTGTGCGTGCTTGCAGGCGTGACTTGGGCGGTCCTTGGGAAGTTGGCGCAATTGGTGGGGCCGGTGCGACTTGGGAGGCATTAGGAAGTTGGGCGCAATTGGTGGGACCGGTGAAACTTGATAAGTAGGTGAAAACAAGGAGGAGTAAGTGTTTCTTCAGATATCAAAGTTTCCTTATTTTCCTTCCTTCACGCGCGCTTCAATCGGGGCATTATCCATGCTAAAACTGAAGCGTTATGTCCCTCATTGATTCCTTTCCTTTTTTAAGGTTCCGTGTTCATACCCAACGTAATTGCATCATCTCCCTAGTTTGAGAAAAGGTTCTTCTTGTTGAGTTTCTCTCTTTGTTATGTCGCACAAAGACGAACCATCTTCTAACCAGCCAGGTTCTCCAGGTGAAGGCGCGAGGTTTGACTGCTTTACGGCTTGTTTTGGTGAATGGAAAATTTTCCTTTTGTGCTGAGATATCCCGTTGGAGCATGAGTTACTGTTATCGACGAGGATGACCTAGTCGTTTCCCTCCCTTCAAATCCAACCTTGTTGGCTCGCGTTGGAGACTGGAGAACGCTGATTTAGGGATCTCTTGTCATGAATACCCCTATCTAGGTTCGTCGTTTGAGACTCGTATGAGGTGTCTCTCCTCCAATTATCGGAATGTTGGCGGTTTCCTGGTGCGGAAAGAATTTGTGGTATTTTATACGAGGATATGGAAGACATACGGCCATATCGCTACCAGGAGCGTAGTGAAGTGTTGTTCGTCCGTCTTGGTTTCCGTAGTGAACTGTCTTTTGCCAATGATTGTTGAGATGGAGAATTTGTCCATCCGTGCTGCTGCGGAGTCAGCCATTCAAAGGTGGGAGAACATGGTGTCCACTCGTGAATCCTTGGAGTTTAATATCACTGGTTGCGGTATCGTCTCAATATTGTGAAAGTCGACGGAAGAGCCGGTATCCTTCTTCGGTGTGATTCCTTCCACGTAAACCATGCTCGGGAAGAGGAGAAAGCTTTGGCCTTGGAGTCTCGGAGGATTGAAGATTTGACTCGAGACTTGAAGAGTAGGAATTTTGATGAAAGCATGTTCGGGGAAATGATTAGGCGTAGTATGCCTTAAGCCACTTTCCGTTGATGAATGCCTCTAGCTTTCCCATCTTTTTTGATAATCTTGTAGTAACTGCCATACGCTTTAGTGATTATGTACCTGGACCTTCCCATTCGGGGAGAAAACCGGTGCGTCGCATCTTGTTGGATGTGTTTGGCGTTTTTAGCACCGTATCTCCTTCCTTAAAAACCCTGGATTTTACATGGCTGTTGTACGCCCGGAAATCCTATTTTTGTATGCTTGTGCATGTTCGAAAACTTCTGGCACCCCGGGATGAAATAGGGAGACGTTCCATTTCCGATGTGCTGCTATCAAGTCTTAGGACTTTGTTCCAAGTTAATCCTTCAAACCATCTTCTGAAATCTTGGACTATCGTACGGAATGGGATGCGGTGAGAAGTCCTAGGTCATACTTCGGTTTGATATGATGGCATGGATGAATACGTGAATGTAACCTTTCGGGCGTGCTTTTGGAGTTTTCGGTGCACATGTACCTCTTCATGTTGATAAATTCCATGCAGCTCGTAAAACCTCGATAGTGATGATATTGAAATCAGTAATAACCTGGTTGAGGGGAGTGAAAGCACCTCACGCTGGTAGTTCCCATGCATAACCTACTTTCATTACATCGCCTTGAATCCCCCTCCGCGAGATTTGATATAAGCCTATCGTACTCTTCTGGATGTGACACTGGGGTGCTCAGAAATTACATGATGACATATTCTGGATAGTGCAGGCTCGGGATCCTCCGCGGCCTCGTAAAGTGTTGAAGGCGACTTCTAGACAGAGAAGTGATGATATTCTTGCGTTGCACCCTTGAAGAGTAGAGGACCTTGTTGTGGGTACGGCTTTTTGGTGGACTGTGTCTTCGGAGCTTTGACAGTGAAGGGATCCCGTGTATATCTCCCGTCCTCAAGTATGGTTTACATGTTTCCATCTTTGTAGTAATTGCTGCCGTGGTGAAGCTCTGGCTGGTATCAGCGAATGAGGAGCAACAGTTCTTGGTTGGAGATGTAATCAGGAGATACTACATTATCGTGGTAACAAGGTAGGTTGGATGATATAGAGAGCAAACTTTGCAGGAAGGAGTGGTGTTGAAGCGAACGTTGAAGCGAAGCCGCTGCTGGAGAACGCTGGTGCGTAGCTACTTCTGGAGAGAATGTTGGAACGACGTCTTGCAACTTTACCATTTTGAAGTCGGAGGCCGCGTCATGTTCTGTCAAACTCGACATCCCTCAAGAGAACAGAGGTTGGGAGTCCCCAGTTTCATCTATCGATCGTGCTTTAGGAGAGAGGTTGGGGTTTGGGAACGACTTCCCTTGGGCCGGGAAGCGCCGCTTTCCCGATGCGGTGCGGTTGAGGGGTGCAAATATGTCTTGACGCTACGCCTTGGAAAAACATAGAATCTCACATAACTGTTTCATCATAGACTGTACGACTTTGTGGGCGAAGTTCCCATTGTGCGGGTCCTGACGGGAGAAGGGTCTCCGTTAACTCAGGAGAGTTGTTGATTTCCATTGCTTTCGATTTTTGAGAAGTCTTTCCTGATCTTCATGTGTGACGAAATTGGATTGCTTATCCCCTTCCCGGGCGTCCAAGAGCAACGCGAGCCTCTTCATCTATAAACGCACGTCCCGTGAAGTATATTTTGTCTTTTCATCAAATCAACAATGCTAAAGAAGGTCGGCTTCTTGGGGATCTTCCAAGATATCTTGCCACGATGGTGGAGTAGCGTCCGGTGACGGTTGAAGCTGCCATGCTTGAAGAACCGTTGGGTGGCGGAAGCGGATCTGGTTCTGGTGATCGTAAGTATATCGTGCAGCGATGCACAGTTTTGATCACGAAGTGCTGGAGCCATGACGCTGTTTCGAAGGGCAAGGATAGTGCTATAAGGGCGCAAGATGTTAGCGCTGGAAGGATGCAAACTGTTAGCACAGAGTGTGGTCTGCAGTGGCATGCGCGTGCGGCATGTGTGCTGGCATGCGCGTGCGGCATGTGTGCTCGGCATGTGCGTGCGGTAAGCGCGTATGGTAAGCGCGTCGGCAAGCGCTTCTTTTCTTTCTTCTTCGTTTCCTCTTTTGAAAAATGTCTAACTCAAGTTCGCGGGAGGAATCCTGGTTCAGAGTATGATTCTGGGGTAGAGCCACACAAAAACTTGCCTTTGGTGACCACCGCTGGTGACTTGGAGATGGGCGTTAGCCAATTGCCGGGTACAGATGTGGTTCAAACGGTGGATGATTCTATGATGGTTGCTGACGTAGACATGGAAGACCTCTCGCGAGTCGTGAGGCCAGGTGCAGGCGCCATTTTGATCCCGTACTTGGTTCCTTATCTAGGTCATGTCTTTGGTTGGCGGCTTATGCGTGTCTGGCTAAGCATGAGGCGTTGTATACTGTATCCGGGAGAAGTACGGCAGACGGATCGAAAATTACGCCTTTGGCGCGTTGCGCCTCAGCCGTAACTCCCCGATGCCCCATGATGATGAAGCTACGATCCGGGCCTTAGGGCCAGGCAAATGCACGTCCATTTGCCATTGCAAGCATGCTCGTGGAGCATGATGCATCTAAATTAGCTTCCACACCATTCCAACTTACCCTTGTTCCGCAAAGGGTTTATTAAGGACATAAGGCCAATGCCAATGTATTTTTTCATGCATCTCGGCTTTGCCTTTACGTAGGGGAATTCATCACTGAATTTCTAGTTAGCTGAGCAACAGTCATTGTCCAGGCATAAGCCTTGGACTTTGGCGTAGGCCACACCAAGCCCTCGTCATTTCCTACGTTACCTCGCTTACCAACTCTTTATAACTTGATAGGAAGTATGAGCATCCACTTGTTGGCATGCAACTAAGCCTCATCAAGTACGGCCACAATCATCTCTTGCGTCGAGCTACCGAGCTTAGATGATATGAGGGGCCAGAATGTCGCAATCATCTCCGAATTAGATGATATGAGCGACAAAGTGCTGGACCGGCAATGCTGCAACTCATTGCGGCTGCCTACGTACCCTTCCCTACTCTAAAGGGATCAAGCACACCGTAGTTCATCCGAGAAGGGATAAACTTAAACCAAATCGTTTGCAAGGTCAGTGGCCTAGCAAAAACGGTAATGGCCTGGTTCGTATAGGCCATTCCGCCAAGATGCATAATGATTATGCATCATCGGTCCCGCAGTGGCATAGTGATGCCAACGCATCAAATACCCTCTTCGAAAGGCTACGCAACTATAAATGAGCCTTAGGCATCATTTATGCTCTTCCCACTAAGCTATGAAGCTTACTTGGTACATAGTCCGCATATGCACCTTCAACCAACTACCCCTCCCTATATATGTCTTAATGGAATTTCTACAAGTATGGAAAGGGAGCATATTGACATGCTTGCTTCACTATTCATGGCCGTTGCCATATATTTCTGAAGGACCGGCAATGATTGTCGAGTTTCCGTTCTGTTGCACAATGATTACGCACCACTCGTTCCGTCTGCTGCACAATGATTATGCGACATTCTCTTTGGCATATCGCATAATGATTATGCAATATTCTCTCGATCAGCCCTCTCTCGGGTTCGATGCACAATGATTGTGCGATATTGGTTGTTGGCCAATAACTCTCATAATGCGCAATGATTACGCTCGTAAGCTCAAGGCCACCTACCCAACCGCCTAATGCATCATGATGATGCAATATTGTCCCTTGGCCAAATGCCAAACATAATACGCCATTTTTGGCGCGGTATTGCCTTAACCCAATCCACCTTTTTCACGTTGCTAAGCTTTGGATGAAGCTTCATCACAAGCAAATGGCGCATCTTTTAGCATGCGCCATGCTAAAAACACGGGGTGTTACATTATCACACCCTTCAAAGGATTTCGTCCCCGAAATTCAAAACCAAAGATATTGTGGACAATCTCTTCGAGTTGGATTTCCTGAGCAAAAGTCCCGCCTGCAAGCTCAAATCGCTGGTTTCTTCAAGTTGTCATGAACAACAATTTAGACCTTCGAGCACATGTCCCATACCACCTGCCAGGATCCAAAAGTGCCCACAACAAAACCAAGAATCGCAATTGGCCGCTGCCAAGAGGATATCTCGACAAGGTATCCCGAATGCGCATCCCATACTACGCACTCGTAAGTCCCTAAGGTTCACAAGGTTGAAAGATGTCATCGAAATGACAAGGAAAACTCAACGCAACACCGTGAGGACCAATCTCTAATGCCGGTGCAGTTGGATGCAAGCCACCGTCCCGACGGATTTACCGGGTTGTCACTCGTAAGTGGGATGCTAGGGCTCGACAACGCACACCCTTGGCCGGTGCCAACGTGTGGGGATGATCACCCCATTGTCTACCCACCGCCCTGCACGGTCTTCCGGATGCTCGTAAGCGGGGTGCCACAGAGGCCTGGCAAACTCACAGCACTTATACAAGCTCAACTCGATTTGCAAAGTAACTGGCTCAACAGTTACAAACTCTTTCCCGCGCAGAAGTTAACCTACTCTCCAACTTTAAGTTTCCATCAAGGAAAATACTCGCCAATGAGTCCACTCCGCACAAGTCCCTAGAGTTTTCTCGGAACTTGCTACGATACCATCTCGTGACGGACTGGGAAAATTACGCCTTTGGCGCGTTGCGCCTCAGGCCGTAACTCCCCGATGCCCCATGATGATGAAGCTACGATCAGGGCCTTAGGGCTAGGCAAATGCACGTCCATTTGCCATTGCAAGCATGCTCGTGGAGCATGATGCATCTAAATTAGTTTCCACACCATTCCAACTTACCCTTGTTCCGCACGAGGGTTTATTAAGGACATAAGGCCAATGCCAATGTATTTTTCATGCATCTACGGCTTTGCCTTTACGTAGGGAATTCATCACAATTTCCTAGTTAGCTGAGCAAACCACATTGTCCGGTGCATAAGCCTTGGACTTTGGCGTAGGCCGCACCAAGCCCTCGTCATTTCCTACGTTACCTCGCTTACCAACTCTTTATAACTTGATAGGAAGTATGAGCATCCACTTGCTGGCATGCAACTAAGCCTCATCAAGTACGGCCACAATCATCTCTTGCGTCGAGTTGTCGAGCTTAGATGATATGAGGCCGAATGTCGCAATCATCTCCGAATTAGATGATATGAGCGACAAAGTGCTCGGACCGGCAATGCTTTGCAACTCATTGCGGCTGCCACGTACCCTTCCCTACTCTAAAGGGATCAAGCACAGACCGTAATTCATCCGAGAAGGGATAGAAACTTAAACCAAATCGTTTGCAAGGCCGTGGCCTAGCAAAACGGTAATGGCTGGTTCGTATAAAGCCATTCCGCCAAGATGCATAATGATTATGCATCATCGGGTCCGCCAGTGGCATAGTGATGCCAACGCATCAAATACCCTCTTCGAAAGGCTACGCAACTATAAATGAGCCTTAGGCATCATTTATGCTCTTAAACTAGCTATGAAGCTTACTTGGTACATAGTCCGCATATGCACCTTCAACCAACTACCCCTCCCTATATATGTCTTAATGGAATTTCTACAAGTATGGAAAGGGAGCATATTGACATGCTTGCTTCACTATTCATGGCCGTTGCCATATATTTCGAAGGACCGCAATGATTGTCGAGTTTGGATTCTTTGCACAATGATTACGCACCACTCGTTCCGTCTCGCTCGCACAATGATTATGCGACATTCTCTTTGGCATATCGCATAATGATTATGCAATATTCTCTCGACCAGACCCTCTCGGGGTCTGATGCACAATGATTGTGCGATATTGGTTGTTGGCCAATAACTCTCATAATGCGCAATGATTACGCTTGTAAGCTCAAGGCCACCTACCCGCGGCCTAATGCATCATGATGATGCAATATTGTCCCTTGGCCAAATGCCAAACATAATACGCCATTTTTGGCGCGGTATTGGCCTTAACCCAATCCACCTTTTTCCTCAAGGAAGCTTGTGATGAAGCTTCATCACAAGCAAATGGCGCATCTTTTAGCATGCGCCATGCTAAAAACACGGGGTATTACATACGGACATATGGCCACAACCAAGAAAGTTACTAGTCGATTTGCGCTGGTTAAGCGTGTGAAAGAACTTTATCTACATCGAGGATATGCGTGGAGGTGAGGCGGGTCACACCGTTTCGAAGACATTATTGTCGAATGGGAGCACCATCGCGACGTGTGCGTAGAAAAGGAGTTCAACACTTCGTGGTTTGTCGAAGGCCTTGTTGAGATCCAAAAGTTGAAAGATGCAGCAATCGAAAGCCTTTCCGCTGAGGAGATTGCACGATAGGAGGTGGAACTCGAAAAGCTTTCCAAGATGTTGACTATGAAGAGAGCGGCTCTTGAAGATGCAAAGTTGACTTTCTCAAGAAGAGCAGACTTACGTTTGGATGATTTTCCTTGAATGTTTCTCTGTTAAACTTTCACTTAGGTTCTTTTTTTTGAAAGACATATTGGATGTCTGGTTCAAAGCTTGACCTTTGATAGGCAGCTGGTAGCTTTTTAGGGTATTGGATTATTTCTGGGATGAATGGTTTTGATAATATGACTCTGATTATGTTTTGAGAAAGGAATATTGCTTTTATGAAAGTGTGTGCTAGCAATATGCATAGGACTCAGTAGTATGACGGTTGTACTAAGAACCTAAAAAATTGATCGTATATTTTGCCCAATCTAAATTTACTCACTTGCAAACACACCTCTCTCCAAGTAAAAGGCAGCTTTGCTGGTAGCATCGTGATTAGTCCCCAATTGTTGGTAGCGTCTTCGCCGAGTCCCATTTTCGGTGTAGTTTTAACAACCCGATAACAAGGGTTGTCGCTTTGATTGAGTCGGGACCGAGTCGTCTTCCTACCATTTTGATATCCGGGTCGAAGAACGATATCGACAAGTCGACATTGTAGCCGATAGATCAATCCTCCCGTTGTGGTCGCCAATTGTTTATGGGTAAAAATCGTTTTTCTGTGATTTCCTTAAATTGTAGGGGAGTGAGAAACGGTTCAAACCCTAAACAAATGTCTTCGCACGTGAGCACTTTATGAGTTCAGAGATCAACATGCATAAGTCCGGCCTAAACTAAGAAATGGCCGTTCAGGACTTGTTTCGGTCACAAAGTGGAGGAGAAGGGTTGATTTGGGGAGGAAGCAAAGAAGGTGTTGAGGCGAGAATAATTATGAGAGAGTAGTGTCGACTTGTATGAGGAAAGTGAAAGGAAGCTTGAAAGAGATGAAAGCTTTTGGAGAGCTTGCAAAGTTGCCTTTCTGAGAGTGTTGTATTTTCTCTGACCGAGATTTGTTGTCTCGGTGGAAATAGGTAAGACCTATTTATACAAGTCGAGATTGAAACGTACTTTGGCCTCATGAAGGAAGAGAGTAAAGGGTGAAATAATGGGAGGAGGTGGTAACCGCATGGTTTAATGGGTGAAAACGTTTTTCACCATTATTTCCTCTTTTATTTGACCGCTTTATTCCTTTTCACTCTTTCTTAATGTGAGCGTAGTGTACGCTGCATGCTGTGACCGCCAAAACCAAAACCCTAAAGAAGCATCCCCAGAGTTGTGTTGATGTCTCGAGTGTTGGTTGCATCTTGAGTGCAAGTGGCGGCCGCTTAGTGGCGCGTGTGGCATGTGCCAATGGCATGTGCGGAATGCCTTGGTGGTAGGTTGCACGGTTTGCAAGTTAGGCTACCAGCGTGTGTGTTTGGCATGTGCCAATGGCATGTGCGGAATGCCTTGGTGGTAGGTTGCACGGTTTGCAAGTTAGGCTACCAGCATGTGTGTTTGGCATGTGCCAATGGCATGTGCGGAATGCCTTGGTGGTAGGTTGCACGGTTTGCAAGTTAGGCTACCCGACGTGTGTGTGTTTGGCATGTGCGGAATGCCTTGGTGGTAGGTTGCACGGTTTGCAAGTTAGGCTACCGGCGTGTGTGTTTGGCATGCGGAATGCCTTGGTGGTAGGTTGCACGGTTTGCAAGTTAGGCTACCAGGCTAGCATGTTGGCATGTGCCAATGGCACGTACGGCCATGTTGGCTAGTTGCAAGTCTTGCGAGCCTAGGGCGCTATATTTGGCGTGGGCCAAAGGCATAGCGGCTTGGAAATATGGCCTGCGACACGTGTTGGCATGTACCAATGGCACGTGCGGCCATGTTAACCTAGTTGCAAGTCTTGCAAGCCTAGGGGCGCTATATTTGGCGTGGGCCAAAGGCATAGCGGCTTGGAAATATGGCTTGCGACACGTATTGGCATGTGCCAATGACACGTGCAGCCATGTTGACTAGTTGCAAGTCTTAAGCCTAGGGCGCTATATTTGGCATGGGCCAAAGGCATAGCGCTTGAAATATGGCTTGCGACACCCATTGGCATGTGCCAATGGCACGTGCGGCCATGTTAACCTAGTTGCAAGTTTTGCAAGCCTAGGGCGCCTATATTTGGCGTGGGCCAAAGGCATAGCGGCTTGGAAATATGGCTTGCGACACGTATTGGCATGTGCCAATGGCACGTGCGGCCATGTTGACCTAGTTGCAATTCTTGC
Organism: Papaver armeniacum; assembly: GCA_023531295.1. Lineage (NCBI taxonomy): Eukaryota > Viridiplantae > Streptophyta > Magnoliopsida > Ranunculales > Papaveraceae > Papaver > Papaver armeniacum. The sequence continues at coordinate 66,912 of JAJJWW010012204.1, forward strand.
AAGCCTAGGGCGCTATATTTGGCGTGGGCCAAAGGCATAGCGGCTTGGTATTGCTGCCATGGTGCGCAATATGCGGCTTGGTTTGGCATTGTTGCCATGGTGCGCAGGGTGCGGCTTGGTTTAGCATTGTTGCCATGGTGCGCAGTATGCGGCTTGGTTTGGCATTGCTGCCATGGTGCGCGTGGTGCGGCTTGGTTTGGCATTGTTGCCATGGTGCGCAATATGCGGCTTGGTTTGGCATTCTTTGCCATGATGCTGTGATATGCGGCTTGGTTTGGCATTGTTGCCATGGTGCGTGGTGCGGCTTGGTTTGTCATTGTTGCCATGGTGCGCGGTATGCGGCTTGGTTTGGCATTGTTGCCATGATCGCATGATATCTGACTTGGTTTGGCATTGTTGCCATGGTGCGCAGTGGTGCGGCTTGGTTTGGCATTGTTGCCATGGTCAGGTGCGCTTGGTTTAGCATTGTTGCCATGGTCGTGATATGCGGCTTGGTTTGGCATTCTTGCCATGATGCGCAGGTGCGGCTTGGTTTGGCATTGTTGCCATGATGCTGTGGTGTGGCTTGGTTTGGCATTGTTGCCATGATGCGCCACGGTGTCGGCTTAGTTTTGGAATTAGGGTTCAGGTTGAAAACCCTAATCGGTATTTTGAAAAAATACCTTTATTAATTATTTACACCGAGTTAAATGCTCTTAGTTAATGTGTTGTGGGTAACACTAGGTCATGGGGTTTTACGATTTTACCCCTTGTCTAAAAACCACCATCAACAAAGTTGAATATGTTTATCCTTGCAAGATTTATTTGTGACTTTTCGGCATAGATAAATTAGGCTTACAAAGCTCGGATTTGGACCTGGCATTGTTTAATATTTATACATCAATGCCTAGGTTCTAATAACCGGCATGAAATTGTTTATAAAACCATAGTACAAGAAGATTAAAAATTCCATGTTCCTGTATAGATATTCGAAGGTACCGACACAGTAGTATTTTCTAACATCTATGCCAGTTTTCTGATAATTTGAAAATTTTCATAGTTCTTAGAAAATCGGCACTGTAAAATTGAATGTTACCTTATCCGAGGTTTGCCCCACGATGTTGAACAACGGCATATTGTATTTGTTTGTCTTGTAGGTGCAATCCATCATAAGAACACCACAACATGTATTTGCCAATTGTGAAAGCAAAGGATGCGAAATGAATATTTGAAGGGGATTGTCGTCCGGCCCTCTTTTAATGATACGCGTGTAGTTGTGATCCCAAGCTATCTTCTCAAATTATTGCATAACAGACCTCCCTTCCCATTCCACCCTTCTAATAGTTGCTTGTGCACTATAAATTGTACGTAGAGAAGACACGTTAGTCTCGTCCTTTTCTTGAAGCCTCCGAGAATTTGTCTCGGTTTGATAAATGCTTTGGTCAATCTCTTTACATCCTCGACCTCGTCGGGTTTTAGCTTCGCAACTAAGGAGTGACCAACAAAATCTTTCGGATCCCGATGGTTATGACAGCCACACAAAACCTCACAGTCCCAATTGTTCATGTCATTTAAACTAATACAAGCTTAAAGGGCAATCATTCTTCCTCGTACGAGTCTTGTATACCCTATTAGTCTTCTTTGGATATACATAATCCTTTCTCTTGTGGCTATTCTTCTCCTTGTATTTCCCACTTCTCTCGCAAGCCATCTCAAAACGCCTCTTGAACCTTCGGTGTTCCTCACCAACACACACATGTTCTTAAGAGCGTCTCTTTAGCCCAAGCGATTGCTTCCTTTCGATCTGTTATTCCCTACATAAGAACAATTTCGCATTCATTATAAGGTTCATTACTAGCAATCCATTAGTAATGTTCAATATACTAGGTGAAAAGTATTATTTGGTCACATACCAGGAGGGATTTTATAGTATTCCGACGTATCCCGATAAAGCGGATTTGCATTTGTTGGATCAATATATGTCACCACCTAAAGATCGAATGAAAATTAGTTCCAAACAACATTAAAACACTATGCCGGAAACCCGTACCGACATGCTCGACCATTGTTCCGGCATAGTCTAAGTTAACCAAAACGGAAGACCTAATTTGAAACCTATTCCTAAGCATATATGTTTCATAAGAAAACAACGTAGGAAGCAGGATGCCGGCATTATCGTAACATATTGTTCCAAGCCTATTTACACAATTGAAGCATTGAAAAATAATTGATATTGAATGTTTGAATTTAGCTTTTGGAAAACATTTATTCCTCGCATGTTTTTTGTAGGTACCCAGGCATTGAAAAGTTGTAACTAAACAATAGGTTTGTTGCCGGCATTATCGATATTGATGATACTACTTGTAGGTACTAAATTAAAGCGTTGATGTTTATTAAGTTTCAATGTCGGTTTTGGTTTGGGATGAAATTGTTTCTGTATGTTTTTCATTCAATAAAGCATGGTAGACGATCAATGAAACCATGGGTTGAATATTCCGTAGTATATTCCTTGTTAGGTAAAAAGGTTAACTCTATCAGAGGCATAGTTTTTGGTAGAATTCTATGCCGGTTTATAATTCAAATTGGGGGATATCGGTTTACCTGGCATGGTCGCAGTATGAATACCATGCCGGTGCCTTAACTACCTAGGCATGGTATTCATACAACTACCATGCCAGTCATCGAGGGTTTTCAAGCAGAAAAAATGGCGGGTTTAAAGAAAAAATCGATTTTTCGACATCTTAGCAGCTTTACTTGTGTGTTGGGGATGCTAGTATGTTGTGCATGTTTACTTTCTTGTGTTGGTTCTTCATGAAACTCTCCATACTCGTCAAAATCATCATTCAAGGGTGTTGGCTCAACAATGAGTTGCAATTGAGAGTTGTTGTCGTTGGTGAAGATTCAAGATATGCTCCTTGTTGTAGTTGAGCTAAAGATTCAAAGACAGACAATCTCACAATCATCCTCCATTTTCCACAAAAAATTTCTCTCTCAAAATATTTTTCCCTCCTTCTACTCTAACCTCACTCACCCAAAAACAAATAAAACACACACTAATCATTTATAAAAAATCTTAAGATTTTTACTAATTATTATTAACCACTAAACCTGATTAGTGAGGGGTAGATTAGGATTTACAAAAATACTTAGATAAGGGGTGACCCCGAATTGATATTTGGATCCAGTTTTTGTCCTTTACTTGTATCCCCCAATTACTTTTTTTATCCCCCAATTGCGCGTTCAAAATAAAGTCGACATTGTTATTTAGAAAGAACCTTGCCGGCCAAAGTTAGTCGGCATGGTCTTCATTCGTCGACAGAGCTTTTCATACTTTTTAACTCGAAAGTGTTGATTCTGATCTAATTTTGAGTATGATTTCATACAACAACTTTGCAATCCCCTTTTAGAAGTGTTTGGGCAGTGTGCTTTCCTTTCCGTTGCAAAAGATTTTCTCAAAACAATTTTTTTTTCCTCAAAAATCTTCCCAAATAAGTTTAATCAAAAACAAAATTTCATTAATCTACTCAATTAACCAATCTAAACTCAATTAATTAAGCTAATCAGATTTTTTTGTGTTAATTAAACAAGGGTATATTAGCCATTTAGAAAAATATATGGCTAAGAGGTGGCTTTTTTTACTTCAAAATGACCCTATTTTGTCTTATTGGGTATACCCCAATCAAGCCAGGATAAATAAGGTTAATACAATTAGACATAACCCAGTCCAAGTTCGGATAAGGTAGAAAATATGCCATATGCTAGAAGAAACAGAGCAATTAAGAAGTAAATTCGTAGCAGATTCACCCATTTTTTGCGGAGAATGTCCATTATTGCAAAGAAAAAAGGGAACATTATCTATATACCCCTATTAGGAGACCCATTGCAAATATACCCTTTTGAACTTTACAAATACCCCTAAGCATAATACATTACTAAAATACCCTCTTTTGTGTAATGTATATACAAAACCATTACCACTAACAATTATTAAAAAAAAAAAAAAAAAAAAACAACAAAATAAGAGCCACCACCACTGTCCACCACCAACAACCACCACCACCAAACAACCACCAACGACCACCAAAACCACCACCACCGACGACCAATACCACCACCGGAAACCACCACCATTGTCCAACACCTCCACCGCCCACCACCACCAACGACCACCACCGCCGCCAACCACCACCACTGCCCACCACCGCCACCGCCAACCGCCACCAACCAACACCGCCATTTTCCTCCACCACCGTCGCCAACCACCACCGCCAACCACCACCACCGACCACCACCACCACCACCACCGACGACCACCACCACCACCACCACTTTCATCCACCGCCACCAATCACCACCAGCAACCACCAATTCCACCACCATCATCTAGAGGCAACTTGCTGAAGTTGTCTCCAAATATGGAGGCAACTTGTCAAGTTGTCTTGATAATGGAGGAAACTAGCTCAAGTTGTATCCACATATGGAAGCAACTAGCACAAGTTGTCTCAAAAAAAAAAAAATTATACACAAATAAGTGAACCTAGTGTGAGTCGAACACACATCTTACGACATATAGTCAAGTTTTGTGCTACCATTGCACCACATGTTCGCAACACCATCAGTGTTCAACCAAAAATTCAAACCACCACCATACAACACCACATCCTCCATCTCTCTTCTTTCGCAACTCTTACCTCGCAAATGACTTCATGACCACAACCGTCTATGCACACTTGCAACATGAGCCGATAGTCATGAGTCACTTCCATGACCCTACTCAAACACCCATCAAGCAACACACAAGCGGTAACAACTTCTTGTCATGCTTTCAAACTGGATACATATTGAGTTCCTTCTCAACTTCCTAAGCATTCATCTACCTTCTTGACTTTAAAGCACGAGCATCAAAGACAACCATCATCAAAGAACTCAACACAACCCTATGTTACTATTGCACCACAAATTCGTCACAACTAGTCTAAGATATAGGTATAAGATAATTTTCGATGAATGAATGGACCAAAAAACATAACCAAGTTGCCTCGAAACTGGAATCAACTAGCTCAAGTTGCCTCCAATATGGAATCAACTAGCTGAAGTTGCCTCCAAAAGTGAGAGCAACTTTCTCAAATTGTCTCCAGAAAAAGGAAGCAACTAGCTCATGTTGTCTCCAATAGTGGAAGCAACTTGGTCAAGTTGTTTCCAAAGTTGGAAGCAACTTGATGAGGTTGTCCGTGGTTGCAATTACTTTACCTTCCGACGGAACAATTGTGATCATTCAAAGCGGCTAACCACCAATTCAACAACACCAACAGACATATACCAAGTTGCACGCACACAAGCAAAAGCAAAAAGACAACCACAATCCCTTCACCCGATTAACAACATCTCTTCGAACATCCTGCATCTACCAACAGCTTCATCCTCTCAGCATCAAACCAACATGTCCCCATTTCATTTCCCTAGCATTGATCTACTCCATTTCAGCTTCAGACTTACTGCTACGCCACACACAAACTATAACTTTTCATTGCACCTGCAATATCATTTCCCTGCTTACATCTATCTCATTGCATTTAGTATCTCATAACCATCAACCTGCTAACACCTGCAATTTGTATTTGAAACTTAGACATTCATATAACCATTATTGAGCCAACACAACATCCATAGCTAACACATCATCCATCCTTTTTCTTCATTTCTCCTTAGCCGTGTAACTATCTCGATTCCCACTTCAATGAATATCAACAACAACATATTTAACCCATCACCAAAACCAGTTTCATTTTATTGCAATTTTTCATATCTGTCTCACAAGTACCATCATCACTTTTTGCAAACCTCATATTCAGTTAATTACTATAACAACCAAACCAAGGCATACAATCATTCCTTGTTCTTACTGAGTTATACCTGCAATTCAAACTTGAAAATCTCTAGCTTTGCAATCAACACAACCCACGAAATCCACCATATCTCTCTCGAATCATCGTCCCAAACCTCCTTCTCATCGCCGGAATCGATCAACGCCCTTGAACTCCAGTATAATCAAAATCGATTCAAGACAACACATTAGCATCAACATCACCTTCATCTTCACTAATCACCGCCACACTGCCGCCACTGTGACTCAATTACAAAGACCACCAACAACTACCCACAAAACACAAGCATCTCTTCATACCACCGCCAATCTCACATACAACCACTACATAAACCATTTCAACCACCAAACAAGCTTCAACCTTAAAACCTAGATTCGGTTCTTCAATTTCATCTTCTCTGTTTAACATTCACCAAAACACCATTGTTGAAACTTCCACCACCAACGCTGCAACAACACCAACACCACCATCCACCACCATTACACGACCAAAACATTAACCCACCATTGTTATTGACCCTATCAATTCAATAATAAAATTCATCGAATCAAATCTTCAACTCAAATCCACACGAAATCAATCTCGATTTGAAATTATCAAATTGAAAACCAAAAAAATTAATCTCTCAGATACGGTTTGAAATCGTAGAGGAAGAATAACTAAATCATAACTAAGTTTCAATGGTTCAAACACGCAAATCTTCGAATTCAAAATTATCTGAAACCGAAATCTCGAACTTTATATCTCTCGAATCTAAAAACCTTACTTTATGAGATTCGATAATGGAGATATTCGAGTAAAGATGATTCTGGAATTTTGGGAAGTAGAGATGGTGATGTCGTGGAGGAGGTGTTGCACGACTCACGACGATGAAGATGGTGGTGGTGGTCATCTTTGGGAGAGGAGGAAACAAAGAATAAAAATAAAAAGATCTATGGTAAATATTAGATCGATGGTGGTGTTGGCTGTGGTGGCGACGGAGATGGAGATGGTAGTGGCGACAGAGATGGAGATGGTGAGAGTTCCATTAGTTTTTCTCGAGAGAGAAATGAAGAAGAAGCTGTAGTATAAGATGTAAAGGTTAAAAATGAGATTATGTAAATTATTTTTCTATTCATAATTTCAATTATGCCATTAGGGGCATTTGTAAAGACTCATAAGGGTATTTGTGATAGACTCATGGATAGTAAACAGAACAAATCCTATCTTGTCGAGATTATTCATAAATAACACGAGAATAATCCGACCAAAAATCCTATCTAAATTTTTGGCCGGATTATTCATAAGTAACATGAACTATGATTTTGGGCATACCAAAAAATTACCGGGCATACATTTTGTCTAAGTTCTAATTTGAAAAGTTATCAGTAGAACCTTATAACCTAGGCAAAAAAAAAGTTGTGAGCCGAACCTTTTGTATGCCCGGTAATTTTTTGGTATGCCCAAAAACATGACTCAGTAACATTCCCACAAGAAAAAATCCTATCTTGTGCTGCCAAGCCCCGAACCGGTTACTATTGGATGATCATCAGCCCAATACATCCCAACGAGCTGGGTAGTGGGTACATAGGTACCCAATAGTACCCGAACCCATCTATTATATCCGGATGAAAAACGGCAAAACTAGGGTTTCGTAAGAAGAGTTCATCTGAACCGTTCGATTTATATTTATAAGCTAAATCATGAATAAACATCACAACTCTTGTCTTGGCTTAGAGAGAGGCTGCCATTGTTCCTCTTGGTTCCAGCAGATTACTTGTTTTCTCATTCAACTCACGAGGTAATATCAATCTATTGCTTAATTTTGATATGGTTAGTCATATGAATCTAATTGCTTCTGTGTTTTTCGTAGTAATCTGTGTAAAAATTGTTTTTGAAAGCATTTAGATGTAATCTCTTTATCTGGTAGTGACTGAAATGTAGTCCTGAAAACAATTTTAATCAAGGCTTGAGTCTCAGAAAGGGCTAGTTTTCACATAACCATACCCTGGTTTTGGAGAAAGATAAACAAATTAGCCTGAGAATTGGTACTGCCATAGGCCTTTGGTACAGGACCATTTTTAGTTACTTGTTGGATTTGGATGTTACATCTACAGTATATGTTTTCTATCTGAGAAGAATTTTTAATTTGTAGATTTATTCACATCTACTTTGCTAAGAATGTTGTTTAATCTCTATTTGATTTGAACCGTGTGTCAGTATTTGTTGGGGAATGTAAACATTATGTTGCAGTAGCAATAGGTGTCAAAAAGAATAATGTGATTTCTGATTTGTTAGAATGAGGGGGTACTGGATTTGATTATCTGCACTTGTTGCTTGCTTTTGGAATCAATGTGGTTTTGGTGGAACTGGTTATATGTTTTCTTTGTTCTGACTATGATCCGATTATTTCATTTTTATTACATTATATGTAAATGATCTTCTTAATACTCAGTTTGGTTCTGAATAATTTGTTTTGACGAATTAATCACATTTTAGTTTGTAACTTAGATCTTAATTACTCAGTTTGGTTTTGAATAATGAGTTTTGTCGAATTGATCACATGTTAGTTCGCAACCTTAAATTGAAGTTGGTTAGTGTTGTAGTAGGTTGGATCAAAAAGAATAATGCAATTTATGATTGGTGATATATGAGGCATAATATTGGTTTCATCTACTTGTATGCTATGTTGTCAAAGGTGTCGCTTAGGCTTCGCTGTGCCTCGCAGCGGCTCGGGATTTTACACCCGACGCAGCGCAGCGCCTTACGCCCATGACAACATAGCTTGTATGTTAACTGAACTATATTTGATTTTAACTGTTTATCAATTCTTGCTGGACAATGTTTGGATCAAAAAGAACAATGTGATTTATAATTGATGGTATATGAGGCGTAATCTGCCTCTGCATTATGTTTTGCAACTATTTCTGTGTTCTGATATTTTTTCTATTCTTTATTGTTTGCAATTTGCTATGATGATATTTCTTGGTTAAGTACTTTTGCATATAGTTTAAGAAACAAGATCCCTGTGTTAAAATAAACATGCTCTGCAGATGTCTCACCGAAAGTTTGAGCACCCAAGACATGGTTCGTTGGGATTTCTTCCTAGGAAAAGGGCTGCGCGCCACAGAGGAAAAGGTTTTTGTTTTCCCCAACTTTATTTTGTTCAGTGCGTTCTTTAAATTGAATAGAGTAGCTTGTCAACCTTGCAATTTCATTTAGTTTCCATGCTTGTTAATGCTTTGATGCATTTAATTCACACTTGATTATTTTTTGTTGTCATGAGAGTTTTAATAAGAGCTTTAATTAACAATGTAGTGGCAACCTTATGCTTAGCTGTGTTCATTACTTGCATTGTTGCTATTCCTCACAGTTTGATGATGTTTGTGCAGTGAAGTCCTTCCCCAAGGATGATCCATCAAAGCTATGTAGATTGACTGCATTTCTAGGATACAAGGCTGGGATGACTCACATTGTTCGAGAGGTTGAAAAACCTGGATCAAGTGAGTTTTTTTTTGTTTTTTTTTCATTTTATAATAACAACTCATTGTTTCATATTCAAGTTGTATTTACCTAGTTGTTTTATTTTTACAGAACTGCATAAGAAGGAGACCTGTGAAGCAGTGACAATCATAGAAACACCACCTATGGTTGTAGTTGGAGTTGTTGGATATATTAAAACACCTCGTGGCTTGCGTTCACTTGGGACTGTTTGGGCTCAGCATCTTAACGAGGAAGTGAAGAGGCGATTTTACAAGAATTTTGCCAAGTCCAAGAAGAAGGCATTTGTCAAGTACTCCAAGAAATATGAAACTGACGAAGGGAAGAAGGATATCCAGTCTCAATTGGAAAAACTGAAGAAGTACTGTACTGTCATTCGTGTCTTGGCTCATACCCAGGTATTTTATTTCGTCTAAAGCTGTACATTCCAGTCATTTGATTATCAACAATTGCACCCATTACCAATTCGGGAAGATTGACTGGAGAATATGGCTCGGGTTGCTATACCTAATTGTGGCCATTCACGCACATCATATGCATTTTTTTTTTAATATAGATAACCATTTAACCGGAATTCAATTGGCTTGTTGACTTTGTTAGATTTTTACTGAGCCTGGATTTGTCTGTTTGTAGATTCGAAAGATGAAGGGGTTGAAGCAAAAGAAAGCCCATCTGATGGAGATCCAAGTAAATGGTGGAGATATTGCTCAAAAGGTTGACTTTGCTTATGGCTTTTTTGAGAAACAGGTTCCCGTTGATGCCATATTTCAGAAGGACGAGATGATTGATATAATTGGTGTGACAAAGGGTAAGGGTTATGAAGGTGTGGTTACTCGATGGGGTGTTACTCGTCTTCCTCGTAAGACTCACAGAGGTTTGCGTAAGGTTGCTTGTATTGGTGCTTGGCATCCTGCTAGGGTTTCCTACACAGTTGCTAGGGCTGGTCAGAACGGATACCACCACCGGACTGAGATGAACAAAAAGATTTACAGGCTTGGGAAGGTTGGCCAGGAGTCTCACACAGCACTTACTGAGTTTGATAGGTGAAGTGACATCTCTTTGATCTAGTTTCCGTTTTCTAGTAAAGTTTATTTTTGGTGGTTGATTCACCCTTACTTCGTCTCTGACCTTCCTAAATTTTTCTCGCTAATCAGGACTGAAAAGGATATTACTCCCATGGGTGGTTTCCCTCATTATGGTATCGTGAATGAAGACTATTTGCTGATTAAAGGTTGCTGTGTTGGGCCAAAGAAGCGTGTTGTCACACTAAGACAATCACTTCTGAAGCAGACATCCAGGCTTGCAATGGAAGAGATTAAGCTCAAGTTCATTGACACTTCCTCTAAGTTCGGCCATGGTCGTTTCCAGACTACAGACGAAAAGAACAAGTACTTTGGACGTGCCAAGGCATAGGTGTTAATTCATGGGGAATTTTACTCTCGTTTTCTCTTGAGTTTAGTTTTGGATTAGCTGAACATTAAATTGCTTAGTTTTGAATATACCATGGATGGAGTATGGAGTATGGATTTACTAATATTTAAAAAAAATGTGCCGGATCTCTGTCCAGGATACAAATTGTGCCATTTGTTCACACACTGCAAAGCTATCATATGTTGCGATGCTTGCCTCCAACCTGCTATGCCCAGGGTATTCTCAATTAGATTCAAAATTATCCCAGACATAACTTTAACTTAGCATCCTGATGTTGGGCTTCTTTTGATTCATCCCTACAATACGTGAAACTAACATTTTGTGACAATTTAAACTTTTCTCGGCTAATTCTGTTGATTCAAACACCTCATGTCCTGGTCATGGTTTTCTCCTTGTTGCTCTTATTTCCATTTTTCACCTTTACAGGTTAAGAAAAACTCATTTTCGCAACAAAAATATGGTTGTAGAAACTTCAATGGTCATTGCAAAGATGTACTCCGACTGGGAATCAAAGAGATATCCCATAGGAACTCGAAACTTGTGATTGATTTAGTCCCACATAGACTAGTTAAAGCAGAGGGATGGAAGAAAGAAACTATAACAACAGAAGCTAGAATCGAGAAGAAGCATACCTTTCTCGGCCTTTTGGCTAAGATCAAGTGTAGTATCTGTTCTTATCAGTTTAATATCTGATATGCTGTCCATCGGATGGCACGATATTAAATTAATTTTTTTCATGGGGGAGTTCTCATCACAGTAGCTTGCTGCTGGGGTTCTCACGCGTCGCCTTTGTGTTGCACTACTGCAAGGGCCTGGCGCACCCCCACCAACACTAAAACAGAAACGTCTCCGCTTGCTTCTCTGCTCTCTGATTGCACTGCTCATTGAAGAGCATTTGCTCCTGCAAAGCCAGTTATTTAGGCAGAGGGTCTGACACTCTGCTAGATTGATCTGTAGTCTGTACTCCTCTCACCAGCAAAAAACTACCCGTTAACCTCAATAAACTTGCATACATATTCGGTAGTAAAACATACACCCCACAATGGCGTTCTAACTGTACTATTGTTGCTACTTGAATGAGGATTTGCTGCTGTAATGCGAATGGAGATACACTGTTATACCGCTGATGCCGCGTGCACGCCATTGTTGCTGTGTACTGCTCCCAGAATAACAAATTATGCAAACGCCAATTGTTCATCTAGGGAGACAAAGTTTTAATACACGCAATTTCTTACAGTTGCACGGAGTCTCTCAGTGTCTCGCTCCCATCTGAACTATTCTTATTCTGTTTTCTGTTTTTTTCATTTTCCGTAGTTATTCCCATCTGAACTAATGTCATTTTTTTTTTAATTACTGTAATGACCATAGCCTAATTGAGAATCTTTTAATAGTCCGTTGATGCAGGAGACTCTCATATTGCCTTGGACGGATGGCTAATTTCCCAGGAACAACAACATTGCCTCACTTTCCTGATCTTAATTCATAACGCGTTAGCATTGGCAGTTTGGCACTGTCATACTTTTGTACCCCTTTGACATGGCCAAAGAGATGTACTGCTTTAGCGAAACGTAATAATAGTCCCACATAGGCCGTTCAGGAAAGAAGATAAGGAAAACGACCCTATAATTGAAACTCAAAATGCAGCGTGAAACCATACTTACCTGGACGGGGTCTATGGATGATCATGAAGGTCCATGGCCTAGGTTAGTGACTTCTATTGCACTTTGGAAGGGCGCTCGCCTAAGATCTCCCCACTGAGGGAGAGTCTACGTCATAATTTGTTCCTGAGGGGGAACGCGTCCGCGCGGCCCCTGCCAATCTTGCGAAACCAAAATTTGTTTTATCATTCTGCTGAACAGACTTGAAACTCGATTATGTTTTTGACAGTACTGTAAAAGGAGCGCTTATAACTGCAAAGGAGCGCTGATAAAATTGAATTGAACTCAACCAAGCTCAGAATCTTCAAATATATTCAGCAGCCAGGAGCTAACTGGTGAATCAATCGCTCCAATCCCTTGTCGTTCTTATTTTTTGTTCCTCAAACTGCACTACTTACTTCTGAGCCGGCACTTGAACCGTGCTCACTGAAGTTGTTGCTACTGCTGATGGTGGTCGCATAATTTGTACATAGCTCATGTTGGTGGTCGCATAATTTGTACATAGCTCATGTTTGTCCATGACTGACATTCCACTGCAATAATGACTTTGTCTTAGACACAGAAAACACTGCCCTCTATGCAAAATGCTGGATTGTTAGAAATTAGAACACGAGCAAAAATTTGTCAATTGGATTTTTCCGCAGGCAGTATCATTTATGCAGAAAGATATTGTTGACAAAATAGCTAGGATATACCCTTCGCAGGAAAAGAAAAAAATATAATCTGAGCTCATATGGGCATGTTAAATCAAAAGTTTCTGTTTAAACTTTATGGTTTTAGATGTCCGCACACACACCTGTTAACCAAGCAATTTTTTGCATTCAGTGTCAAGTTGAAAATAGATTTAGGCAGTTTTTGTCATCAAAATTGGTAGCAGGCTTAAAGTTGGTGCACCTGTTTTCAGATTTGACTTCAAATGCCGTTGAAGGTTAATCCTCTTCTCAAGTAAGCTCTATTCCTGAAGGCTAACATTGGAGCAGCATAATTTCCAGACATTGGGGCGTACATTTTTAACTCATAAGAGCTAATTCTATGGTGCATAAGAAGAACATTTCGAATTCTAGTTTTTACACGATAAGGTCAGCAGTACCATATCTCAAATTTTGTGTCTGCACTTAAATTGTTAGCTCAGTATGCATTTTTTTTTTTAATATAGATAACCATTTAATCAGAATTCAATTGGCTTGTTGACTTTGTTAGATTTTTACTGAGCCTGGATTTGTATGTCTGTAGATTCGAAAGATGAAGGGGTTGAAGCAAAAGAAAGCCCACCTGGATTTGTATGTCTGTTGACTTTGCTTACGGCTTTTTTGAGAAACAGGTTCCCGTCGATGTGATATTTCAGAAGGACGAGATGATTGATATAATTGGCGTGACAAAGGGTAAGGGTTATGAAGGTGTGGTTACTCGATGGGGTGTTACTCGTCTTCCTCGTAAGACTCACAGAGGTTTGCGTAAGGTTGCTTGTATTGGTGCTTGGCATCCTGCTAGGGATGTTAAATGGTGGTGCCTCCAATCTGTTTTCTAGAAGAACTGAAGATGAACTGACAACAAAATCGTGATGTTTACAGTACCGTGAAAGGCGCTTGTAACTGCATCAAGTTGTTCTTAATAGCTGATGGAATCGAACTCTGAGCTCAACAATCTATCTGTGCAATCTTGCAGTTCTCAAGCAAGCTCTATTCCTGAAGGCTACCACTAGCTAGGACAACTTAATTCCCGACTATCCCATGGAGAATCAATCCACAACACGGTCCTGAAGATGAAGGATATGACCCTCTCTTTAGAAGACGCCATCTTCAAATATATTCAGCCAGGAGCTAATCAGGATGCTCACAATCTCGCCAGGATCTCAGTAATATCTACAGTAGTTCACATTTGGGTAAGGTTAAAAGCCTCTGAGCATATCAAACCAATTCTACTCTAAATTCTAATCTGGACTCATCTCACTCCCAACTACACGCATCTGGCCTAAAAGCAAGCAGGCAGTGTGAAATATGATTTAGTCCCACATAGACTAGTTAAAAGAGAAGGACTGAAGAAAGAAGCTATAAAAGGAGAAGCTGGAAACGAGAATAAGCATACCTTTCTCGGCCTTTTGGCTAAGATCAAGTGTAGTATCTGTTCTTATCAGTTTAATATCTGATATGTGAGCCATCGGCTCACACGATATTAAATTAATTTTTTTCATGGGGGAGTTCCCATCACAGCAGCCTCTGCGGTTGCACTACTGCAAAGGCCTGGCGCACCCCCACCAAAACTAAATCAAAACAGTGAGTAGTGGCGGGGCCAGAAATGCTGCTGCAATACAGCTTTTTGTGCTGAGTTTGTTAAGGAGCTTCTGCACCCAACTAGCTCTATAAAAAACGAACTCTCTTGGCCATTGGATAGTACATCAAATCTCTCATAATTAGCAGACCCTCTAATGAGGTGCTCAGTTAAACTTGTGCACCTGCAACAAAAGTACAATATTTTTTCTTTTTCAATGAGTACTCTCCATTCCGAGAAACAAATGACCATTTTTCTTAGAGGTACGTGAGAGAAACATGGATGATTTTGCAATTTTTAGATGTGCATCGTTCCGGATGGTTTGTCCATAAACTCTGCGAGTCCACAGGCATAACAAGAGCAGTTTCGAGAGACCCGTTTCAACTTCTGACATTAGTTCAGTGTCAGACAACCTCAACTCCTCAAGTGACAGAAGTATATTCCAGATGTAAATGACTTTCGGGGGACTAGACATCACAACTAAAAGGGGCGGCATATTAGTTTGATACGTACACTCCACTAGCTTTGATTGTGGCGAAATTAGCAGCAAAGACTGGTATTGAGATTGAAGAAAAGAAAATATCAGCTGCTGGTAAAGAAAGTATTCACACCTGAGAATGAGAGTATTCAGCATTGTGGCGTTCAATTGTATGGATTCATGGCTCTTTCAGCTTGATCGTGTACGGTACCCCAAGGGCCCCTCCTCGATACTCTCCCACAATTCAACTCAACTGGCCGCTGGAAGAATCACATTTCCATAACTGACTGCATCCAAATCACCTTCCCGGCAATCTCCTACTAACTTCAGTTTGACACCCCACATTATGAAATCACGTCTCCCTTCAAGTACACTCAGAACCTCACACGGAACATTAAACCGGCTTGACACACAACCCTCATTAGGTCCATCTTTGATAACACGTTACTTAGCCATTCAATAATATCCAATAAGCTCTGCAAGACCATATTTTCATCTGCGAGAGCACTTTCTAAATGAATAGAAACCAGTAATTATGTGAATAACGAGCAGTAAGCCAGTAACTAATTTAAGCAGAAAGATTTACTTTCACTAATTACTAATTGATTTATTTTGATTTGCAAGTCTTAGCCCCAAAAAAATTACTAATTGATAGCAAGCTTAAAGGTGGTGCACCTGTTTTCAGATTTGACTATAATGGACACCCTGCTTGCGTAGCTCACTACAAACAGCTTCACAAGCAGATGGCAATTTTTGGTGAATTCATTGAGATAGGCATGGTTTTCAGGTCAGACATTTGTGTGAATTTATTGATCTGGATGTGGAAAAGGAGATTATGGAGCACTATTCTGAGGTTGCAATATTTGACAGTTTGAATGAGAACTGCGAGGAAAAACTTGAGGCCATTAGGAAGCGGTGTCCCGTCGAACCTCTACCTTTGCTCCAAGTTAGGGAACCAAACTCAAAACTGGACATTTTTGTTCTCCAGGCTGGATTGGTACCATGACTTTGCACACCTGTTGGATTCTCTAGTGACTTGGCTTCAGTTTGACAGCCCACATTATGAAATCAAATTTCTTGCCTTCAATCAGATTCAAAAACCCTTATTGGATCCATCTTTGATAACATCCGGAAACTCTGCAAGACCATATTTTCAACTTCTGATATTGTTTTATTACTATAACTAATTTAACCGGAAAACCTCAAGTGACAGAGATATGTTACAAATGCAGAATCACCTTTATGTCATCCAACAATTGATTGGCAAGTTACAAATTTAGGGAGACAAAACCAAAAGGTATGGCAAATTGGTTTGGTAGTTACACTCTGCTAGATTGGCCGAATGTGGACTGAAATTGGATGTTTCAAGGATAAAACAGTTTTTCGTCCGTGTCCGAATTTGAACACCCCGTCCTGTGGGTAGAGAAGTTGGATTCTTAGTTTTGAGAGAGAGGCTTCACTATTCAGTGTGTTCTTACAGTTGCACGGAGTGAAGCTATATCGAGAAAGCTCTGCAGGCTGGGGAACAACTTGTTCGCGTTACCCAAGAAACTCATGGTTTTAGAGTGCGCTCACCTGCTAACCAAGCAATATTTTTGGCATTCAGTGTCAAGTTGAAATTCGATTTAGGCAGTTTATGTTATCTGAAAAATTTCTTGGAATCCATACATCAAAATTGATGGCAGGCTCAAATGAAAGTGGTGCATCTGTTTTCAGACTTGACTATAAATCACCGCAGCTTCACAAGCAGATGGCAATTTGATTTCCACTGGGAACCCAAGGTTATTCCGAGGTTGGGCACATGTATATAGATTAACTTTGTTACAGTAAAACTATGACAGTAACAGAAGGGTCAAAGTTTGGGATTTCAATACTGCGTAATCACCTGAATGCAGTTAGTATGATTTTTGCCAGCACTATTCGAGACGTCTATATGTAGCCTAATTGAGAACTTTCTAATAATCTGTGGATGCATGAGACTCTCATATTGCCTTGGACCCTTCTATTGCCTCAGTTTCCTGATCTTTATTCATAACGCGTTAGCATTGGCAGTTTGGCACTGTCATACTTTTGTACCCCTTTGACATGGCCAGAGAGATGTACTGCTTTAGCGAAACGTAATAATAGTCCCACATAGGCCGTTCAGGAAAGAAGAGAAGGAAAACGACCCTATAATTGAAACTCAAAATGCAGCGTGAAATCATACTTACCTGGACGGGGTCTATGGCTGATCATGAAGGGTCATGGCCTAGGTTAGTGACTTCCATTGCACTCTGGAAGGGCGCTCGCCTAAGATCTCCCCACTGAGGGAGAGTCTACGTCATAATTTGTTCCTGAGGGGGAACGCGTCCGCGCGGCCCCTGCCAATCTTGCAAAACCAAAATTTAATTCATCTTTTCTCATTCTGCTGAACAGGAAAACCGGTAGACTTGAAACTCGATTATGTAAAAGGAGCTTATGAGTGCATAAGTTCTTCTCAATAGCTGATGAAATTTAACTCTGAGCTCAATAATCTGTGCAAATATATTCAGCAGCCAGGAGCTAATCAAGATGCTCAGGTTAGCGCCAACAAACCAAACCACCAACTGGTGAATCAATCGCTCCAATCCCTTTATTTCCTTCTCCCATGTTTTTAATTACTCGGTGATTTGTATGGGGCATATATTCTAATTCTTGCTTTAAAGATTTACAATGTAATTTAGCAAAATACAGATCCATTTAACATCGATGTTTGATTCGTAACCTTGTTGATTTTTGCCATTCTTCTTCTTCTTTGTGATTTTGTCAATCTTATTTTTTGTTCCTCAAACTGCACTACTTACTTCTGAGCCGGCACTTGAAGTCACCGTGCTCACTGAAGTTGTTGCTACTGCTGCTGTTGTTATCTTTAATATGTTTCCTCTGAGGAATAGGCATACAGAGTCAATTTAGTCCACAAAAGTTCTCTTGAGATCATTTTTGAGTAAATTCAGATTCTCATGTGGTCGTCGCATAATTTGTACATAGCTCATGTTTGTCCATGACTGACATTTCACTGCAATAGTGACTTTGTCTTAGACACAAAAAAACACTGCCCTCTATGCAAAAAGCTGGATTGTTAGAAATTAGAACACGGCAAAAATGGGCACGTTTTCTTCCGCAGATCGGAAAACTATGGGAACCCTATCCACATCGTGCTTGTTATATCATTGCTCGATAGATACTCTGATCCCGGTGATATTTAAACAAAGGGAATTCATACTAACTGAAGAGTGTGGGACTATAAATTCAGAAATGTCTTATTCAGAAATGGGGAACTCACGCTTCAAGATTTGCAGTCAAAACTGTTAGCGTCCGAATATGGACTGAAATTGGATTGTTAAATCAAAATTTTCAGTTCAATGAAACAGGTTCGCTCGCGTGCACAGGAAACACGTATAAACTTTAAGGTTTTAGATGTCCGCACACACACCTGTTGAAAATAGATTTAGGCAGTTTTTGTCATCAAAATTGGTAGCAGGCTTAAAGTTGGTGCACCTGTTTTCAGATTTGAGTCTTTTGCTCTCATACACTAGCCGAATGTATTATTAGTCCCACATAGTGTACCTTGCAGTCTTGTGCTAGCACTGGCCTCAGCTGATAGATTCACGCAGCCGTACGGTAAGCACAGAGCGAACTATTCTTTCGCCTTTTACTAAAGAATACCGTGTGCTTGCCGTTTATCAGCGGCATACACCTATTTTTTTGAGGGTTTCTCTCTTCTAATTAGGAACCCAAATCCAATTTTTTGCGAGGCTTTTCTGCTATTATGATGCAAGACATTATGGATTCAAGTTCGTGGCGCCAAATGGTTCTGGCGTTGGAAATTTTATTTTATGCGTCAAATCATTGGGCGTTTAAACAAAAAAAATTAAATCTAACGATTGTGTCATTTGTGCCCAATTAACGGCTCCTCACTTTATTCGGCACTTTCTTCATTCAACTTTTGAATCTCGATGGTGTTTGGACATCAATTCAAACTGACGTGTCGAGCCTTGAATCTTGAATCTCGATACAATTAACAATCTTGTTCAACTTTCAACATTAACAATGTTGCATGATCCCTTTGAGGAGTGGTTTAACGGTGTGAATGTGAACTTGAATCAATAAATCTGCGTTTGGCACATAAGGAATCACTTTTACGGTCATTTATTAGGCGCAAAGAGAGAATAAACAAATCTTCAAAGTGGGAATGGCTCCAAACCACAAATTTTAGTTACGTTAAACAATGGGTATAACCATTAGGCTCCAAATATGAATTGTCACAAGACTAAACATCTATTTCAAGCTACTATCAAATTATTTACATTTTTTAATCTTTATATATCTAAGAATACTACTCCCTCCAAACAAATTATTTACATTTTTTAATCTTTATATATTTAAGAATATTACTCCCTCCGTTCTTAAATAATAGGCTGGTTTCATGTATAAATTACACATGAAACCAGCCTATTATTTAAGGGGAGTATTTATTAACACTAGTAAGGACACATGTGCGATGCACATACTTGAAGTTTTACTCATCCACCAATACTAAATTTGAAAGCCATGAAATTTTTTTTCCTAAAACAAAAATTTACTATTCTTATTTGTACTTGTTACGTAGATAATTGAAAAAGCTTTTCAAATATATAAATTTTAAAAAAATCCGTTGTATATTTTGAAAGATATTAAGTTTTTAAAAATTTTAATATATTTTTAAAATAATGGTATTTATGTAAATATGTAAAAAATGGGTACAACTATGTAATTTAGGGGGTCTCCTATCAAAAAGAGTTATTTTCTTTATATTAGTATAAGATGATTTTTCTGGAAATATATTATATGAAAAGGAAATCTGAAAGGTGGCGCTTGGGCCGCCTGATACTGTATTATTCGTCTGGTGATGAAATCCATATATTTTCGTAGGCCCATGTATGTGTAGTTTCATGGATGCTTGGAGATGCACAATTTTTTCTATTGCCAGCGTCAAGATGTAAGAAAATGAGTTGTGAGCCATGTCTTGATCCGACTGATACTCGTTTGTCGGAGTTTGTGGGAATATCCTCTTGCTCACAATCAGCTGCGTCTGATGCGTATAATAGTTTTCCACGAGTCTTCTGAAGAAACAACAAATAACAAATGCACCCATCAATATCAAAAGTTCAAGTTGATTACAGTACGTAGTTCAAAACAAAAGATGGAGAGCAAACTCGAAGAGAACCACCTTGATTTGGTTCTTCCAAGAGTAAAAGGTTTCATTGACTTGTAAACCTGAGTAATACATTCTGCTAAGCCCATAATCTGATGCCATCCTCTTAACTTGTACTTCTGTTTTATATTCAATCTTGGTAAAGGGGCGGCAAGAATCGGTAGAGGGGCGGCAAGTGTGATAACAATGTCCCTCTTATTGGTTAGGGGGTGTCCTATAGGGGGTGTAGATTGACTAGATTACCCTTTTCACCTTAAATCAATCAAAATCAAATCAATTTTTTTTTTCATCTTCTTCTTCATCTTCTCTTCTCCTCCATCAACCGTAACCTCCATTAAAACCGAAAATTTCATCGTCTTCGATTAATCGGCGATTTGAAAAATGTTTGGAAAAACCCAGTTAGGGTTTAGTTTATCGTGTTGGGTTTAAGTTAATTTTGTATCAAAAATTAAGGTTTTGTATGAAAATTGAAATTGAAATTTCTGGGTTTATGTGAGTTACGGTTGGTAATAACTCAATTACGAACCGTAACTGGAGATTTTGAAGAAAATACGGTTGGTAATAGTTCAATTACCAACCGTATGTTCTTATATCTGAGAATTTTCTTCAGTTACGGTTGGTTTCGAGCATTTAATTACCAACCGTAATCGAGTTACTGCTGGTATCGAGCATTTAGTTACCAACCGAATCGGTTTTACGATTGGATCTTCCCCAAATTTAACCGATTCACGGTTGGTATTCGATAACTTACGAACCGTAACTAAGAGTTACGGTTGGTAACAAGCAAAATTGCAACCGTAAGTTCTTTTGAAAATTCAAAAGTTTTGATTTTGTTATGTACTTTAGATAATTTTGAGCGAGAAAAAGCTAATGGGAACTAATTTAGGAGTATACCGGGTCACTGGAATCACTTATTTTGGTTGAGTGAATCAAAATCTAGGGTTTCACAAATATCACATAAGTTTTCTATTTCTTCTCCTCTAATTTTTTTTTTTTTTTTTATAACTCTAAAAATCTGATGTTAGAGTTATAATAAGTGAAAATTAATTATCAACACTAATCTTGATTATCATTACTAATCTTGATTATTAACAATAAGGGCTAATTAGTCATTTCCAAATTTTCATTGATAAGGGGCACTTGAATTTACTTGTAATGACCTTTTTTTGTCTTATTAGGTTGCCGCCCCTCTACCAATTCTTTCCGCCCCTTTACCAAGCTTGTTTATATTTGTGACACAATTCTACATAAACTCCAGATACATTTATTAGCTGCAATGTCAGCCTCTCAAAGTACTCCCATTGGGTTCTTCGAATGAGTTATTTAGTCAAAAGGGAGATGCGCTGTTATAGTCATATAAAGCTGACATACCAAAAGGGACAGAAAGTTAGGAGCCTAAAAACTTCCCAAACATTCATTTAATACAGAAGAAATGCCAAGGATTGTTCTGTATTTTAGCCTAAAATGCTGAAAGTAACCTATCATGAAAAGAGTCGGAACAAACCTAAGCTGAGGAGCAACATCTGCTTTTGTATACAACTTTTAGAGTTTGCGAGGAACTCCTTAGATTGAAAAAAAGAGAGATAAAATCATGAGACCCACAAATAAGCTTTTATAATCATTAGTACAAAACAAAGCTAGGATAAGTTAGCCTGTGTTAGTGGTGGTCAGGATTTGTCCAGACAAAGATAAATCAAGGGTTGTGGTTCTCCTGACCACCCCCTACAACTCGCACGCGTGGCGGTTCGAACTCATGACCTATTGTGTCATAAGAGTGGCCTCTAACCATTGTTCCACCTTGGTTGGAATTAATAGAAAAGATAAATCAACAGTGGTGGTTTGTTCAACTTAAATATCATAATTGCTTTATTAATTAGTGTTTCACTAATTGCACATAATAAATTAATTAGTGTTTCACTAATTGCTCATAATAAATGACTAATAATTTTTTAATTATAAATGTTTCTTAATTAATTATAATATGTATTTTTATTAATAAGTAATTTTGATAAATAATATCAATAGACATTTTTGGCGACAATGAGTAGTAGAAGAGGTGGAGGCCGAAAGATTAGTGGTGGTTAAGGGTGGCGCCAAGCACAATTATATTTATTTTTGTTCTTTTATCATAAATGGGATGCAAAGTCCATTTTTCACATGTATCCAACTTGCCAAGAGTTTTTTGTCCCTCTTTCCTCAAAATCCTGGCTTCGCCCCTGGTTTGTGGTGGAAGAAGTAGTGACGGTGAGTGCTGGTGAGTAGTGATGGACAATATTAATTTTATGTTGTCGCTACAACATTGATAACATCGTAGTGTGGAAGATGTGGTTGGTTGCTTTTAACACTTTTGATAAAGGAATGTACCATATATTTCCGGGATGATATCAAACAAGATAATATTTTCATGATCGTAGTTGGATCACCTAAATGGTACCCCTGTTATCTTTGGTACTATATCGTATAAATCATGATTTTTTAATGATAAAATAAAATTGATTGCAATACAAAAAAGAATATATATACACGGAAAAAAAATATGAAACCAATCAATTGACGACATTTTGTTCAATCTAAACCTCATACATGGCATTTGTGATTGAAAATTAGAATTGCGTCCAACAACCTACATGGGGTGGGCGGCAGTGATGGTGGCAGTGGTGGAGTCAAAAATTGACATTGAGGAGGCCTACTTTTTTTTTTTTGAAAGAAATATGTAAACTTTGGTGGACTAAACCATAAATATATATGGACAAAGTACTATTTATAAAATAAACTAAAAAATTCATGTAGTTATTAAAAATTTAAGGGGTTAGAGCCAGGTTAGTCCACCCTTGGCTCTGCCACTAGGTTGTGGTGGATAAAAAAATGGATTCATATGGTTTTATGGTGGTGGCGGGTATTGGTGAACAAAAACATATTATGCTAATTTTGTAATGCCACAAAATATGTAACGTTATATTATAAAGTATAAAACGTGGTTGATCATTCGAATGTTAAAATAAACTCGATAAAACACATGTCCGTTTTAAAAAATTGGTGCAATCAACTGCCATGTTATGTAATAACCAAACTAACGACTAATCAAGATCGGGAACATATGAAATTATTTATTATCGATTTGTCCGTGTAAAGAGTGGTCAAGTATTTATCCTTGGCAAAGATAAATTTATCGTTGCAGGGTTTGTTTAACTTAACCATTTTTAAATACTTTATTAATTAGTGTCTCATTGATTGTTCATAATAATTAATTAAATTTTTATTATAAATGTCCCTTTAATAATCTAACATAAATACATAATTTTATTAATAAATAATTGTACTAAAAGCTATATTAATTCTAATGGTGGTAGTGGAAGTAGGGTTAGTATAAATGGTGGCGGGTTTTTGTGAAAGGTGGAGGCGGTAACATTACTATTGGTGGAAGAAATAGTGGCAGTGGATGGTTTTTATGGTGGTGGGTGTTGGTAATAGTAGTGGATAATAATAGTTTTTGCTTTTTAGTGAATTTTATTGACCGAGTAAAAAAAAATCTTCACAAAACATGCAACATTGTATTGTGATAGATGTAATTGGTTGCTTTTAGCACCATTGATAAGGACAAAAATCAAATATTTCGAGGATGATACCGGAATATATAAGACAATATGATCATGACTGTTGGATCACCGAAACGGTATCTGTATTATATAAAGGCAATTGGTGTGCCCGCGTAAAGAGAACATTATCGCTCTCTCAAGTACTATTACATTTTTTTCTGAAAAGACCATCAATGCCGAGTTGTTTCGCGACAAATACCTACAAAGACAACAACTGTTTGAAAATATTTGTTTGTTCATCAAAATCATCATAAAAAACTCTAAATAAAAAATCTAAATTTCGCCTCCGATTTTTATAAAATATTTTTTATAATTTACATTCTCAAATCATGTGACCTCTTGATTACAAATCAACAATATCAAATTACGGATCAATATGTATAGCTTTCATTCACTGGATTAGAAGGTAGAGTAGATACAAATGGGTAGATCACAAAGCAGAACATGACTGAGAATACTTCAATAATTTGGTCAAGAAATAAGGTCAAAAATTTAAGATTAACTTTCTATATGACTAATTAGATCTAGCCGATAGGAGCTGACTAAAATATGGATTAATAATAATTTCCACGTAAGACAATTTCAAAACATAGTTTGGCTAACTCGCCTATGTAAAGAGTGGTCAAGATTTGTCCTTCCTCAATTGCTATGTTATGTGAGAAGAAGGTGTTATCTAAGATTGAGGTACAATTCAAATCCATTAGATTCATACCATTTACAATGGACGCCTTGAAAAAATTGATGTGTTGTTATTATTATTACAGGTAAGGGATACATTGACCACACTTGCGCAAATAGCTCACTTCGCAAATGATTGGTGTTGCATGTACTGTCTAGAATGCAACGATGAATTTGAGGAAACAAGGCACCAGAAGCAGTGTCCGGAGTATTTTGGATATAGTAACTTAGACCCGATGAAATACTTATGTTTTTTTTTTTTTTTTTTTAGTTTTTCCACAATCTATTTATTTAAGAAAAATGAACATTGCAAATACATAACATCAACAAAAATTAGACAGATTGTGTTCGATAATAATGGCTACCGATGGTTCGGAAAAGGCAAAAGAAAGGAATTGCTGTAGAGGAATTGTTTGGATATACGATTAATTACTTGATACGAATGAAGGAGGTATAACTATTTTGATTCTGAAATCACATAAAGTTCACAGTAGAAGAGGACATCAAGTTTGAAGTTAGTAACAAACATAATCTCGCTAACTAAAATGTTAAAAACAAACAGGATATATAAACTTAGAAATCCATGGGACTTGAAGAGATCAATTTTGAAAACTACAATCTTAGAAAGCAACGATCCACAATACCATATTTATTTTTTTTATAAATATTCAATGTAGAAGATGTCAACTTTTGGTAAAGGATCTATTGACCAAATATTAAATATTAAATTTGACATGGGATCAGGGAGTACAATATGTGTTCAAGGTTCTTTATGAGGTAATGTGTCGCCAGATTGTATTCCAAGTGAAGGTAGGAACATATGGAAGTGACAAAATGTTCAAGACTTTTGAAGTTACCAAAGCCTTCGTTAAGACGAACTGTTGGGCACAATACTTTGTTGAAGATTTAACGGCAGAGGTTTGCATATATACAATCCCTTCGAAAAGGTAATTGGTACACATTTGAAACATTGTCATCTGATGGGTGTTGAAAAATTACAGGAAAATCATGTCACATTGGAGAGTTTGTATCATCCGTTCGATGCAAAAAAATATTATTCTCTGCCTATTTGGAGGATTGACAACATGACCATGATAAATGAGTCAGCTAGAGCGAAATAGGATCATGGGGAGACTTTTACGGACGATATTGATTAGTTGATTTCACTGAGATGAGCGCTGCTGGCGACATATTTCCAAAAAATATTTAAACTTCCATTTTTATGTAGAGCATTATCTCATTATAAGCAATGAACCTAAATATAAAATTGTTTGGAAGTTAAGATTATATTTCTTTCGTTTGAGAAAATCTTCGGTGGTAAAATATTAAAGGAAAAAAACAAGAAAAAAAGAGAGGAAAATACCGACTATTTTTATGACAAACCCATATTAAATCATAAGGAGTTAATAAGTATTCGGGACACAAATTATACGATATATTAAAAATGAACCAATATCATGGCCCGTTCCGTTACGGCACGGGTTAAGGGCTAGTACATCATACAAAATATAGATGCTACAAAGTGAGTATTAATCCAATCCAGCAATGATTCTTCTGAAGGAGAATCCAATTTAACTCCTCTAAACAAAGCATCATGATAAAATCACAAAATTGCATATCATTATGTCAACTGAAGATCTTTGGAATGGGAATAGATCTCTATGAAACCACTCTCCTCTATTAATATTATTCCTTTATTGACCCAACTATTTCGTATTCAAGTGATTCAGATACATGCATAGAACGCTTGGATATATTGTGAAAACATAAGCAGCAGGTCCTAAATACAAACGGAAAAGAATAAATTGAGCATTACTTTCTATTGAATCTTGCACATGAAATATCTCTATGGACGCTAAAATATTAACGTGTGTAGTTAGATGTGTATTTAGTTCAGCTTCTTCATACCTGTTTTTGAAACATTGGACTCTGATGACTTCAAAAATATCATACTTGGTAACTCCTGATATGTTTGAGCTATGAGATTATTCAGGAAAACCCACAAATTAATCTAATGGGTTACAGGAAACCATTTAACAACCCGCAAATGGACAGAAAGAACGAAAATCAGTATAAATAAGGCATAATAGTAACTAATGCAACTAATGTAATGTAAGTCCAATTTTTGTATTATTGTTCAATGGTAGATTTGACTATCCACATTGCAATGTAACTCTGTGATGTACACGGAAATTTAGTTTATGTCATGCCCTACTGTATTGGTTCATTCCATGGTTCGTCAGTTATTTAAGGTACATAAGTAATGTTTTAGTTTCAGCAAGGTGTCAAGCACTAAACTTAGGTAAATAGAAAGCATAATATACAACTTGGTGCATGTTTCAACATCTACAATGCATCATTTCATATTTTACACTTATGTTGATGGTGGATTTTTCATTTACGGTTAAAATTGTAAAACCAGAAAACTATGCGCTGACATCTTGTAAAAGACAAAGCCATTAATAAGTGTTGGATACTCCCTCACTTAATTCACCAAGAATGGAGCATGTGGCAACAATCCCATTCTGTGAATACATTAAATTCATCCAGGTTGGAGCATGTGGCAACAATCCCATTCTCGTGAATTTCTAGCATTATTAATTAATGCGCAAGCATTTTTTGTATTTCTAGTACTCATTATCAATGTGGCATGACGATCGAGTGTTGCTCTCAAGCCAGAGCAACACGAACCTCCAAGCATTATAATGAAAGCATGTACGAAATACCCGTACGAGGTGCAACTCCCGGTGTGTTATACTAGCCCGATTGAGAGCTCTCGGTGTGTTATACTAGCCGATTGAGCATCCGGACCGACCGCATCTAAGTCAGGATATGATCACGATCATCCAACTCCGCAGCATGATTGGATGACCCCATCAATTCCATCACCCCCAAGCATGTATGGAATATCCATTGCCAACCAACGCGGACCCCGCATGGTCGGCCTCCCCGTCCCCAGCTTGCCAAAAACGTCCAAACCGGAGCGTATGGGCGGAAAACCCTAAATTAGGGTTTGCGGCATATTATATGTGTCGCAAACAGTCCTCAACCATCCATCTTCGCCGGGTATAGATGGAGGGTGTAGATGTAGATTCAAAGGGGCCAGAGCATGTCGGCACAATCACCGTGGTCCCTTTACAAGCTCGACCAATCGGTCAGGACCAAACATGGTTGGTCATCTCGATCCGTGCGCCTAAACAGAGCATGATGCACGACCTTGAAGCCCAAAATTAGGGTTTTGAGCATCACGAGCGTCCATCTTCTCCTAAGACGAATGGAGGGACCCGGGATTAGATTACAGGTCCGGTCATACCAAAGATGACCACCGTGGGCCCGTCCCCATCCCCTCACTTGATCGGCCAAGGCATATCATGCCCGGCCATCCCAAAATGCACGTCCAAACTTGCGTGGTTACACTTCCCAAATTGCAACCGATCTCGACCACTCAACTTCACCGGGCACGATTGAGTGGCTTGGATCACGTTTTTTCATGGGACAATCGGTATAGGCGTGAACACCCGCCTACCTTTACACGCCGATCGATCGACCAAGACCGACCAAGATTGGTCGTCTTGGAACGCGCCCAAACTAGGCATGTCACGCGGTTTCCAATTCCTTTTGCGGCAATGGATTTGCCGCAAACCGATCTCAACCACTCAACTTTGCTAGGTCAAATTGAGTGGCCTAGATCGCACCTTTATGGGATAAAGAGGTACTGGGACGTGTACACCAAGCATGTTGTTTACACGCATGCCCTCGGTCGGTCCTTTCCAAAACCTTTCCCATGCTTGGTTTCGACAGCCAAGAGTCATGCTCGCGCATCTCTTCAAAAACCCTTCAACTGATCGTAGATGAGGGTCGCAAGTCATCTCGTCCGTACAACTTACTGACTTGGGTGACAGCCTAAGACATGAGTTAGGCTATCAAGAAGGCGTCACCACAATCACCGTATTAAAGACTCTTCCACCAGGAATGATCGGTCAAATCAGGGTTTACCTGTATAGCCTCCAAACGCTCACTCGAAGATGGCTGGACATGATGCTATTTTAAGACACTTAAATTCGTGACTTACTCTGGTAAGCCTTAAATTCGTGACTTACTATGGTAAGCCTTAAATTCGTGACTTACTCCCAAGAAGCCTTAAAACAGCGATGCTTCATACATGCCGAATCTACTTGATGCAGCATTCGCATACAATACACATGATACTTCACAAGTATCGACTTCCTAAATAACTCGGTTATTTAGTCTAAAGATTACATGCTACTTTACGTGGGTCCCACGATCCACACACTCGAGACATCAATCATGTCACAACCTCGGGGGATACATATTGGGGTATTGGTCTGGCGGTTTACAGCGTGCAGCGTGCAACGCGTCATCACAAGAAGCGTGTCAGGAAGTCATGGACGGTTAGAGATACAGGGGAAGTAGGCAAGACCGGTCGTGTTGCACCAACACATACCTCCACCACTCCATCACTCCACTTCCCACGAGAGACGTGAATAAGGCTCAAATGACTTGTATAAATAGGTTCTCCTCCTATTTTCAACACAAGGAGAAAATAGGAGACAAGAGAGAAATAACACAAGTCCACGAAAACCAAGTGTTAATACACAACGTATTCAAACACCCAGAGCCCGCTTACATCAATCGTAAGCTTCCGCTTTCATCTTTTCTCGTTACAAGTCATAAGCAAGCCAACACCTTCACAATCTCAACACCTTCTTCGCTTCCCTCCCTAAGATCAACCCCATCTCCTTCACTTTGTGGACCGAAACAAGTCCGGAACCAGCCCATTTCTTGGTTTTAGGTAGGACTCGCCTGGATTGATTTCCGAATACACAAGCACTCACCGCGCAAGGTGCATTTGTGGATGAGAAATAGCACAAAAATGGGCATACTTGAAAAGTCGATCAACTACCACCATAATAGAGTTCTTACGACTAATTTGGCAATCCATCGATAAAATCCATAGATATATCCAACCACACATCGTCGTATGGGTAACTAGCAAGTAGACTTTGGAGGTGACACGGTTCTCGACTTGTTCCGTTGACATATATCACACTCAACAATGTAAGATTTAACTGATTTTTTCATGCCTTTCCAATAAAAATTCTCCTTAAGTCTCTTATAAGTTATTAAAAATCCTGAGTGTCCAGCCATGGGAGAACCGTGAAACTCATGTAAGAGTTTAGTACGCCAAGAAGAAGTAGAAACGACCACAATACGACCCTTATGTCGCAACACATTATCTGTATAAGAATAGTGGTTTTTATAAGCTGGATTTTGGCGTAAGCCATCAATAATTTTTCTCATATCAGCATCACCATGAAATTCTTGAGTTATTTCATGGACCCCAGTAAATATTGGAGCAGTGATAGCTAAAAAGTTGGAGTCACTTACACGTGATAACGCATCAGCAACATTATTATCCGAACCAAGCTTATAAACAATCTCATAATCATATCCAAGTAACTTGGATAGCCATTTCTTTGCTCCATTGAGGATAAGTTGTTAAAAAAATACTTAAGGTCACGATGATCTGTATATATATCTTAAAATGACGACCAACCACGTACGACCGCCACTTTTGAACAACGGAGACAATAGCTAACATCTCTTTATCATAAACAGAAAGATTTAAGTTTTTCCATGAAAAATGCTTGCTATGATAAGCGATGGCTCACCTGATTGCATAAGGAAAGCTCCTAACCCATTGCCCGAAGCGTCACACTCCAGCACGAACTCCTTTGAGAAATCCGGAAGTGCTAAAACGGGAGTTGTTTTCAAGGCCGTTTGAAGATGTTTAAAAGTTGTAGTAGCATCATCAGTCCAACTAAATGCATCCTTTTTTAACAAGGACGTCAAGGCTGCACTTATCTTACCATAATCTTTAACGAATTTACTGTAATATCCTGTCAGTCCTAAGAACCCACGAAGACCCGTGATCGACAACGGAATATGCCAATTCAATATACTTGTAATTTTGTCGTCTTCAACCGAAACTCCTTCCCCTGAAATCTTATGCCCCAAATAACCTATTGACGATTGCGCAAACACACACTTAGACTCCTTCACAAAGAGTTGATTAGTCCGTATAATATAAAAAACAACCGATAAATGGTGAATATGCTCACTAAGTGTCTTACTATAAATCAAAATATCGTCAAAGAAAACCAAGACAAACCGACGAAGGTGAGGCCGAAAAATATCATTCATGAGACTTTGGAAAGTTGCGGGAGCATTAGAAAGGCGAAAGGCATTACCAAAAACTCATAATGTCCATCATGCGTCCGAAAGGCGATTTTTGGTATATCCGGTTCATAGAGCCGAACTGGGTGATAACCCCAACGTAAATCAAATTTCGTAAAAATCATTGCGTCCTTCAATTCATCTAATAACTCATCCACCACTGGAATAGGATATCGATCCTTTATAGTTATGTTATTTAAAGCCCGATAGTCTACACACATGCGCCATAAGCCATCTTTTTTACGAACTAACAAAACCGGTGAAGGGTAGGGACTTGAACTAGGACGAATGAAGCCGACCCTCTTTTAGTTCAAAGAACCACCTTCTCAATCTCTTCTTTCAAAATACGGCTTGATATGGACACACATTAACCGGAGAAGAATGCGGAGCCACTGGAATATGATGATCGTGAGAACATTTAGGTGAGCAAAGATGTAGGAATTCCAAAGACGTCAGAAAATTGTAACCCTAACTCTCTTATCGCAGGTGGTACCGCTGAATTAAGTGGATCCGTCCCATTTGCATCAGTTGTTAATTGAAGGAAAACTCCTTGCTTTTCACGACATATAACACGCTTCATAACATTAGGATCCAATAGCATCACAGTTGGTGAATTATCACCGGTTATAGAGAATTCCTTGTCCAGTTTGGAAAACTTCATAAATAGCTTATTAAAATCCCAAGTAAATGTACCTAAGGTACGTAACCAATGAACACCAAGAACGACGTCACACCCAGCGATTGCAACAGAAATAAAATTCAGTTTCAAAACCATAATCTTGTAATTTAACATAGACATTGGAACAAAACCGAGGAAGTCCGCAAAGACCCACCGTCACCTATCAAAACTCGCATGGAGGTGTCACCAGTTTGAGCCTTGTAACCACATTGCTTTGATCATGGATGAATAAAGTTGTGAGTATATCCTGAATCAATTAGGATCGTGAATCGGATGCCCTTTAATATATCCTGTGTGACGCGCATGGTTTTCGAAACAAAGATGACCCCATGAGTGCATGGAATGAAATTGCGATTCGTAATTAATCGCTTTATCAATTTCCTCCAATTCGGCATCACCGCTATCTTGGTCCAGCCATGTAATTGTTTCTTCGGTAGCACTTTCAAGGATTAATAACCTTGGCTTTGCACAGAGGTGACCCTGTGTATATGGCTCATCACAGTTAAAGCAAAGGCCTATTTTACGTTGGTCTTTTTGCTCCGCCCATGTTAACCTTTTAGTGCCAGAAGATACGGTGTTCCGTTGCGGTAGGGTGGTGCGATTGCCAAATTATTTTGAGGGAAAGCTACGTACCAATGGCCTGACAGCTTGGGCCGCCTTGATAGCATCTTCTTGACATAAATCATACTCAATAGTCTCTGAAAGACTTCTTGGTCGAAACAAACGAACACCAACACCAATATCCTTACGAAGACCCGAAAGAAATATACTAATTTGGTGTTCCTCAGGCATGCCATCTACAAAGTTCAATATTTTTTCAAATTCAGTGATAAAGTCACGAACAGTATCTTTTTTCTCCAACTTGGAAAGGGTGCTACACGCGTCAATGTGCTTGCGATGACCGAATCGAGAACACAATGCACGAGAGAATTGCTGCCATGTTAAATCTCCGAACGATTCTTTGATCCATCTATACCATGAGTTGGCATCCTTATCCGGATGTGTTGCGGCCATGTGTACCTTTTGAACTTCGATTACGCTGGTGGAGGGTAAAAAATTGTTGAAGCTTTGAAAATCCACCTCGGGATCATTCCCCTCAAATATAGGGAATTTCGGATTAATAGTACCTCATCGGATGATAGCCCCACCATCACCTTGATTGCGGCCATTATTAAGGTCGGCTCGCTCATTACGACCACCACCCTCACCTTGCCGGCAATGAAGCAGAGCCGCAATGTTGCGATTCATGGTGCGCAATTCCGTAAGGAGAGTGGTTTGAGTAGTCCGCAAATTAGTTTGCGCCTCCCGGAAAGGTATCAAACTTTTATTAGAACGTTCGCTCAACCCGCATCTCTCGTAAGCACTTTGTTATGGGAAGTATTCAAGTTGTCAATACGCTCACTCAACTGTGCATTGGTCACACCGGCCATCGTCAAAACCTAGAGACACGGATAATTCGTGAGTGAAGCTTTTCGATAATTAACGTCAGCTATAATCGCGCGGAAGATGGTTAGGAAGGAACCCTAACAGAGAATTGTGTATTGAATAATAAGGAGGATCTAGACCTAGGTGATACCGGATGATAAGATCCTGGTACTAAATCTCAAGACCCTAATCTTATCAAAACAGTAAAAGATGATCCGTTGAATGGAGATCAGCCACTTCTAAGCAAAGCTTAAGTATATTGATAATTGAATGAATCATAAACCTAAAACAAACGAGTATTTATAGATTAGACTTAAAGTCCCAAACCAAAGCAAATACTAAACACAGTAAGACTCCTAGGCCTAAGAAACTACCAAAGCATAAACCGATTAAATCGAAATAAAAATCCTAAACCAAACGGTATTTCAATTATATGAATTAGTGTTGGTATCCCAACATCCACCCATCTTCAAATAAGGCTTGTCCTCAAGCCGTAAAAGTGAAAGCGAGCAATAAAATCTCGCAACATCTTCCTGAGCAGCCCCCAATAGAACGATCTTTCCATTTGATTAACCAACGAGTTGCGGACGTTGTGATTCTTAAACATACCCAGGTTCTAATATTTTCTCCGGTTCCCATTAAAACCGATCTACTGAAGTTGGTAAATTATCCTCCATTCTATCATGCATGCCCAATTTCAATTTCAAGTGTCAAAACATGAAAGACAGGGTTTATACGACATGTCGAAGGCATGTCTAACTTATAAGCAAGCTGCTCCAATTTTCTTAACAAACACGAAAGGGTCCATGGAAGCGCGGATAAAGCTTGGAGTAAGATTGATAAGCTGCAGTAGTTTGGCGTTACGGATGCAGACGTAGAAAAACTAAGTCACCAATCTCAAAAAAAAATTCTGTCCGGTGAGCATCGACATAGGACTTCATTCTAGATTGAGCAGCTTCAAGATACATCTTTAGGATCTGTAAGGTGCGATCTCTAGATCTTAATGACATGTCCACAGCATGGAAAACAGTAAAACCTGGAAGATAAGTTGAAATAGTTGGCGGAGGCTAGCCGTATACGGCTTCAAACGGAGTCATTTTAATGGTTGAATGGTAAGTGGTGTTATACCACCATTCTGCCCATGGAAACCAGCTGGACCAAGCGTGTTGTTTATCACCAGCAAAGCATCATAGATACCATTCTAAAGTGCGATTGGTTACCTCAGTTTGGCCGTTCGTTTGCGGATGATATGCAGAACTGCGACATAGCTTTGTATCTTGGACAACAAAGAAGGCTTCCCAAAAATTACTAAGAAATATAGGATCACGATCACTTACAATAGTCCTAGGCATGCCGTAGATACGAACGACATCACGAACAAATATTTCAGCTATGGTAGTGGCAGTATATGGATGAGAAATAGCACAAAAATGGGCATACTTGAAAGTCGATCAACTACCACCATAATAGGAGTTCTTACGACCCCGAGAATTTGGAAATCCATCGATAAAATCCATAGATATATCCAACTACACATCGTCAGGTAGCAGTGAAAGTAGACTGGAGGTGACACGGATTCTCGACTCTGTTCTCGTTGACATATATCACACTCAACAATGTAAGATTTAACCGATTTTTTCATGCCTTTCCAATAAAAAATTCTCCTTAAGTCTCTTATAAGTTCTTAAAAATCCCGAGTGTCCAGACCATGGGAGAACCAAGTGAAACTCATGTAAGAGTTTAGCACGCCAAGAAGAAGTAAACGACCACAATCGACCCTTATATCGCAAAGACATTATCTGTATAAGAATAGTGGTTTTTGTAAGCTGGATTTTGGCGTAAGCCATCAATAATTTTTCTCATATCAGCATCACCATGACATTCTTGAGTTATTTCATGGACCCCAGTAAATATTGGAGCAATGATAGCTAAAAAGTTGGAGTCACTTACACGTGATAACGCATCAGCAACATTATTATCCGAACCAAGCTTATAAACAATCTCATAATCATATCCAAGTAACTCGGATAGTCATTTCTGCTGCTCCATTGAGGATAACCGTTGTTCTAAGAAATACTTTAGGCTGCGATGATCTGTATATATCTTAAAATGTCGACCAACCACGTACGGCCGCCACTTTTGAACAATGCGAGACAATAGCTAACATCTCTTTATCATAAACGAAGATTTAAGTTTTTCCCCGAAAAGGCTTGCTATGATAAGCGATGATGGGCTTACCTGATTGCATAAGGAAAGCTCCTAACCCATTGCCCGAAGCGTCACACTCCAGCACGAACTCCTTTGAAAAATCCGGAAGTGCTAAAACGAGAGTTGCTTTCAAGGCCGTTTGAAGATGTTTAAAAGCTGTAGTAGCATCATCAGTCCAACTAAATGCATCCTTTTTTAACAAGGACGTCAATGGTGCACTTATCTTACCATAATCTTTAACGAATTTACTGTAATATCCTGTCAGTCCTAAGAACCCACGAAGACCCGTGATCGACAACGGAATATGCCAATTCAATATACTTGTAATTTTGTCGTCTTCAACCGAAACTCCTTCCCCTGAAATCTTATGCCCCAAATAACCTATTGACGATTGCGCAAACACACACTTAGACTCCTTCACAAAGAGTTGATTAGTCCGTATAATATAAAAAACAACCGATAAATGGTGAATATGCTCACTAAGTGTCTTACTATAAATCAAAATATCGTCAAAGAAAACCAAGACAAACCGACGAAGGTGAGGCCGAAAAATATCATTCATGAGACTTTGGAAAGTTGCAGGAGCATTAGAAAGGCCGAAAGGCATTACCAAAAACTCATAATGTCCATCATGCGTGAGAAAGCGAGTTTTTGGTATATCTGGGTTCATAGAGCGAATCTCGTGATAACCCCAACGTAAATCAAATTTCGTAAAAATCATTAAGGTCCTGATTAATTCATCTAATAACTCATCCACCATTTGGAATAGATATCGATCCTTTATAGTTATGTTATTTAGAGCTCGATAGTCTACACACATGCGCCATGAGCCATCTTTTTACGAACTAACAAAACCGGTGAAGGGTAGGGACTCGAACTAGGACGAATGAAGCCGACCTCTTTTAGTTCAGCAACCACCTTCTCAATCTCTTCTTTCTGAAAATACGGGTACTGATATGGACGCACATTAACTGGAGAAGAATCTGGAGCCACTGGAATATGATGATCGTGAGAACGTTTAGGCGGCAAAGATGTAGGAATTCCAAAGACGTCAGAAAATGCAACCCTAACTCTCTTATCGCAGGTGGTACCGCTGAATTAAGTGGATCCGTCCCATTTGCATCAGTTGTTAATTGAAGGAAAACTCCTTGCTTTTCACGACATATAACACGCTTCATAACATTAGGATCCAATAGCATCACGGATTGGTGAATTATCACCCGGTTATAGAGAATTCCTTGTCGACTTTGGAAAACTTCATAAATAGCTTATTAAAATCCCAAGTAAATGTACCTAAGGTACGTAACCAATGAACACCAAGAACGACACACACCCACTGATTGCTAGCAAATAAAATTCATTTCAAAACCATAATCTTGTAATTTAACATAG
Organism: Papaver armeniacum; assembly: GCA_023531295.1. Taxonomy (NCBI): domain Eukaryota; kingdom Viridiplantae; phylum Streptophyta; class Magnoliopsida; order Ranunculales; family Papaveraceae; genus Papaver; species Papaver armeniacum. The sequence goes on from JAJJWW010012204.1 coordinate 103,539, forward strand.
ACATTGGAACAAAACCCGAAGTGTGCAAAGACCCACCGTCACCTATCAAAACTCGCATGGAGGTGTCACCGTTTGAGCCTTGTAACCACATTGCTTTACAATCTGCGGATGAATAAAGTTGTGAGTATATCCCGAATCAATTAGGATCAGTGAATCGGATGCCCTTTAATATATCCTGTGACGCGCATGGTTTTCGAACAGTGACCCCATGAGTGCATGGAATGAAAGTGCGCATTCGAATTAATCGCTTTATCAATTTCCTCGACCCATCACCGCTATCTTGGTCCAGCCATGTAATTGTTTCTTCGGTAGCACTTTCAAGGATTAATAACCTTGGCTTTGCACAGAGGTGACCCTGTGTATATGGCTCATCAAAGTTAAAGCAAAGGCCTATTTCACGTTGGTCTTTTTGCTCCGCCCATGTTAACCTTTTAGTGCCGGAAGATCGGTGTCCGTTTGCGGTAGAGATCAAGTGGCGAGTTGCCAATTATTTTGAGGAAAGCTCCGTACCAATGGCCTGACAGTTGGGCCTCCTTGATAGCATCTTCTTGACATAAATCATACTCAAAAGTCTCTGAAAGACTTCTTGGTCGAAACAAACGAACACCAACACCAATATCCTTACGAAGACCCGAAAGAAATATACTAATTTGGTGTTCCCCAGGCATGCCATCTACAAAGTTCAATATTTTTTTCAAATTCAGTGATAAAGTCACGAACAGTACCTTTTTTCTCCAACTTGGAAAGGGTGCTACACGCGTCGATGTGCTTGCGATGACCGAATCGAGAACGCAATGCACGAGAGAATTGCTGCCATGTTAAATCTCCGAACGATTTTTTGATCCATCTATACCACGAGTTGGCATCCTTATCCGGATGTGTTGCGGCCACAGGTACCTTTTGAACTTCAGTTACGCCGTGGAGGGTAAAAAATTGCTCAGCTTTGAAAATCCACCCCCCAGGATCATTCCCCTCAAATATAGGGAATTCAGATTAATAGTACCTCATCGGATGATAGCCCCACCATCACCTTGATTGCGGCCATTATTAAGGTCAGCTCGCTCATTACGACCACCACCCTCACCTTGCTGCAGTCGAAGTAGAGCCGCAATGTTGCGATTCATGGTCTGCAATTCCGTAAGGAGAGTGGTTTGAGTAGTCTGCAAATTAGTTTGCGCTCTCCGGAAGGTATCAAACTTCTTATTAGAATCCGTTCGCTCAACTCCGCATCTCTCGTAAGCACTATTGTCAGTGAAGTATTCAAGGTGTCAATACGCTCACTCAACTGTGCATTGGTCACACCCGTCATCGTCAAAACCTAGAGAACCTGGATAATTACGTGAGTGAAGCTTTTCGATAATTAACGTCAGCTACAATCGGGCGGAAGATGGTTAGGAAGGAAACCTAACAGAGAATTGTGTATTGAATAATAAGGAGGATCTAGACCTAGGTGATACCAGATGATAAGATCCTGGTACTAAATCTCAAGACCCTAATATTATCAACATAGTAAAAGATGATCCGTTGAATGGAGATCAGCCACTTCTAAGCAAAGCTTAAGTATATTGATAATTGAATGAATCATAAACCTAAAACAAACGAGTATTTATAGAGCAGACTTAAAGTCCCAAACCAAAGCAAATACTAAACACAGTAAGAGTCCTAAGCCTAAGAAACTACCAAAGCATAAACCAATTCGTGCTGAAATAAAACTCATAAACCAAACAGTATTTCAATTATATGAATTAGTGTTGGTATCCAACACGCTCCTCCTCCCCTGTAAAAAAATAAATAAAACAATTTACATATGAAATCCGAAGCTGATTTGGAAAGAAGAAGAAGAAAGAGAATAAAAAAGATAAAAAAAAAAAGAAAAGTATGAGTCGGGACGAGTCAGACCCGAATCAAATAAATTAATTTTTTTAGGGTATAAATAAAAACCAAAAGAACAAAGACTAGGTTTTTACCAAACAAAATTAGTGAGCGGAAACTCTCCTCCCTCTCTCCCACCATCACCGCACATCTCATCCTCATTTGAAGGCACGCAGCGAGCGATGGACAGTAAGAAGATCGATCCCGACTTATGAATAATGCGATTTGATTAGGTTTGTTTCTTTTGTTGGGATTTAACCATTTGATTTCATCATTTATTTTTCTCAAGTAATTTGATTTCATCATAGTCGAGGTTCATTTTAATTTCTTAGGGGTGGGTTGGTTTCAGCTTTTCTTATTTGTTTGGTGAATTAGGTTTTTGTTTGAAAAATTAGGTCTTTTTCAATTTTTCTGTGTGTTTTTAAAAAATAGGGCTTTGTCGATTTTTCCTATTGGTTTTTTAAAAATTAGGGCTTTGTCGATTTTTCCTATTTGTTTTTTTAAAATTAGGGATTTTCTGTAACATCATAATAGTTGCTTGTAATTTATGGCTGGTGATCTAATGATATGCAACGAGTGAGGACACGTTTATATGCATGCATCCAAAGAATTAAATATCTTGCTTGTATGTGATTCAAAATCTTAAAATGTTGTGTATCCTTACGAGACAAATATGATAAATTATAAATGTAACACTTAAAAAGTTACTTACAGTTACAGGGATAGACAGAAAAATGCCATATCTTATCATGATTATAAGCACAAATTTAATTTTTTTTATTTAGTAATTATTTTGCAAACCAAAGAGAGAATATAGAAGAAGCATAAATTTAAAATATTTGACGCATTGATAAGTAATATCTTATTTGTGGAAACTAAAAAATAATTTACAGAACTCCAAAAAAATTGGCGGCCTACGACCGCATTATCAAATCAAAGTTTTGTGTTAATTTATAGTTTTGTTTGTGTATCTCATACATAGCATAACGCAATTGTAAATATACTCTATGGTAAATAAATTTGATTCAAAAAGTTTGGTGCTCTAAAAGATAACATTGCCCAACTTATACTCTTTAGATATTTTACTGTATTTATTTTTATTGTAGTTGAGACGAATGAAAAATAGCCCACCTCAACACAAATTCCTGGATCCGTCGCTGATTAAAGCCTTTTACTCCTACTGCCTGACCTGCATGATTACGAACTATTAGACCAATACTACCTTTTCTTGTTTCAGACATATAAGAAGCATCAATATTAAGGTTTAGATATCCTTCTTCTGGTGGTACCCATTCATTGATACCTGGATGTTGATAGTCAAGAACCTGAAAACCATTATCATTAGGAGAACATTGTATTATAAGCTGTTGTATTCTAGATATGGTGATGCTCCTATTAGGATGAGTATCTTGAAAAATCAAATTGCATCTGTCCTTCCATATGTACCAGACAGTGCACATTAGTTTAATAATATATTTTTCATACTCATTTTGAGGTTGATCAACTGTAGTGAACCAAGAAATAATCCAAGCCTGTAAAGAGTTAAAACTCTGAGTAACAGTAAGAATATCCACCTGCAAAGAGTTCCATATGGTTCTAGCATGATCACATTCAATTAACAAATGTTCAGTGGTTTCATTCCTGTTGTTACAGAACTTACAGTGAGGTTCTATGTCAGAAGTGAAGCTTGCTAGTTTATTTCTTACAGAACAATGTTTTTAAACATTTCCAAACAAAAAGATGTACCCTATGTGGAACTCTATAGTGCCAGTGTTTGAGGCATGTGTAGAGCAGTATAAAGCTACCAACTCCCTTTTAAGCCATGATAAAAACAGTTTTTTAGTCTTGTTCGTTGAGAACACTTCACTTTTTAAAGTTTCCATGAAGTAGTTTAAGAGACCATAAGTTCTTCTCCAAATATACCCAGTAATCTGAGAGTGCCCGAGAAAGAGGCATCTTCTTTGCATTGAGCTATCAAATTAAGTGTCTGATCACTTCCATCCTTTAAAGAAGAATGCTATGCTTTAAACAAGATGTTATGGTTATACACAATCTTTACAGAGATTTGTGATTTTGTTTCCACGGTAGAATTTATTACATCAGCTGCAAAAGATGTTACAACCAACCTAAGTTAAGTGGAGTGACAAACCGAGGTACCTAAGTACAGGCTACAACCAACTGGTGTTCTAATTGTTCACATGCTTATAGTGAAAGAAGGCCAATCAAACAGAAGGTTTGAAATGATTCAATGCGTAATTTTCGTCATGCTTCAGACAAAAAAGAATCAAAGACAAACAAACGGGTTGTTTGTTGTAACATATCCAGACCGATGATATTGAAGTGAACCATACAATTTATTTTTCATTTTTGATCGGCAAAGCAAAGAATTTTATACTCCCTCAGTCTCTACAAAAGTGTTACTATCATTTTTTTTTATTTTAACCTAAAATAAGTTAAATTGAAAAAATGGCAGTGACACTCTTGCAGAAACGGTGGGAATATATTATAGTAAACATCAAAACAAAGTATTCTTTCTTTTTATATACGAAAACGGAAAAACTGTAGGCATAGTTACTCGATAACAGAGTTTTGGCTATGACCCATGATGCTTCCGGACTTGAGTATTGAAAGGCCTCCAATTTAAATTTCCTAGAATGTCGTCTTTGGCATCTTATATTGCCAGTGCCAGGGCAGTGAAGTTTTGATCCGTTGGACCTTGACGATATTACCTAGAATTATTATTTATTTTCTTTAAATTTCCATCCTGCATTTGATGGAATCTCAGGTTGAATATGATATGTACTTCTATCTGGTAGACTTCTTTTATTGCCTCCAAAGTTGCATCATCTTCAGAATGAAAATCCATATTAGCTATCTGCAACTCTTTCGCTCAGCCGACTTCTAATTCATCTCCTCTTCCACCACTGGAAGCTACATCTATAATTTATGAAGCTCCTTGCTCCAACACAGTTTCCTGAGAAAGACATATCAATTATAGTATAATAAGTTCTAAGGATTAGGAACATAACAAGATTAGCACTGGTATCCATGTCGTAGGAAGAGATCATAGAGCTTATGATAATGGTGTTATGCCAAACTTCTAGTGATTTTTGATAATCCTTACCATGGTATCCTGTACTATTTCTTTGGTAATAGGGATTTTAACACGAATCCGGGATTTTAAGACGTGGGTAGCAAAAGAATAATAATAAAAAAAAAAAAATTCCATTGTACACTGCTTAGTTGTGGAAGAAAGACAACAATAGCTCAAATCTCATCAAATTTATTAGACGTAACTAATTGCATCATAGAAATATGCAAGGAAGAGATACAAGAGAGATAATTGAGTTTTGTGTGTTTCCTCTATATGGAATAATGGAACTGAAGAAAGAACTCATGTTTTTTTAGGCGAGTAAGTTGGGCTTTAGGGGACGCAACAATCTCTTGGGCTTGGATAAATAAAGCTGTTATTGGAGAATTTTGGAAGCAAGGGGTCGCAACTGCACACCCTTGCTTCACAGTGGATCCGCCACTGGATTGTTAAGGGTATGATTTTGGTTATGCATGACCCTATGAAAGGAACATAGGTATGATGTTATTAGGGGTAGTGTCTGTTGGGGAGGAGATTTTGTTGAAGACAAAATCACATCTACTTTTCCATATGAACCGACAAGTAGCTGCAAAGACAGGGACCCATCTCCAGAGGGGATTCATATGAAGAACCTGGAATTGAACCAATTTTGAGACATACTAGACTCTCCAAATATATCCGGATTCTCACTAAAGAGCTGAGACAAAATAGAGGAAACAAAGGGAAGGTACATAAGAGTATGATAAATATCTTCGTCATCACTTTTGCAAACATTGCCGGCGGGATCAATGTAATTGAGAATACTAGCTGTCTTGGCATTGGTGGGAAGGATATCATGAGCGCACTTCAATATGAACATTTGGGTGGACGGAGAAGTGTCAAGCTTCTAGAGCTTAAAATATCTTTCCAGGCAGCATCTGGAGTATCATCTTTATACTTGTGTTTAATTTTCTTGTTATAGCGAGATTTAACAGTGAATTCCCATTTTTCATTCAAGCTCCATATTATAGTATCTCAATTTTAACGGATGTGTAATTGTTGATTACATATGTATTTAGGGATGTATATCCCTACCTTACTCACTATGTCGACATTTTGGATGTGTAATTGTTGATTACACATGTATTTAGGGATGTATATCTGCCTTCCTTAGATGATTATTCTCTTAAGCCATACATTTCAAAAGGAAAATAATATATATTTTTTTATTTTGGGTTTTGTGGTTCGCAATTCATGTAGTACTCATGAATACAAGAATGGTAAGTGTTTCTTTTTTTTTCTTCCAAAGTATGTTGTTTGAAGATGTTGATAATCTTGTGCCTTTCAAGTGCAACGTTCAGTTTTTTACTTGATAAAGAGTTACAGGATGTTGCTGCAAATAATGAGGTATGTTAGAGCATAGCTCGATTGAACCCACCAAGCGTTGGTATGTCAAGTTTGGTTGTAATATTTTAGTGAATCAAAACTCATCTAAAGAGTCGCTTGATTATGTACTAGAGACAACTTCTCAGTATAGGTTAGACTTAAAAGTCTAGGATTATGAGACATACAAGTATTACTCGAAGACTTGAAGAATGTGAAGAAGTAACAAGCTACAACGACGACATCATCCTTCTTCTAGAGGTTAGTAATATTTTGACTTGAACGGTTTCATTCCTAACGTATCTTTCTAGTCGTGCTATAATGAAAACATAACTGCGAAGCTGTGAATGATTATACTCTAGTTGTAAGACATGATCACATGATCATAGTGTTAAGGAATTATGATACGAAGTATAACGCTTATCTTTTGAACTTCGTATATAAGACATCGCCATAATCTTATGATTTCTATTGTGATTATGTGCATGGGTAAAGGTGAAGATTTTTTCCTAGGAACAATGTTTACATTTGTTTAACGGAAGTACATTCATGAACTTGTTTTATGAATAGAAACTGAAATTGCTAGGCTTATTGATATTGTTATTTATTGCATATCTTTGGATTACCAATATGTGTGAGTTAGTAGAACCGATCATAACTTGTTATGTATCTTGGTAAAACTAGTCACAATTGAAAAGGCGAGGGTACCCAAATATACCTCAAGCTAAAACTTTTCCTACATATAAGTCCATTCTCTGAAAGTGATTGTTTATGGACTGATTCGAGACAATACAACTAATCGGTTCACACTTCGTGTGATAAATGCCTATGGATACTGAGATCGAGACAATACAACAACGAAGTATGTTTACTTGATACAAAGGTTCGGACTTAACCAAACACAATAGGATTGCTTATCAAGTAAATATGAATTAATGTTTGTGTAATTTACTTTAATTATAATAAAACAATTATAATGCGGAATATACAAGTAAATGAAACAGTAAGATTTTGTTAACGAGGAAGCCGCAAATCCAGAAAAACCCCGGGACCTTATCGAATTGAATACTCTCAGGATTAAGCCGCTACACAAAATTACACGTAACTTCGTATAGTTGAAACCATGTAACTAACCCTGTATTTCACTTAGTTCCGTCTGTATTCCCACGCCTCCAACTTATGAATAAGTCACGTACTTGGAACAATTCCTTTGGTTCGTATTCCAAACAGTAATGGAACAACAAATCTGTTTGGTATCAACTCTATTCAACCAAGTGATATGAGTCGGACAAAGGCTCTTCCGTTTATCTTAACATAAACTCCTTCGTCAGGTCCTTAGATCCATCTTATGTTCAATCACCCAAAGGTAATCGTTTAAGATTCAGCCAATCAATACCTTTAATCACAAGGAAATGTATTGATGTTGATCTACTCAATTAATCAATCCAATCTACCACAAGGATAAACTGATTATTAATTGGATCCTCTTTTACCGAAACAAGCATTGTGCACACCAAATATTATAAAACCCAAGTCAGATCTTCAATATCTTATTTGTCTTCAAATCTTCTTAAATCTTCAATAAATACCTGCACACAATCACTTGAATCTCTTGTGATCAATCACGCACAGAACGGAGTCTGTTAACAATAGATTATCACAAGATCGTCTTTAGAAATAACAACAGTCTAAAGATCCCGGTGAAACTCTGAACTAGTTTGAGTGAATCTTATATCAGAAGAGAAGATTCTCAAGAATAAACAAACTAGGTGCAATCAGATTTCAACCACCGTTAGTTAATCAAATCAATCGAAAACAAAAATAAACCGCAATTATCTAGCTTCCCACTAACGGGTCGCGCTAGAGCTTCTCAATCCCAAAGAAGACTTTAAACTGAGCGGCCGTAAGAGATTTCGCCTAATTAGGTTATTGTCCTCTCTGAATAGGCGGCTAAACCAGGAACAACAACAAAAGAGTAAATCTGTTGTTACGAAGGATTAGTTTGCTAGAAAGGCAAAATATGTGTATTTATAAACAAGGAAGTTTGGACACCAAGGAATTTCCAAAACCAAAAATATTCTCAAGATATTCATTAAAGCACAAATTCGGTTTCCATAATTCCGGAAATGCTCTCATCAAAAATAACGATCGAAATCTCTCGGAAAATCTAATTAGTAAATGCACATTACTAATTCTAGAATTTCCTACAAAATGAAATTAATAACCTTAATTAAAAGATTCTTAACTTACTTATGTTTCGATCCTGGGATTCTGTTACCTTAGCCATTAAGGAATATCTTTGAACAATTATAGAAATAAACATTCACAACACGTGTTCAAAGTTTGTCGACATCTTAACTTTGTAAGTTCTCTTTCATACTTACAACCTTGAAACTGATTTGCCACACTTCCAAACAAGTTTAGAATTGGTTCATCTGACTTTCAAGAACTATGTGATTGATCAAACCAATATTCAATCACAATCATGGGTTTACGGTTCTACCAAAACAAGTTTCGGTTCTACCTCCATGTGAGTACTGTACATAGTCACACTAGCTTCCCAAAAGTTCGGTTGACTAGGTACTAGGATCGGTTCCTCACATATATATGGTATCTAACTTATATGTGTTGCACATGTCCATAGGATCGGTTCCCCTTTCTGCTATAAACCTTGATGCACCCCATACAAGGATCAGTTCACTTTGATGTACTGCACCCCTTACTAGAATCGGTTCCCTTTCCCTTACTAGGATCGGTTCCCTATCCCTTACAAGGATCGGTTCCCTTTCCCTTACCAGGTCAGACATACAAAATCCGATCATACCACAGGTGATTACTTAAGATCGATTTTTACTAATAAAAGTTATACCAATACATAAGTCAGGCCTTTGTGAACAATTCTACCAAGAACACAACAAGTTGTGAGCGGCTATACTCTATCACACATATTGGTTGTTCATAAGATATGCAATGAATAACAAAACCAATAACACCTGGCAATTTCCTTTTTGGTTCATAAATAAGTCTATGAACTTACTTCCTTAGAACACATGTAAACATTGTTCCCTAGGATGAAATCCTCACCTCATACCCATACATAATCACAATAGCATTCAAATGATTATGGCGATGTCTTATCTACAAAGTTTAATGGTTAAGCAATAAACCTCGTATTGTATTCCTTAATACTATGTCTATCTAGAGTTCAAATATGCTTCGTAGTTATGTTTTCAATATGCACGACTTGAATGATACGTTAGGGAATGAAACAGTTCAAGTCAAATATCATTAACCTCGAGTGGAAGGATGTTTGTTATCGTTGTAGCTCCTTGTTTCTTCACATCTTCAAGTCATCGCAATACTTGTAATGTCTCATATCCTAATACTTTTAAGCTAACCTATACGAAGTTTAAGTCTAGTACATAATCAAGCGACTCTTAACATGAGTTTTGATTCACTATAATATGACAACCAAACTTGACATACCAACGCTTGGTGGCTTCAACCGAGCCATGCTCTAACAATCTCCCCCTTTGTCAATTTTAGTTACAATAATTCATTACAATCCGCTTGATTCCCGATTCAACAACACAGTGAAACTGCTTACATTAAATCCTTGAAAATGTCGTTGTTGACATTATAATAACAAAGAAAAAGAGTAATATCTTTGTTAAACATCACGTCTTTGTTATACCAATTTATATGACATGTTACTCCCCTTTAGTCTGTGCTTTCACTCTTTCGTTAGATAAAAACATTCAAGTTTCAATGTTCTTTTCCCTAGCGATGCCAATCAATATAAATATCAATGCCAACATCACCTGTTTACTCCATATATTTCTCCCCCTTTTTGTCACAAAAATGACAAAGAAACGAAAAAATAAAGGAAAACACGAAAAGAATCTTACGAATCTCAGAATAGACTTGCAAACCTGTAAAGTTAGGCACGAGGGTTTCACACATCATGTTCTGATAACCAATATCAAAACCAAAACTACAAGTAGTCTTATTTTGATATGTTACCAAGGAAACAATTGTCTGAAACAATTTTTCCAATTTAGTTTAGCAATCCAGAAAAAAAACAACTAAGCATATTAGTCCCTTTGCTAAACCGATTGTTCAAAAATAACCTCTTAATTCGATAAGACCAAATTAAAGATAAACTCCCTTTTTCCCATCAGGTTCTAATTATCTATAAACTTAGACCTTTCAATTTTAAAAAAGACAGGTACTAGGTTAGTTAACTAGCATTTCTTGTTTACGCATTCGATTAGACTTGAATAACCGAAACCTTACTTCGATAAGTCTAAATAGGATCATAATTAACTTAGTTTCTAATCCGGAATCGAATTGGACTAAACAACTCATCCCGTACACATATAATTTATTTAAGCCATAAATAATTCATACAAACCAAAATAAATCAACTTGCATAATTATTCACCTAAACCGGAAGCAATTGAAACAACATAGACATTATAAGCACCGCAATTGCACCGTAATTTTGTAAGCCTAAACGATTGATACCATACAAAAGCAAGATACACTACGGGAAAAATCATCATTTACAACACTGTATTAGAGTTGTAGTACCCTTACTACAACGCTTTTTTGTGTATTGTGTAGGTGGGGTATTGTATAAAGTCCAAGCTGTTCTACAATACTTGACTAAGTGTTGTAAAGGGTGATGTGATTCATGGTTCGACAATATTTTTCCAAATTTGTGATTCTCTTTCGATTTTTTTTTGCAAGCCTAACACAACTCTTGCTTGTGTTGTAAGACTATTTTACACAACAAAGGATGTGTACCGTAGAAATATGTACCACAACACTTGTATAAGTTGAAGGACTATCTTATACAACCTAGGATATGTATTGTAAGAATATATAACAACTCTTATTACTATTATGAATAAGATTTGCACGACACTTGTTGGAGTTGTAGAACTATGTTGGACAACACCTAGTTATGTCGTAAAGCCATTCTTTCACAACCTCCGGTTTGTGTAATTGAAATATGGAACACAACTCTTATTAGAAGTTGTGTGCATAAAACAATTTTGAAAAAAAATTATAGCTGAAATCGAATTTCCGAAAGTGTTTCACATTCATATTAACCTGCCAGTGTAACACATTTACATTCATTCCAGTTAACTTGCCTCTCCAATTGCATTACCTAGCTAACTTCAAATCACCGAAAGTGTGTTGCGCAACGAAAGAAAATAAAATGATAGTTCTTTGAACATGACTAAAAAGATCATATAAATCGTAAAACACAGATATTGGCCTCCCCCACAAATATCTGCCTCAAGAGATATAGCTCATCAACACGGCAGTTAGTCTGCAGCTGCAATCTAATTCTCAGCTCAAACCCTTCAATCTCACACTCAACAGCAACAACCACCACAACTGATTTCTTGGCCTCAGTCTTTTCATTACCATGACTTCAATTTCAACACTCATGCTGCAATACTTAACACCGCAACATATTCCTGTAGCCTTCACTAACTTCCCAGCAAACCACTCAATTCATCTCACCAACAACACCTCACTTTCTCGGCAGTAAGTATAAACCACTTAACCAAAATCCAGTCCTAACCAAATCGACTTCTTCTTCAATTCAGATCCTCATCAGCTCACGGAAACAACTCATCTTCTCAACCAGACAACCACAGCTCCACTACAAACCCATCTGCAATTCTCCTTGTTCTCATGTTCACCTGCAACAAGAGCTTGGAAAAAAACCCATTTCCTGTAGCAGCAACACATTACTTTCTTCTCTATTCACGGCTTGTAATTCCAACACCTGCCACCATCATCTGTTGCGGCTCCACCAATTCAAGCACAATTCAGTTTATGGAAGGAGACTCACTACTATTATTTACTAGCTTTCCCGCAATGATATCAAAATATTCCATATGGCGAATATACCCCATCTAAAGAAAAAATTGGTAAGGTTTCTTGCTTAAGCATATGCATAAGCAACAGTCATGTCTCAAAGCATCATTTGATCCAACATTCAAGAAACGAAAAAAAATTCCGTAAAATTTGATTAAGTATTCTAAATTGTCATAGATAGTGCGAGTTTGAGCCAACTTTTGAAACTCAATTAAACTAGATGCAGGTTTTGGCGCTCCTTAATTACTGGTACATTCAGAGGAATGCACCAGTCACCAACAAGCCATCGCCCAATCTAGGCTCCAGGTACTATTCGTCTAGATGCCAATCTACAACATTATCATAGTCTTGTTATATGGGAAACTAAGCTTACTACTCTACTCAAAGTACAACAATAGAAGGTTCGCATAAAAGTAGTGTCAATCAAAACATAGTGAACCGAAAGGCATGAAATTCAATACCACAAATTGACCAATCTTGAACCCTTTAAAGCATGTTAATAACATACAGAAATTAACCAAAGTTATGAGATGCTTACTTCAAAGAACACTCCATCTTAATCCGAGACCAAATCTACTTCCAAGCAAAATACCTTATGACTGTTCAGAACAATTCTTTCCATCAGATTCTAACTCAGAATCAAAATTAAACTTAACAAACATGATCATGTACACCAAACAGATAAAACTTACTCTGACCCTCTCCTCAATTGTTTTCATTTACATCGAAATATTTTTGCTCTCGTGTAATGTGTCTCATTTATAGCGTAATGCCTTTTGGCACCTTCTCCGCATTATATGCAAGAACTACAAAAAACAAAGTATTGATCCTTAACCCCCTCAACTCTCCACAAATAAAACACCCATTAATCAAGAACCGGGTAAAGTTTGATATATCAAGAACCCAGATTAAGAAGTACTTACTGAAATGAGAACATCAGTTGGTCACATGCTTGTTGTCATTGTTTTCAAGTATGATATGTCGCAATTGGACATTGGGAACGTCTTTAACTATGTGCCATTGACCGAAAAAGACGCCATTCCACTTGTCTTGCTGCCAAAAGTCCACATCCTTCTTGAAATCAACTTGTCAAGTCATTTCAGCTCGGCCAACAAACTGCCCGCTCCCATTTACCTGAAATTACCGTAAAGATTTCACTTATCTGATTGATAATGTTAAAATAATAAGCACGGGTTCACAACCAAAAGTTCATGTAAGGTATGAAGCTAGCTTTATACTCACTGAGAAGAAGAGATAGATGGGAGACCTTTGCACGTCTCTCCAGGTTCCATCTCTGCCTCTCGGAATGCCTCATCAAGCTTTTTATACTCATTGAGATGAGAAGGTTAGTTTTATATCTACATAGGTGTGCCACCAACATACCACCCTTAACCCGCATACGCTTATCCTTTGTAGCCTATGAACTTCCATCACCAATACAAGCAATCACTCGCTTATCCTTTGCAGCCTGAGCATACCCAAGTGTTGTACCAACTGACCAACCAATAGACCCATACTGCATTTGGAATTCATACCGCAACAACAACACTTACTTATATATATATATATATATATATATATATATATATATATATATATATATATATATATATATATATATTCTTATGTAAACTCTAAAACCGCTAAAATAAACAAGAGTAGATAACAAGAATATGATGTTGATGCAAATTTCTCACCTGCAACTGGATAACCACAAGCATCTGCCAATTCAAGAAACGCGCTGCAGTCTTCTCATGCAACTACTATTCCTAGACCAGCCAAGAACTTTCCTTACACCATTTGCAACCAGCTCAACATATATATCCACTTCGCATTTGGATTGCTTTCTCCCTCAATTCGTATTCAGACCAGATAAACCCCATACTCCGTGGGCTGCTGTTGTAAGAAAACATGAATGAAATGTTAAGATTTTAACCATACAAATTCACCTCAGTTCACACAAAATCCCCATATCAGTCTATACCGAGAATCCCAGGATTCTATTGTTGTAAACCGAACAATCACCACTGCCTGCAATTCCTTCGGTATACAACATCATATTTCTTCTTCACAATTCCACTCCTCCATCACTCCATCGAAGATTTCAGATAACACCTTCGGCTGAATTCCTCTATTGATGTCGTTGTTATCATTATCGCCACCAGTTCGAGCTCAACACAAAAACAACCCAAATTTGCTATTGATCCACTTACATAGATCCATAATGTGATTCCTACAACTCCACAATCATCCATCACAATATCTGCATAAAAAAACCACAAAAAAAAACACATATTAAACTCTAATTCAAACAAAAAATCAACATCAATCATGAAGGCACTCATTTGTTCCCCGGCATAAATAAGCTTACCAAATTCATATATGTATTAGGGATAAAAGAATTATACCTTTATCCAAACTCTTAGATTGAAGCAGTTGATTTTGATTTCCTGTTTTGCCTCGATTGAACTTCTGAATCATCACTTCAAACCCTAACTATCAATTTTATTTTCAATCACCATCATCTATTCTTAGAACCCTAAATTTCCTCCTCCGATCTCGCTTCTTTCTCCAATTTTAGCTCAACACATCGATTTATAATCCTCAAATCACCAAACCCAATCTCTAATTTCTTCTTGTTTATCACTAAATTGAAACTTCAATAAAATTCAAAACCCTAACTTTTCAAATTAAACTCCCCATCTTTACGTCTTCTCGAAGCCTGTTTCCTCTATCAGCATCACCTCCACGAACTAATTTCTAATATCGATTATAAGGGTGAGGAATTGGAAGAAAAATCAAAAGAAAGAGTAAAGCTTCGGTGGTGAAAGTCTGGAAGATGAGGAATCGAGGCTGCGAGCAAAATCTTTACTCTTGTCTGTAACCCTAAACTCAAAAACGAAAAATGCTAACCCCAATATATAGATCTGAGATTGTATACAAAAAAAAAATCTGAGATTACTTTGTGAAAGTGAAAGATAAACACAAAGAGATAGTTGAGATGATATGAAATAACTATCCCTCTCTTCAATTTCCTGTTTCAATCGAACGAAAATGAAGGTGGAGGCATTATAAGTTAGGTTTTTCGTACTTGAAGGGAAAAGGTGGAGGCGTTTAGAGAGAAAAGATGAGCGAAAGGGAAGAGGAGATGAGCGAAATGGAAGAGAAGTGAGAGAGAAAATTTTCGTTTTTTATATGAATAATTTTGGACGTTGATTAGATAGTCATACGAATTCTTGAAAATCTTTGGACGGTAATGATTTGATTTGAGACATTCATACGGATCAAGCAAGTGTGTTTTCTTTGTGTTTTTGTGCTTTCTCTTTCTGCTTTCGGATTGAATTTCAACTAGTCACATAAGTCATGAAGTAATTTCGACTAGTTATACAGGTCATGAAGTACCTTTAGTTCACCATGGTAGACTCAGGTTAGTAGGATACCTCATCGAAATCGATAAATATGAAGCTCATTGTCGATTTAAACTTCAAATGTGGTATACCGTCATACAAACTATGAACCAAGAAGCTCCGGGAGGGTTTCGACTTCAACCTTAGCAGGATACATCAGAACATTCTCCGAAACCTTAAACAAACCCTTTTCTGACGACTTCGAGAAAGTGGCTCCGAGATCGAAACCTGGCCATGAGCAAACTACTATAAGTCTGAGAGTACGCAAAAATGATGAATCTAACCATTTACGGGTAAGATTCCATAGGAATATTCTCAGAAAACTTAAACACGCACAAATTCGTCAACTTCGAGAAAAAATGTGCTCGAGATCGAAACGATGAATCCATCCATTTACAGGTAAGATTCCTCCGGAATATTCTACGAAACCTTAAAGAAACCCTATTTCTGCATATTGTATGCAAACCAGGATCAATGTCGATTTGAACTTCAAATGTGGTATAACGGCATACAAACTATGAACTATGAAGCTCCAGGAGGGTTCAAACTTCAAACTTAACATGATACATCATCTAAATCAATAAATATAAAGATCAGTGTCGAAACCTGGCCGCGAGTTGACTACTATAAGTCAAAAACTTGGTAAAAACGACGAATCCATCCATTTACAGGTAAGATTCCTTCGGTATATTTTACGAAACCTTAAAAAAAACCCTATTTCTGTATGCGTACCAGGATCGAGATCGAAACCGGCCGTGAGTTGACTACTCTAAGTCGAAACTTGGTAAGAAAGACAAATTCATCCATTTACGGGTAAGATTCCTTCGAGATATTCTACGAAACCTTAAAAAACCTTATTTCGCATATTGTATGCGTATTAGGATCCGAGATCGAAACTCGGCCGCGAGTTGACTACTCTAATTCGTAAACTTGATAAGAACGACGAATCCATCCATTTACAGTAAGATTTCTTCGAGATATTCTACGAAGCCTTAAAAAACCCTATTTCTGCATATTATATGCGTACCAGGATCGAGATCGAAACCTCGGCCGCGAGTTGACTACTCTAAGTCGAAACTTGGTAAGAACGACGAATTCATCCATTTAAGGTGTAAGATTCCTTCGAGATATTCTACGAAACCTTTAAAAACCCTATTTTCTGCATATTGTATGCGTACCGGGATCCGAGATCGAAACCTGGCCGTGAGTTGACTACTCTAAGTCAGAAACTTGGTAAGAACGACGAATTCATCCATTTACAGGTAAGATTCCTTCGAGATATTCTACGAAACCTTAAAAAAAAAAAACTATTTCTGCATATTGTATGCGTACCAGGATCCGAGATCGAAACCTCGTCGTGAGTTGACTACTCTAAGTCGAAACTTGGTAAGAACGACGAATTCATCCATGTACAGGTAAGATTCCTTCGAGATATTTTACGAAACCTTAAAAAACCCTATTTCTGCATATTGTATGCGTACCAGGATCGTAGATCGAAACCCGCCGTGAGTTGACTACTCTAAGTCGAAACTTGGTAAGAACGACGAATTCATCCATTTACGTGTAAGATTCCTTCGAGATATTCTACGAAACCTTAAAAAATCCTATTTCGTATATTGTATGCGTACAAGGATCCGAGATCGAAACTCGCCGTGAGTTGACTACTCTAAGTCGAAACTTGGTAAGAACGACAAATTCATCCATTTACAGGTAAGATTCCTTCGAGATATTCTACGAAACCTTTGAAAAACCCTATTTATGCACATATGTACGCATACCAGGCTCCGAGATCGAAACCTGGCCGCGAGTTGACTACTCTAAGTCAGAAACTTGGTAAGAACGAAGAAACCATCCATTTACAAGTAAGATTCCTTCGAAATATTCTACGAAACCTTAAACAAACCTTATTTCAGCATATTGTATGCATAATAGGCTCAGAGATCGAAACCTGACCGCGAGTTGACTACTCTAAGTCAAAAACTTAGTAAAAACGATTTAATCCATCCATTTACAGTAAGATTCCTTCGGTATATTCTACGAAACCTTAAACAAACCTTATTTATGCATATTCTATGCATACCATGCTCCGAGATCGAAACTTGGCCGCGAGTTGACTACTCTAAGTCAGAAACTTGATAAGAACGACGAATCCATCCATTTACAGGTAAGATTTCTTCGAGATATTCTACGAAACCTTAAAAATCCTATTTCGCATATTGTATGCGTACCAGATCAGGATCGGGATCGAGATCGAAACTCCGGCCGTGAGTTGACTACTCTAAGTCGAAACTTGGTAAGAACGACAAATTCATCAATTTACTGGGTAAGATTCCTTCGAGATATTCTACAAAACCTTAAAAAACCTTATTTCGCATATTGTATGCGTATTTAGGATCCGAGATCGAAACCCGGTCGTGAGTTGACTCATCGTAATCGTAAAATTCGGTAAGAACGACGAATCCATCCATCTACAGGTAAGATTTTTTCTATATATTCTACGACACCTTAAACAAACCCTATTTCTGCATAAATGTATGCATACCATGCTCTTAAATCGAAACCTGGCCGCGAGTTGACTACTTTAAGTCAGAAACTTGGTTAGAACGAAGAAACCATCCATTTACAGGTAAGATTCCTTCGAAATATTCTACAAACCTTAAACAAACCTTATTTCTGTATATTGTATGCATACTTAGGGCTCCAAGATCGAAACCGGGGCCGCGAGTTGACTACTCTAAGTCAAAAACTTGGTAAAAATGACGAATCCATCCATTTACAGGTAAGATTCCTTCGGTATATTCTACGAAACCTTAAACAAACCTTATTTCTGCATATTTTATGTATACAATGCTCCGAGATCGAAACCTGGCCACGAGTTGACTACTCTAAGTCAGAAACTTGGTAAGAACGACGAATCCATCCATTTACAAGTAAGATTCCTTCGAGATATTCTATGAAACCTTAAACAAACCTTATTTATGCATATTCTATGCATACCATGCCCCGAGATCGAAACCTGGCCGCGAGTTGACTACTCTAAGTCAGAAACTTGGTAAGAACGACGAATCCATCCATTTACGGGTAAGAAATATATCGAATTGGATAAGAAATATATCGAATTGAACATCCCGGTTCAAGATTACCGAGTTAAAATGACCATATTACCCTTACTAGAAATAAAGGTAATAAATATTACGGAGATTGTGAAAATTATTAAACTATCCTTATCTGAAATAAGTAAAGTAAATATTACAGATAGTGAAAATGATCATATTACCCTTCATGAAAATTTGTGCAATAAATATTATGGAGATTTTGAAAGTGACCTGACTACCCTTATCGAAAAAAAGTAAAGTAAATATTACTGCTTGTGAAAATGACCATATTACCCTTCTTGGAAATTAATGCAATAAATATTATGAAGACTATGAAAATGACCGAGACCACGCTTATCGGAAAATAAGTAAACTAAATATTATAAATTTTTAAAATTACCATATTACCCTTACTAGAAATAAAGGTAATAAATATTATGGAGACTGTGAAAATTACCAGACTACCCTTATATGAAGTGAGTAAAGTAAATATTACGAGATAGTGAAAAATGTATGTAATTATTTACGAGAAGGCGTGTATGTGATTTTTTACAGAGAAGTCTTCGTGTTGTTTGCGGCTCGATCACCTCGAGCATTATTTTTGAGCATTACATTTTGTTTTACAACTCTTATGAAGGGTTGTCATAAAGTTAGTGTATTAAAGAACCATAAACTTGATAGAACCTGTAATAGTGTAGGTATGGTTAGTGGTGTAGACTTCCATACAGGAGGTTGAGGATCAAATCCCCCTATCCTCATTTCTTCTAATGTTCTATATTTTAC
The DNA here is from genome assembly GCA_023531295.1 of Papaver armeniacum. NCBI lineage: Eukaryota > Viridiplantae > Streptophyta > Magnoliopsida > Ranunculales > Papaveraceae > Papaver > Papaver armeniacum. The sequence continues at coordinate 123,047 of JAJJWW010012204.1, forward strand.
TTCAACAACACTTATAAGTGTTGTTATACATTTTTATTAAAAAAATTAAAAAAAAAAGCCAAAACTTGTGAACGGTAAGGATGGTTGATGAGCTAGACGTCCATGCAGTAGATTCATGTTCGAATCTCCCCTATAACCTCATTTTTCCAACATTATATATTTTTACTTCAACAAAACTTATAAGTGTTGTTGTAGGTTTCTATTAAAAAAAAAAAAAAAAAGAAAAAGAAACTTGTGAACTGAAAGGGTGGTTGATGAGCTAGACTTCCATGCAGTAGGTTCATGTTCGAATCTCCCCTCTAACATTGTTTTCATTATCATGTTTTTGTGTTCTTCAACAACACTTGTCAGAATTGTGATAGGCTAAGTCACTACATATATGGAACAGAGTTGTTATAGCTAAATATCGTCACAACTGTTTTGCTTAAGGAGTTGTCGTTTATTTTCTTAGCGCAACCCCTTGTTTCCTAAGAGTTGGCAGTGATGATATACGACAACTCTTCCTTTGAAACCATTTGTAAAACATAGGACTTTCTACGATGTTTAAAAAAGTGTTGTAAATCTCTAGTTGTAGATGTATATTTTTCCTGTAGTGATAACAATAGTGTTTCTTAACCAGAACCAATTGAATCACACACACACATCAATTGTACCGAAATTTTGTAAGCCTAAACAATTGATACCACACAATAAAGTAAGATAACAATAGTTTTTCTTAACCGAAACCAATTGAAACACACATCCACACACATATCATGGAATAAATATCAATTGAACCGAAATTTGGTTAAGCAAAAGCAACAAATATATATAATATAAACTCGGGCTTTTCTTAAACAGAAAACAATTAACTAACAAGTTTGTTACCTCAAATTTATCCACTTCTCCAATATGATTGCATCTTCGTCCGTGGAGAATTGATATCGATATATCACCACGTTGTCATCCTTATGCGTGAAAAAAAGAATAACAACACACCTCAACCTTTACCAGATAAAGGTTTAAAACCGGTTTTAACAATTGCAAGCAAAAGTTAAAAACCGTCGAAACACATATGCTTTTATGCTAAACCAAAACCAATTCAACATATTGTGACTTTTTCACATATTGTTTCCATTAGAATCCCTCATAATCTTTTGATAAAGCCTACCTACTAGGGCTAGAACTTAATCCCGCTAAATCAAAAAGTCACCCAAACCATGAGGGTTCACAATATATGAGATCGAATATTAAGGTAGTAAAACCGAAATCAAACATCCCATAAACCAATTTGCAATACACCATAAATATTCAATCATGAAATCAATTATTGAAATTACCTCTATCTTTTAGGGAATTAACATGCGAAACCAATGCAAAAAGAATGAGGTCATTCCGAGTTCGGACGAAGAAGTTATGGGCAAAACAGTTTTAGACATCTTTGTATGGGGACCTCTCACTAGGATCGGTTCCCTAAGAGTTACTTGTGACGGATCACAACACTAAACTGTTTTTGACATAACTTTTGCATACGATGTCCGAATTTAGTGATTTTTGGCCCGTTTTAATCGTAAAAACAAGAGATACAAAAATATGATCAGTAGATTTCAACATCATAAACTCAAAATTACCGTTTCTATAAAAATCTCAAATATAGATAGATAATGTATGAGTATAGAAGAAAATCAATCTCCCTAAAGATGTTAATTAGTCATATAATAACCGAGAGATCATGTGCTCAGTTTTCTCATGTGCTTCACCTTTCAAAAGATTGAACACCAAGGTGAGCATGCACATATCAATACAACTAGGTTGTGTTGAGTTGATCCTTGTCTTGTTCGTCACAGTGACTAAGATTTAATCATCATTCTTGACCTCTTGCTTGGTTTGTTTTCTCTTGTTCCATCTCTTGTTTTTCTTCTTTGACTTGTGATGAAGAGTGTCATTATCAGAACCTTTACTAGTACAAGAGATTTCAGACATAATGTCTTTCTTTAGTCTTTCCAGAAGACTTTTGTAATTATTGTCACCAACAATTGACAGATGAGAGTCATTCTTGTGACTAACTTTTGGTCCCTTCTTGTCTATGGAGGACTTCGGGACCCATTTAGTGTTGGGTTTCGCAGGAGCAACTTTCTCCTTCATTTCATTAGGATCATTGTCCTTTTGAGTATTTTGCGAAACACCCTTTCTCCAATTTGGAACATCAGATCTTGTCTTTGTATTTACAAAGTTATCTCTCTTTCTATATTCGGGTCTTTTATGAGATGACCTTGTCGAGTGATATGCAAAATTTGAACTATCATCATAATAATTCTTTTGCCTAAACTTAGGACAATAACTATCTGAGTTCCTATGAGGAGAAAACTTAGCCAATTCGTTTGATAGAAAAGAGAGTGCATCTTGCATCTTACGAACTTTGCATCCCCATTGCAGGTGTCCTATATTACCACAATAATAACAATGCTTAGTATAAATATATGAATTATGAGTTTTAATGTTACCTTTTTGTGGATCCTCTTGTATTGGAGCACGACGAGTCTTCTTCTTCTTATCCTTGTTCAACGTTGTTGCTTTCTTGACATTAGCAGGAGTGCCTTCTTTGATTACTGCTGGTTGAACACTATTCTTAAGCTTGACAGACTTTTCTTCTTTACAAGAAATATGAGCATCTTTGTCATCAGTAGAAGCCTCTGATTAAGAAGGATTTGTAGCTTTAACTAATTTTACCTCTTTGCTAATATTTGAAGCATTTATTCCCGTATAGCCCAATCCTCGTGTATCACGATGATTTCTACTTGCTTCTAATATTGAGGTTAAATTGTTTGAGCTAGCATTGAACTTTTAAGGTCCAAATTTTCTTCTTCTAGCATCTTGATTTTATCAAGAGCACCGGCTAGATCAGCCTCAAGGCGTTTTTCTCGTGAGAGATATTCTCCTTATTTCTCTTTAAAAAGAGAGAAACCAACACTTACTTTATCTTTAAAATTCTGCAATTGTTGTGAGTAATTTTCTTTCAGCAAGTTATGCTCTTCATCGAGATTTTCATACTTTAAAGTTAAATCTCGTTCTCTTTCAAGTGTAGAAAGAAGTTCCTTAGAACAAGTAAGAAATTGTTTGCTCAATTCCTTTAGTTCAGAAGTTTTTACATCAGAAATCTCAAGCATAAAACTCAAAAAATTCTCTTCAACAAAATGAGATTTTTCAGAATCTGAATCATTGATTGCGAATACAGGGCTTAACTTAATCTCCTCTAGAGAACCTTCAGACTTATTCTCTGAAGAGCAAGTAGAATTGGATGAAGAAGCCCCTTTTAAACATTTCTTAAAATCAAAGCTTCCAACGTCTGAGATACGTTGTGAGTCTTTCTTTAGTTTTCACTCTCTCTTAACTCTACTTTGACTCATGTCTTATAGGTTGGATCGCATCAAACACATATTGTTAGATATTTTCGTGTTTTGCCTACTCTGATACCAATTGAAAAGGCGAGGGTATAACCCAAATATACCTCAAGCTAAAACGTTTCCTACCTATAAGTCTTTTCTCCGAAAGTGATTGTCTATGGACTGAGTCGAGAAAATACAACTAATCGGTTCACACTTCGTGTGATCGTCTATGGATATGAGATCGAGACAATACAACAACGAAGTATGTTTACTTGATACAAAGGTTCGGACTTAACCAAACACAATAGGATCTGATCAAGTAAATAGGAATTAACATTTGTGTATTTTAATTTAATTATAATAAGACAATTATAATGCGGAAAATAAAAGTAAATGGCACAACAAGATTTTGTTAACGAGAAAACCGCAAATGCAGAAAAACCCCGGGCCCTTGTCCATAATTGAATACTCTCAGGATTAAGCCGCTACACAAAATTACACCTAACTTCGTATAGTTGAGACCAAGTAACTAACCCTATAGTTCACTTAGTTCCGTCTGTATTCCCACGCCTCCGACTTATGAATAAGTCACATACTTGGAACAATTCCTTTGGTTCGAATTCCAAACAGTAAAAGAACAACAAATCTGTTTGGTATCAACTCTATTCAACCAAAAGATGTGAGTCGGACAAAGGATCTTCCGTTTATATTAACATAAACTCCTTCTTCAGGTCCTTAGATCTATCTTATGTTCAATCACCCAAAGGTAATCGTTTAATATTAAGCCAATCAATACCTTAAATCACAAGGAAACGTATTGATGCCGATCTACTCAATTAATCAATCCAATATACCACAAGGATAAACCGATTATTAATTGGATCCTTTTTTCCCAAACAAGTATTGTGCACACCAAAGATTATAAAACCCAAGTCGATCTTCAATATCTTCTTTGTCTTCAAATCTTCTTAAATCTTCAATAAAAACCTGCACACAATCACTTGAATCTCTTGTGAACAATGGATTATCACAAGATCGTCTTTAGAACTAACAACAGTTTAAAGAACCTTGTCGAAACTCTGAACTTGTTTGAGTGAATCTTATATCAGAAGAGAAGATTATCAAGAATAAACAAACTAGGTGCAATCAGATTTCAACCACCGTTAGTCAATCAAATCAATCGAAAACAAAGATAAACCGCAATTATCTAATTTCCCACCAACAGGTTGATAAGCACGTAAGTGCTACATTTTATACCCATATTTATATTAGATAGGACTCAATATCTTGGCTAACAACATTGTTTTAGTGCTTTTACAAAAAGTACAAGTAATTCTGATTATCGGGAGCATAAACAACTAAGGCATTGGCATATGCGATAAAAATGACAAAATGTAGCTGGCCTGGTATTTTCGTATATCAGCAGCATTCGTGGCAGCAGAAAAATGAGATTTGGACGACTTTCTTTCCATTCAGACGAGAATATATTTTCATTGCCTAATAATGATCATGCCACAAATGAGATTATGGGATGTATATTTTAATTCCATTGCTATATAATATAAAGAGAAGAAGAAAATAAAGTGGGTCCCGTTTACATATATCTATGAGGTAAATGACATTTTATTCTCTTTAATTTTCGATTGATACTTATAATATATATTTTGCAAGAAGAAGATATTCAATTAAATGGGAATAATGATAAAAGAGCAATTATTACCTTGCATATGAAATGAGAATACCAGATCATGTGCTCATAAGATGTCACAATTATGGAAGTGGGGAGTGGGAAGGAAACTAATCTTCTCATATTTGGAATTATTTAATGTTTGGGCACGTGGCGATCACTAATTGGGTGACCTCATGAGTATGATGCAGTAAGTTGTCATTTGGGGGAAATGAGATTCGAATATCCACTAATTAATGGAGTGCAAGATTTGCATTATTTTTGGCATGGGCGAAAGGAAGAGATAAAAGGAAAGTGGGTAGGACTGTTTGAGGAGGCCAACGAAGGGGGAATCAAGAAGAAAGAAGAAAAATAAGTTGCGTGACAACGGTTTTTGTTTCTTCTTGGTCATTTATTTGTGGGTTTTGAAGAAATCTATAATCCATGTCTAGCTAGAATTTGTAACTAGGGGTTTATGGAGGAAGCCATGATTTTGCAATAGGCTATAATAATAAATTGAATATTTGGAAACATGCTTTTATGAATGCAATTTTCGTTCCTAGAATTTTGTCCATCGATTTACATAGAATATATGTTGTTTTTTCACCTTAATTTTAATTCGTTTAATTAGCTTCACCTAATTATTTGTTTCTTGTTTGATAATTTATGCTTGGGATTTATTTGATGAGTTATGCTTATGAGTACAGGTAATATTTGAGAAGCTATACATTTGATGGGTGTATTCATACAGGACATGGAATGGACATAATTGGAATGTATGATTTCATTTTGTTCTTTAATTGAAAATATGGTGGAATCCGTAAACCCAGTTAATGGCTCTCTTCCTCATTGCATTTAATTAATTTTCTTTTCTTTTATATGATTTTGAATTAATTCTAAAAACCCAAAAACAACATTCTCGTTAGTCAATTAAAATACTGGTTATTGATATTTCCACCGCTCCTCGTGGGAACGACCCGTACTTGCCTCTGTCTACTAGTTAGACACCGTGCAATTGCGGTTTATATAAATAGGCATCTCCGGATCCTATCAATTTTTGGCGCCGCTGCCGGGGAGCGGTTGTGGAATATTGTAGTTGGTATTTTGTACATAGTTATTATTATTATTATTATTTTATTCTATTTTTTTTTACATAGCTTATTTTCTCTTTTATTTGTATATTTTCTTTTAGTTCTTTTTACGTAGATTATTTGATTTTTTTAGGTACCTTAGTCCAAGAGCGATTGGAGTCAAAAACGCCTAAAGTAAGTACTTGATATTCTCGCAAAGCTTTTGCAAGGTGAGTTATTGAGAATTACTTTTTATAATGGTTTCTAGCGAGTTGACTTCTTTTATAGATTTTTGGAATCTTTAGAAAAAGAGCTGAGACAGAGGAGTCATCTGATATTTCACATGAGGAGTATGCATATGCACCTTCTCATTATCATGAACCCTACGAGTGTGTAAATAATTATTGGAATTATTATCATAGGTATGATCATTCCGGACCTTGTGAAGGTTATGATCATTACCAACCTTACCATGATTATGAGCCACAATGTGTTGATTCCAATTATTATTCACACATTTCTCCGTCGCGTATGAGAGATGATCAATCTTACCGTGACCCATCTCGCATCACAACTATCTTTGTTAGAACGCCTCAATATTGAAATTGCTGAACAAACCAAATCTAATGAGTTATTTTTTATAGAGCTTAGTAAAAGCCATGATTATATTGCTCAACTTATTTGAACAAAACGATTTATCGATTGCTCAACTAACACAGTTGGTACAAGATCGTGGTCTTACTGAGGATACAAGTTCTAAATTTTCTATTACTCTTGATATTTATGATGAACCCTCTTTAACTAATGAATCAATGTGTATGAGAATGATGATGAACTTGATAGTTGTGATCATAGGAATAAAGACATTGTCATGCCAAGTGAAGGTGGTGTATTTAATCCAACTCTTGATCATGTTAATGATCACTCGCCTATTCAAAGGGATGAGTTTAGGATTGAGGACACCATTCTTTTAGAACGATGTGACATATCAAAGTGCTATAAAAATGATGCTTATTTGAAGAATGTGTTAATTCGAGGAAACTAGTTAAGTCTAACGACTTAGAGGCATTACACTCTATCTATAAGGTTTCTTTTAATCATCTTTATTGTGATATTCCTATTGATTCCTTGGTTGATGATGATTTAGTACAGGTTTGCAAATCTAATGGAGAAGTTAATATACCTAGAATTGTTAGCACAACTTTTCGGAAGATTCCTAATTTTGGATTAGAATCCGCATGCTTCTCAATATTACTAGATTAGTTTGCATCTCGTGATTTCTCTTTGCCTCGTGCATGACTCCCGTGATCGTTTAGTTCCCATCCGGTGAACCACTTGAGTCGGTAATTCTTGTTACTGACGATAAATCCTTTGCAAAAACTAGGTTTGGGGGTAGCTCTTTCCTTTTGATAATCTCTATATCTTTACATTGCTTCAACGAGGATTTGAGGTTGCCATCGGTTGTATATATTGTGCTCTGGGTTGATCCCCAAATATTTAGGTTGTTGATTTATGGTGAATCTTATTTGTATATTCCAGTAGGTACATCTATGTTCTTATTTCATTTTTAATTGTTTATTTTCGCATATTATGAATTTCCCATCTTAATTTTTACGTTGGATGACTCAATTACATTGAGGACAATGTAATGTTTAAGTGTGGGGGAGTGGTTAAATTTTTACTTTTGTTTTTTTGAATTTTCTTATAATTTATGACCAGTGCCGAGGCGGGTCTATTATAGGTTCCTAGGTATTTTATGACCAGCTGTGTAGCGGGTCTAAAAAAAAAATTGATTGTTAGGGTGATGACCAGCTGTGTAGCGGGTCTCTCTCACTCTATCTCTCTTATTCTATGACCAGCTGTGTAGCGGGTCTTAAATTTTAAGAAAAAAAAAAATGATCAGCTGTGTAGCGGGTCTATTCTTTTGTTTTCTTATGACCAGCTGTTGAGCGGGTCTAAAAAAAATGATGACCAGCTGTTGAGCGGGTCAATTCTTTGTTTTGCTCGAGGACTAGCAAAATATAAGTGTGGGGGTGTTGATAAGCACGTAATTGCTACATTTTATACCCATATTTATATTAGATAGGACTCAATATCTTGGCTAACAACATTGTTTTAGTGCTTTTACAGAAAGTACAAGTAATTCTGATTATCGGAAGCATAAACAACTAAGGCATTGGCATATGCGATAAAAATGACAAAATGTAGAAATGGTATTTTTTAGTATTTTCGTATATCAGCAGCATTCGTGGTAGCAGAAAAATGAGATTTGGACGACTTTCTTTCCATTCAGACGAGAATATATTTTCATTGCCTAATAATGATCATGCCACAAATGAGATTATGGGATGTATATTTTAATTCCATTGCTATATAATATAAAGAGAAGAAGAAAATAAAGTGGGTCCCGTTTACATATATCTATGAGGTAAATGATATTTTATTCTCTTTAATTGTTGATTGATACTATAATATATATTTTGCAAGAAGAATATATTCAATTAAATGAGAATAATGATAAAAGAGCAATTATTACCTTGAATATGAAATGAGAATACCAGATCATGTGCTCATAAGATGTCACAATTATGGAAGTGGGGACTTAGGAAGGAAACTAATCTTCTCATATTTGGAATTATTTAATGTTTGGACACGTGGCGATCACTAATTGGGTGACCTCATGAGTATGATGCAGTAAGTTGTCATTTGGGGGAAATGAGATTCGAATATCCGCTAATTAATGGAGTGCAAGATTTTCATTATTTTTGGCATGGGTGAAAGGAAGAGATAAAAGGAAAGTGGGTATGACTGTTTGAGGAGGCCAACGAAGGAGGAATCAAGAAGAAAGAAGAAAAATAAGCTGGGTGACAACGGTTTTTGTTTCTTCTTGGTCATTTATTTGTGGGTTTTGAAGAAATCTATAATCCATGTTTAGCTAGAATTTGTAACTAGGGGTTTATGGAGGAAGCCATGATTTTGCAATAGGCTATAATAATAAATTGAATATTTGGCAACATGCTTTTATGAATGCAATTTTCATTCCTAGAATTTTGTCCATCGATTTACATAGAATATATGTTGTTTGTTCACCTTAATTTTAATTCGTTTAATTAGCTTCACCTAATTATTTGTTTCTTGTTTGATAATTTATGCTTGGGATTTCTGTGATGAGTTATGCTTATGAGTACAGGTAATATTTGAGAAGCTATACATTTGATGGGTGTATTCATACAGGACATGGAATGGACATAATTGGAATGTATGATTTCATTTTGTTCTTTAATTGAAAATATGGTGGAATCCGTAAACCCTGGTTACTGGCTCTCTTCCTCATTGCATTTAATTAATTTTCTTTTCTTTTATTTTATTTTGAATTAATTCTAAAAAACCCAAAAACAACATTCTCAGTTAGTCAATTAAAAATACTGGTTATTGATATTTCCACCGCTCCTCGTGGGAACGACCCGTAGTTGCCTCTGTCTACTAGTTAGACACCGTGCGATTGCGGTTTATATAAATAGGCATCTCCGGATCCTCGTGAATATCTTTTGATCAAGGTTCTATGCGTGATTGATCAAAAGAGATTCAAGTAGTGTTGTGTAGGTGTTTATTGAAGATTAAAGAAGATTTGAAGACAATGAAGATTTCTGATTTGGTTTCTATATTTTGGGTGTGCACAAACCTTGATCGGCTGTGATCCAACTAGAATCGGATTTATTCGATTGATTAGTTGTGTAACATACGATTCACCTTATAGTTTCTTGTTTGATTCTATATTTATTGATTGCAAATCTAAAATCTGCTACTTCAGTATTTGTTGGATAGATAGATCTGACTAGGCAAAGGAGTTTATTGGTGTAAACGGGGAAAAATGATTTGCTGGTTTCTTAGGGAAGTGAAGAGATGACGGTTCGGGCGAGACTCCTCAACCGAGCAAACTGCTTAACCTCACACAGATGCACTGCACGTGAGTGATTTTATTTCGAGAGATCAATTTGTAGGACTCCGGCCTAAACCAAGTCAATGGTCGTTCCAGAGTCAATTCGGTCACAAAGAGGGAGATGAGTTTATCTGTAGGAGGGAAGCTGAGAATTGTGGGATCAATGATGATCAAGGATTGTGGATGTGTTGAAGGTTTTTGTAAGTATGTAAATAAGTTTGATCGAGAGAACTTGTGTGAACTTGTGTGCCTACGATTGTTATTTTCAGTCATCGATTTTGGACTTATTTATATTGTCAGAATAGCGAACACATTAATCCCAGTAACTGTGACGGTTTCTGATCGCTGTCATAAGCGTCAAAAATAATTACACTTTCTTACTACTCAAAATATATTATGAAGCAAGGGCAAGAAAGGATCGTTCCCATAGAGAGGACTAAGGTTTTCAAGTTGTTTCTGTTTCCTATGTAAAACAAGGGGGATTTCTGATTTTTATAAATTAAAATAAAAGCAAACAAAGAATAAAACAAGCAAATCAATAAAGTAAAGATATTGGTCAAGGATTTCAGTTTCATTCACTAACATGTTCTTGTCTTAATAACTAGAATTGATATTTAATCTCTCGTTATCAAAAGCCCTAGGATACTTAGCCGAAAGAATATCCTGCAATTTCCTGATTTCATCACACATACATGTAAAACGATGCAAGTATGAATTCTACCAAAAGAATAACCTAACGCCTTGCGCTAATCAAGTTCAATCCCCATGGAGCAGTAAGATTCATGAAATTAGGCTAATCAATGCAATTGAAATACATTGCGCAAACAATTCGAACAAAGGTCATGATTCACATATGAATACAAGGATATATCACTACAACCTAGAAACATATTTATGCTACTTGTATTCAAGGATTATGGCTCGATGATTAACCCTAAACTATCAATAGATGTGATTACAAGTTCTACCAATTTGCAACTTGACAAAATAAACAATCAAATCATGTTGTAATACGTCAATCATACAACTATATTTTCAGAGAATCATGAACGATAAATATGAGACAAAACTAATATATCAAACCCAAAATCATGTTATGTGAAATCAACTTTAATCCATAACCAATAGAAAATCTAGCTCATGTTCATGGAGTTCATAACAAGAATAAAGAGAAGAGTTTCCATGTCTAAAACCTCGGAACAAAAGTAGAGAAAAATATAAAGATAATCCCTTTTGTATACTCTGCAGTTTAGATCGCACCCTTCTGCCAAAAACCAGTCCTTAGTGAAGCCCGCAAGTGAAGCCCGATCCAAAACAGTCCAAGTCCATCCGAGTCGAACCGGGTCATACGAGTCGGATCGAATCCGAGTTAACTCTCCGGGGGTGAAATTGAGCAAAGAGTCACCCCTATATATGCATGTTCCCGACCAAAATAGTTCCTGGCCATTTTATTGATTCTTCCTCGCACAATCATTCATTCATATATAACTCCTAAAATTCATCTATTCAACACTTCCATTCCCTGCTTGTGCACTCCATTCCCGACTTATCTTGACCGCAATCAACTCGACACAAACCATTTAAGCACCAACAACAAGACCAACAAACTCCTTCTCACGCCTTCTCACTATGCCACAAGACCACCATCTTTGTAGTTGCATTCATACAAATCATGCTCAAGTCACTGCAACTGTAGCTTCTTGTGCCACCAGTAAGACCACCATCCTATTTCGATATCAAGCCTTCCATTTTATTTCCGTAACACTTCACGAGTAAACGTACTCACCATCATTTGCTTCCATCTACTCTGTTGCTGTGACGACATGACCAAATCCACCAAGACAACATCATAACCAGTAACCTTCTCCTTGCACTCTACCTGCAACATAAGCTCTACCTCAAGCCCGCCACTCTAGAAGCGCATCTCATCAACCCCCGAACCAACTGAGCTTGAACTCTGACCACAAACCACTGCGTCTATGAGCCTTGATTCCCTGTGACAAACTACAACATCCATTGCTCACCGCCCCTACTTCAGTTCCATCACCACCTATTTCAGCTTCATTCCTCTTGTAATCCAAGAATCTCCATACTGCGATATCACAATTCCATTCTTGGTAGCCTTCAGTTAACTTGCAACATATACAGATGCATGATTCTGACATTAAAGCTTCGTTCACATTCAACTACCTCCATCTCAAGTGCCACCATGTTAATTCCAGCTGCAGCTTTACATCATCTGGTATTGATCCATTGCAGTTCATTAAAATCTATAGCTTCCATTCATTCTCATCTCCTCAGGCCACCTGCAATCCATCTCCTCAAATCCATCAGCTGTAGCTAATAAAAACTTCACCATTTCCCCTTTCTTTAAAGCAATAACTCCGTTCTCGATCACAGAGCCATTCCCACAATTCATACATTATTCAACCATCACTTACTCAAATCATTTGCATCTCCATTGCAACATAAAACCAGCTTGAACTGCAATTCATACAAATCATCTTCTTCTCAGTCAAGCCCATTCTTCAACCGCATTCTCAGTAACATCCACCACCTGAACCGTACAGACTCCTCCATTGAGAAAAGTACTCATCTACCAGCAGAACAAACATCATCATACTGCTCAGCATCACCATTTTCCTCTCTGCAGTTCACTCCATACTATCCATAACTAGCAGCAACACTTCAGTAACTCATCAATTCTCCCATCTTCAATTAGCATGTAAATCATTCACGACCCATAATATCCTCTGTTTGACCATGAAACCCTTGAATTTAAACTCGACAGCAGCAGCAACAACGGAGAATTCTTCTCTTCTCATAGATCACCGAACCCATGAATATCAACACCATCCTCTCAATCTTGTTACGACGGCTACCAGATTCAAAACCCATGACTTTCTTCTCCAGTTTCTCCAACTTGAACTCACCACTGCTCATAACTCAGGCAACTGGTTCTTCAAACTCATTACCCTCTTCAAATATTAGTCTCACCGTCTCCAGATACCCACCAGTTTCTTGATTTAACCAGCCATCGAACTCTTCTTCGGAGCATCAGATCCACGGTGCATTCATCACTTCCCTCTCTGAGTTTTAGACAAAACCACAACAGAAAATGAGACTGATTTCTTATCGACCTAATTTCAAGGATTTACCCGCCCCACAATTGTATACCCCAAACTGATGTGCCCTAAGCCAAAGAGCGGATGCCTTTACTAATTCTGTGCTTTTTTGCAAATTTAACTTGCTTCAAACGCTCGCAAGTTCTTCATACGAATTCGGAATGATCTCGTTCTTTCGCCGTTGTCTTCATCTTTTCGTCCTCTTTAAGATAATGAGAAGAAAGCCAAGATTTGAGCGAGTTTCACTTCTTTTTGCTCCGAATGACTCCAAAGTATCTAAATACTCAAAAGTAAACATAAGATACATATTTTACTAGAGAAATAGCAAAGAATGCATTAACAATAGATAAACATCAAGGCATTTACAACATCTATCAGTTTCTTGAATGAAAGAGTAGGAAAGTGGGAGATCATGGTAAAACCAGTTCCATGTTGTGTGGAGACTTGGTCGATCATCCACCCACTACTTTGCTAATTCCCTCAACCGCTTGCACGACTTACTCACATTTCTCATCAAGGATGAACACGTGATGAAGGCCGCCAGACCAAAACCCTAATTGATATCCCCTATGTGACGTGATTGATGTCTCACAAACGTAGAGTCTGCAAAGAAGACGTGTATTTGATTAGTCAATCGTTGACTTATTAGACAGTAAGTCTAAGTTTTGTTGAATTGAGCATGAGTGACGAATGCTCAGTGATTTATGGATTGAACATGTCAGACGTACAGTTCTTATGTTGATATTTCTCATCTAAGCAAATATTGTAAATTCGAGCAACTGAGCCAGTATTTCTCGATTCGACAAATCACTGAATATTGATAGTTGGATCAATATTTGAGCAATTGAGTAAGTATTGCTCAATTCGATGAATTACTGAATATCGATAAATTACTGAAGATTGATAGTTGGATAAATATTTGAGCAACTGAGCAAGTATTGCTCAATTTGATAAATTACTGAATGTTGATAGTTTGATCAATATTCGAGCAACTGAGCAAGTATTGCTCAATTCAACGAATTATTTATTTATAACGTGACCCAATAAAATATTAATTAAAATATTGGTAGACTACAAAATATTATATAATTAATCAAGATGTTGAATGCTGGACCAACATAAATTTATTAGCGTTTAAACTTGCTCAGAATGATGATTTGTGGAGCGTTTGTTCGAAACCCTAGTTTTTGATCAATTGATGAATTGCTGAAAATAGGTCACTGAGTGAAAGAGGGACCGACCTCATGGGATTATGGACGAATATGCGATCCCTAAGTGCTCGAGTGAGTGTGCACCAGAGTCCTTAGTTGATCGGTTGGTGAAAGAATGATCAAATGTTGGTGTTGACCATTTATTAGAATAATGCTCGTCTGAGCATTAGGTGATAAAACCTAATTATGGAGGAGTGAAGGACCGGCCAAGGGAGCATATAATCGTCCCTTAGTGATGTGGGACCAACTAATGGTCGTTTGAGCAAATTCCAAGTAGGTTGGAAAAAGTTTGAACCCAACATGAGCAATATGACTAATTAAGCAAATTAGGTCAAAATCATAAGAATGTGTGGGACCGGCTCCTTGCAAGCCTTAGGGCCGACCTTGGTCGGTCAAGGAAGCATGCCCGTGTCACCATAATGTCCGTGTCTCAGTCCTGAGAATTTTTTGGTATTTTTTGGTGTGCGTTTGAGCAATATCTTGGATTTTCAGTAGAGTTTGATCTTTGACTGAAATTCTTGATTTTGATCGAATGAGCAAGTAGGACTTTGCTCGTTAGATCAATATTTTGAGAATATTAAAATAATAATATTTTAATATTTTTCGTGAATAGCCTAGTCGATCATGTGACCATTTGACTTTTTGGCTTTTTCATGGTTTGAGCAATATTTGAGAAAATATGAAGAAACCAGGGTTTTTTGCTCAAACGGAAGAGTTCATGAAACGAGGAAAATAATAATTATGGAAACAAGGGATTGCAAGGTGTTGGACCGGACACGGCTATGGCATGGCCGACCGACTAGGTATCCCGATCCCGCAACACATTTCCCTATTTTTATTATTTTTCATGAAACCGTGAAAGTATTGAGAAACTGTGAGTTTTGCTCAAACAAGGAAAGTTGCTTGAATAAAGGAGTTTTCATGAGTTCATGAAAATAAATAAAATAAGAAAAATAAAGGAAGAGGCGCGGGGGACCGTCCTCGGCACATGGCCCTCCGGCCGGTGGGCCAGTCCCTAGCCGCATCTTTTCTATTTTTTATTATTATTTTATCTCTCCTATTTTGTAGGATTCCTCGTTTGTCCATATTTTCGAATGCTAGATTTCGTGAATAATTGTTGAGTACACTTGCACCATTTATTGGGGATTACTCGGTGATAGTCAGATGCCTGATTATTGAATATTTATTACTAATTCATGAAATTCAGCGAGAATGATTCATGAAACGAGTAATAAATGAATTGTGTATCTATTACTAATCCATGAATCCAAGAATTAAAGAAGAGTAAATGAGATAAGATAGTTATATATTACTAATCCATGGAATCGTAGGGGATCAGCCATGGAACGGAGTAATGAGATAAAATTGATTATTTTCTAGGAATTCAGTTGGTGAATGTCACGGTAGAATTAATCTATTTTAGAATCGAGATATGAGATAGTTGAAGCATCATACCTGATTCGAAATGTGCATAGTCAGGAAAAAATGTGCAGCTGCTGGTGTCCTGAAGGCGTTAAGGGCTCCAACAAACAAATATGTCTAGAGAGCCGCATGAATCTATACACGATCTCTCTACATAGTCATGGAAAAACGAGTATCACCAACGTCCTGAAGGCGTTAAGCCCTCCGACAAACAATTATGTCTAGAGAACCGCCCAATCGTTCTTCTATGTAGAGGGGGATCTCTATATGTAGTCAGGGAACAACGAGTATCGCCGACGTCCGGAAGGCGTTAAGCCCTTCGACAAACAAATATGTCCATAGGACCGCCCAATCGTTCTTCTACATAGAGGGCACGATGAAATGCGTATCATCGAATTCTCAGCTAGTGGGAGGCCTTTCGAGAAACATATTCATCATGGCTCTGAGAGGAACTCGATCAGAGATCGTGAAACGGTTCATGGACGGTAAAATATGAATCGTCACATGTGTTCCTGAAGCCGGGTCAGAAACATGCAATATCATGATTTTACGATTTTGACCTTTGTCAAAAATCAACCATCAACATTAAGTCCCCCGCTAGTGAGGGATCGTATTTCTGCATAAGCATTAGATGGTAATTTTCCAACTGACGAGATAAGCAGTTAAACTCGGTCATACAAAGGTATTTTCAGAATACTCGATTTGATCCAATGGTGTCACCCTGACAGTAAGATGTAGAGTCATCTCGTGAGCATGGAAAGATGATGCACCGCCGATTTGGACAATCCGGCACTTTTGTTTGGTCGGGCTTTAGGTTATGGCCCGAGCCCAAAAAAGGAAATCTATGTTTTATTAGATTTTGGAAATAAATTTGCTATAAAAGGGAAGAAGCCCAAAAAAAAAAAAAAGATGACCGACCATCTTCCCCTTCTCTCTCACGCCGAGTGCTTTTTTTTTTTTTCTATGTTTGAGCTCCACTGCCACCGGCGTCTAGGCCGATTTCTCAGCTAACTCGACGCCGACAAAGGTACGTAAATTTATTTATTTTTTAGTTTGTTGTGTATTTTTTACGAGTTGTTCGAAAACAAAATTTCATAGGTATACATGAATGTGTAGGTTTATGAAAATTATTTTAGCAAATATACGCCTGTTTGTTCGTTAGTTTAAGAAACGAGCAATAATCCCTAATATGAAAGAGGTACATAAATCCTTGAATAGACATGATTTAGTTCCAGTGGAGAAAATTTTGTATATGAGGTTTTATAAAAATCAAAAATTTACTTTCAAAGCATGAACTTTCATACAAATACCTTTAGGAAACGTTTGTTCGTAGTTAAAGTAATTAACAATAATCCTAAGATATTTTTGATATAGACCCGCACTTCATGATAAAGTTTTGTTTGTGAACTTTCAAAATATATTGGAATATATGGACCTTCACAAAGATAGGAATGACCCTCGTTTTATAGACGAATGCTCGTTTGAGCAAAACAAAAGAAGAAATTTATTTTAATAATAAATCACATAAATTTTTTATTTATTTTCTGAGTTTACGTGAGTTATTATCTCACGAAAATATTTTTTTTTTTAAATTTACATTTTTTTTTTTTTTTTTGCAAAATCCATGTAAAATCAAGTGTTAGAGCATTGCTCGGTCAAACTCGCAAGCGTTGCTATCTCAAGCTTGTTTGTCAAATTTAGTTGTCAAAACTATATGTCTTGATTTATAGTCTACTTATGGCTAAGTCTCGGTCTAGGATAGTTAAGTGTAGTTGAGCTCCAGACTCCATGGCGATCATCTTTACGAAGACGAAGAACTACTCGAGGAACTAAGTGGAACTTCATTCGACTAAAAGGTATGTGGAGACTTGAACTTATCTATCACTCAAAGTCTACTCTATCTCCTACTCTTGAGACAAAAGTCATTATAAGTATGATAGTTTTCATACATACACATTTGCTTTTTCGAGCCGAGTTTACTCGCCTATATTTTTCGAAATATGTGTTGGTAAGCCGCTTTAACCATTTTCATCTTTACCCGTGTGAAAGTCATGATGACGTTTCAATCTTGAAAATGTCTTTGATGACGATAGTTGTGAATAACGACTATTATAACATTATAGAAGAATGTTTCAAAGATTGAAATGTAGAGTTGAGATTACCATCTATGGATATACGCATATATAATGTGATTAGCACATTAGTGTATAAATCCATGTACGAAACCAACCGTGTGCATATGTGTGCATATGTATTGGTGAAGGAGACTGAGTTGTTAGGTATGTCTTTTGCGGAACTTTTCTATCAAAAATTCTGCTGAGTTTGGAAACTAAAGCCAACTCAAATCCGGTAGCTAAGGTACGCATACACGTACACGTACCCAAGCGGGTTATTTTCAAATCGGTAGTTCATGAACTTAAAACAATAAATTATAAGGAATGCAATCTTTTGCAAAACCGTGGCTATATTGTTCATGAATTGATTCAAATGGATCAAACCGATTTTGTTTCAATTATGTCTATGAATAAAGATCTAAGCAATTAAACAACTCTTCAACTAGTTCTTATGAGTCATTTGAACTAGTTATGAGAAAGATGAATACGGTTACTATGGAAGTGCACATATGGCTAACCATTGGTTAACTAATTGTGAACCATCTAAGTGTACACATTTAGGTACGGTTACTCAAACCTAAATGAAATACATTTCATTTGTGAGCGACAAGCTAAGTTTCGAACTAACGGTTGAAAGATATTAGCTTGTATCTAATCACATTTTCATCTAACGGTGAATATTGAATGCTTTGTATCTAATCGATCTAACGGTTGATTTGCTTCTCTGCATTCTCCAAGAATTGTAAGGTCGCTTCCTCCAACTCCAAATGTTTACTCAATTTAGCAATCTTAGTCATTTCTCCACCACGCATCACTAGTGAAGGTATATTGTTCTCTCCGTATCCTTGGTGATGTTGATCTTCTGACGAAGCCACTTCAAGTTAAAGCCGAGTTCTTCAGATATCCTCAAATTGTACTCCCAATCAAAGAGTTCATATTGAGTAACAGTATTTCTCGCCCTGGTCCATATATCATCTATGACACGCAATAGTTCCTACTTGCATTGTCGAAGTAACTGCGTTTTTGGATCATGGTGACAATGACGTGACCATATATTTTCCACAATTTGTCATACATATCAGCCATACCCTATGAACGCTAAATCCACCAACTAATGTGTATGGGAGTGACTCGCCAAATGGAGGATCACAAATAATCCATGTGTTAGGGTATTCACGCACTATTATGCTGGTTCTCAATTATTGGATCAGCTTGACAATTGCGAGGAAGCGATTTCTTATTGATGAAGCGGATTTCTTCCATTATGGGTCTAGTTTTTTCTATATCAAGTGATGATGGTTTGAGCTTCATTCTCCTTGATAACTTCAGTAGCAACATTCTCATAGCATTGAGGTGCGAGAGATGGTAACATCATCAACTCGATTCACCATACGGTTTGAATCATCATTCGCTCCATTATTCTCAACTTCGGCATTTGGTACCTGTTAGAGCATGGCTCGGTTGAAACCACCAAGCGTTGGTATGTCAACTTTGGTTGTCATATTTTAGTGAATCAAAACTCATGTTAAGAGTCGATTGATTATGTACTAGAGTCAACTTCGTATAGGTGAGCTTGAAATTATTAGGATATGAGACATTACAAGTATTGCAATGAAGATGTGTAAAATCAAGGAGCTACAACGACAACAATCATCCTTCCACTTGAGGTTAAAGTAAGGATGTCGATACTTTGAACACGTGTTGTGAATGTTTATTTCTTTAATTGTTCAAAGTTATTCCTTAATAGATAAGGGAAAGAGAATCCCAGGATCGAAACATAAGTAAGTTAAGAATATTTTAATTAAGGTTATTATAAATGTGCATTTACTAATTATATTTTCCGAGAGATTTCGATCATTATTTTTGGATGAGTATTTCCGGGAATTATGGAAACCGAATTTGTGCTTTAATGAATATCTTGAGAATATTTTCGGTTATGAAAATTCCTTGGTGTCCAAACTTCCTTGTCTATAAATACTTGAAGTTTTCTTTAGCAAACTAATCCTTCGTAACAACAGACTTCCTCTTTTGTTTTTTGTTTGGTGTAGCCCGCCTATTCGAGAGGAGAGTAACCTAATTAGCGAAATCTCTTACTACCCTAAGTTTAAAGTCTTCTTTGGGATTGAAGCTCTAAGCGTGTCTTGTTGGTGGAAACTAGATGATTTGTGGTTTATCTTTTTGTTTTCATTGATTTGATTGACTAACGATGGTTGAAATCGATTGTACCTAGTTTGTTTATTCTTGAGAATCTTCTCTTTTGATATAAGATTCACTCAAACTAGTTCGAGTTTCGACAAAGATCTTTAATTAGTAGTTAGTTCTAAAGACGATCTTGTGATAATCCATTGTTAACAGACTCCATTCTGTGCGTGATTGATCACAAGATATTCAAGTGATTGTGTGCAGGTTTTTATTGAAGATTTAAGAAGATTTAAAGACAAAGAAGATATTGAAGATCTGACTTGGGTTATAATCTTTGGTGTGCACAATACTTGTTTGGGAAAAAGAGGATCCAATTAATAATCGGTTTATATATCCTTGTGGTAGATTGGATTGATTAATTGAGTAGATCGGCATCAATACGTTTCCTTGTGATTAAAGGTATTGATTGGCTTAATCTTAAACGATTACCTTTGGGTGATTGAACATAAGATAGATCTAAGGACCCGACGAAGGATTTTATGTTAAGATAAACAGAAGAGCCTTTGTCCGACTCATATCACTTTGTTGAATAGAGTTGATACCAAACAAATTTGTTGTTCCTTTACTGTTTGGAATACGAACCAAAGGAATTGTTCCAAGTACGTGACTTATTCATAAGTTGGAGGCGTGGGAATACAGACGAAACTAAGTGAACTATGGGGTTAGTTACTTGGTCTCAACTATACGGAAGTTAGGTGTAATTTTGTGTAGCTATTAATCTGAGGTATTTAGTGGACAAGGTCCCGGGGTTTTTCTGCATTTGCGGTTTCCTCGTTAACAAAATCTTGTTGTGTCATTTACTTTTATTTTCCGCATTATAATTGTCTTATTATAATTAAAGTAAATTACACAAACTTTAATTCATATTTACTTGATAAGCAATCCTATTGTGTTTGGTTAAGTCCGAATCTTTGTATCAAGTAAACACTACTTCATTGTTGTATTGTCTCGATCGTATACATGACGATCACACGAAGTGTGAACCGATTAGTTGTATTGTCTCGGCTCGGTCCATAGACAATCACTTTCGGAGAAAGGACTTATAAGTAGGAAAAGTTTTAGCTTGAGGTATATTTGGGTACCCTCGCCTTTTTCAAGAGGGACCGACCTCATGGGATGATGGACGACCATGTGATGCCCAAGTGCTCGAGTGAGCGTGCACCAAAGTCCTTAGTTGACCGGTTGGTTAAAGAATGATCAAAAGCTGGTGTTGACCATTTATTAGAATAGTGCTCGTCTGAGCATTAGGTGATAAAACCTCATGGAAAGTGAGGGGGCCAGACCATGGGAGCACTGAATCAGAGAGCCCTTAGTGATGTGGGGCCAGGTTAATGGTCGTTTGAGTAAATTCCAAGTTGGTTGGAATAAGATTGAACCCGATATGAGAAATATGAGCAATTGAGCAAATTAGGTCAAAATCATAAGAATGTGTGGGACCGGATCCTTGCAAGCCTTAGGTCCGGCCTTGGTCGGTCAAGGAAGCATGCCCATGTTACCATAATGTTCTTGTCTCAGTCCTGAGAATTTTTTGTATTTTATGGTGTGCGTTTGAGCAATATCTTGGATTTTCAGAAGAGTTTGATCTTTGACTGAAATTCTTGATTTTGCTCGAATGAGCAAATGAGACTTTTGCTGGATTCGATCATATTTTGAGAATATTAAAATAATAATATTTTAATCTTTCGTGAATAGCCTCGTGGGTCATGTGACCATTTAACTTTTGGCTTTTTCATGGTTTGAGCAATATTTGAGAAACGATAAAGAAACCGGAGTTTTTTGCTCAAACTGAAGAGTTTCATGAAACGAGGGAAATAATAATTATGGAAACAAGGGATTGCAAGGTGTGGGACCCGCCACGACTATGGCATGGCCGGCCGGCTAGGTAGCCCAATCACTATTTTTATTATTTTTCATGAAACCTGAAAATATGGAGAAACCATGAGTTTTGCTCAAACAAGGAAAGTTGCTTGAATGAAGGAGTTTTCATGAGTTCATGAAAATAAATAAAAAAATAAAAATAAAGGAAGAGGCGTGGGGGACCGGCCGGTGGGCCTGGTCCTTAGGCGCCTCTTTTTTATATTTTTTTTATTATTTTCTCTCTCCTATTTTGTGTAGGGTTCCTCGTTTGTCCATATTTTCGAATGCTCGTTCGTGCAACAATGTTGAGTACACTTGCACCATTTTATTGGGGCTTACTTGGTGATAGTCCAGATGCCCGATTGTTAGATATTTATTACTAATTCATGAAATTCAGCGGAGAATGATTCATGAAACGGAGTAATAAATGAATTGTGTATCTATTACTAACCATTAATCCAGACAGGGAATTCAAAAAACAGAGTAATGAGATAAGATAATTATCTATTATTAATCCATGGAATCAGTCGAGGATCAGCCATGGAACGGAGTAATGAGATAAAATATATTATTTTCTAGGAATTCAGTCGGTGAATGTCACAGTAGAATTAATCTATTATAGAATCGAGATATGAGATAGTTGAAGCATCATACTCGTTCTGAAAAGTACATAGTCAGGATACAACGTGCAACGTTGGTGTCCTGAAGGCGTTCAGCCCTCCAGCAAATAATTATGTCTAGAGAGCCGCCAGAATCTATACACACTCTCTCTACATAGTCAGGAAACAACGAGTATCGCCGACGTCCTGAAGGCACTAAGCCCTCCGATAAACAATTATGTACAGAGAACCGCCCAATCGTTCTTCTACGCAGAGGGTCTCTCTCTATGTAGTCAGGGAACAACGAGTATCGCCGACGTCCTGAAGGCATTAAGCCCTCCGACAAACAATTATGTCCAGAGGACCGCCTAATATTTTTTCTAGATAGAGGGAACGATGGAATGTGTAGCATCGAACACTCAGCTAGTGAGAGGCCTTTCGAGAAACATATTCATCATGGCTCTAAGAGGAACTCGATCAGAGATCATGAAACAGTTCACGGATTGTAAAATATGAATCTTCACATGCGTTCCTGAAGCCGGGTCAGAAACATGCAGTATCATGATTTTACGATTTTGACCTTTGTCGAAAATCCACCATCAACAATTGGTTAAGCGGAAGAGCCTTTGCATATGACTTGAGATATCTTCATCTGAAAGAATCAAGAGAGTAGTTACCAAACAGATTTGTTGTTCCTTTACTATTTGGAATTCCATCCAAAGGAATTGGTCCCGTGCGTGCACTTATTGAATATCGGAAGCGCATGGATACTGAAGAAAATAAGTGAACTATGGTTTAGTTGCTTGGTCTCAACTATACGAAGTTGGTTTAGATATTGTGTAGCGGCTTAATTCTGAGAGTATTCAATTTTGGACTAGGTCCCGGGGTTTTTTCTGCATTTGAGGTTTCCTCGTTAACAAAATCTTGTTGTATCTTTTACTTTTCTATTTCCACAATTGTTTATTATAATTAAAAGTAAAATACACAATCGTCAACTTCGTATTACTTGATAGTGATCTTATAGTGTTTGGTTAAGTCCGAACCTATTATCATGTAATCACACTTTGATTGTTGTATTGTCTTGATCTCGTATACATAGACGATCACACAAAGTGTGAATACCGATTTGTAGTATTGTCTCGACTTTGTCCATAGAAAATCACTTTCGGTAATAGGACTTATAGGTGGATAAATTAAAGATTGTGGTGTATTTAGGTACCCTCGTCTTTTCAAGGTCGGAGCTGCTATTGTATATAAGATTAACAGAGAGCGCTTTGGCGAAAAAAGTATGTTTGATTTTTTCCTCATACTTCAGGTTTAGGTTTGATATGTGTAACTTTTAGTTGTTTAGTTATAGGTTTAAGATACATGAAATATTGCAGCTGAGTTTTTAGTTGTTCAGTTATAGGTTTAAGTTCTTATACTTCAGCTAAGCCTTTTCGATGTTTAATTTTGTTTTTCAGGTAACTTTTCGTGCTAAAATTGGTAAAGCAAATAGGATTGCGATGTGTTAGGTTCAAGATACTACAACACAACTCTGGGAGGTAAATACTAAACTCCAAGAACTTTGATTCTCTTCTGAATTCTCAACATTTTGTGAACATCTGTAACTCTTACTTATACTAGGAAAATGCATGTGTAACTACCAATTACACTAGGAACATGTTTATGATTTTACTAGATTCAGTGTGAAATTTAACGCAACCGTGGTTAAAAATGAAGAAGGAGTAGAACCAGAACCAGAAGTAATGGTTGTTTCTGGTGCTAAATTCCAATATGAATGTGTAGCTACTAGTTACACTAATCGGTTGCATGTGTAACTACTAGTTACACTAGTCAGATGTATGTGAAATTGTTGTGTGTAATGTTCATTTAACCTTATAAAAAGTGATTGCTTGTTGTTATATTTCAGTTGCAGATAATTTCATAAAAAGCTAATTGCGTGTTTGTAGTATTGGTCTCATTGGAACTAGAGTTGACGCTTATTATATAAGTCAAATGCATGTGTAACTCTCGATTACACTAGATAGATGCATGTGTAACTTTCATTTACATGAGACAAATGCTTGTGTAACTTCGAATTACACATGCGAAGAAATTATTGTAAATGAATATTAAAGTAATACATGTAATTTTTGTATGTTTCTTTCTTATTTATATTTTTGATGTGTAACTTCTTATTACACATGCCATATCAATCCTGCAAAATAATATATAAAAAAAAAAATTGGATGTGTAACTTCTTGATATACACATGTCGTACGCATGTGTAACTTCTGAATACAAATACGACACACATGTGCAAATGTTTCATGCCATATGGATGTGTAACTGCTGAATACACATCTATTTGCTTGTGTAACTTCTCATTACACATGCCATATGCATGTGTAACTTCTGAGTCCACATCCATATGTTGGTGGTGGTGGGCAGAGGTGGGTCGGCGATAATGGTGGTGGTGGTCAGCGGCGACGGTGGTCAGAGGTAGTGGTCGGCGGTGGTTGTTGGAGGTGATCGGCGGTGGTCGGAAGTGGTGGCCGATGGTGGTACAGGTGGTGGGTGTAGATAGTGGTGGGGACGTCCTTTCAAATATTTTAATAAATATGGGCTTAAATTTAAATTTTATTTAATTAGGGACTTGATAATATACATAAGGGTATGGGAGTCTTTTAATAATTTTGGGCCTAGATTAAACTTCTTTTAATTAAGGGCTTGATATTATGGGTAATCCATGGGTGGAGCCTTAGCCTAAATTTCCCTTATTTATTTTACGGATTTTGTTTACGACCCGAAAGATCAACATTTTGTTTAGGTTTGACTCTGAAAATACACTTATGGTGGGTTTGGATGTAGAATTTTAAAGGTGGGATTTATGGGTCCATGGGATTTGGTGGAATTACGTTTCCCTCGGTACGTTTGGTTGTCTAAATCCCTGAAATCAAGTTTCTCATGGGATTTACTTTTCCAGCAAATCCTCCATATGGAGTCCCACCCCTCCCCCTAAGATTTGCTGGGAAACTTCTCAAGGGATTTATGGACCCACTTTTTTAACTCTAAATGTCATATATATATATATATATACAATTTTAAGATTCTAAAATAATGCCAAACTGTATATGGACTTTAAAACAAGATAATTTTATGAATCCTAGGATTTTTAACTGAGTTACCAAACACATGACAGATTCATATGAATCCCGGAATTTGTAATCCTATGGGATTATAAATCCTGGAAATTGTAAAATTCTACAAACAAACCCACCATAAGATTTTAGATTATGGTAGTTGTATAAATGTCCCTTGTTTAGATGGGATTCAAAAATACCCTTATCACATAATAAATATACTCCCCTCCATCTATAAGCCCATCAGGATCCCATTAACATTCTTTTTGGTGAAAACTACAGACAGACCCATTTTACAGATTCTTCCCACTGTGAAACCCATGCTCAAAAATTCTCAAGCGCGCACCCATTTTCTGAGAGAAAAATATTCTAGAACCCATAATTTATAAAATTCTGTTATCTATGTGAAATAAATATTGTGTTGTTAAATCCGAGAGACCAAGAGAAGAAGAATTAGGTCACGGTCTGAAGAGCAAATGGATTGAGGGTTTGCTTCTGATACGATGTAGAAATGGGTGTTGCTGCTAGATGAAATTGATGAACATAGATCGAGATTCAGATGAGTTGAATTAAGGTTTGGTTCGAATTGAAATCACTGAGGCAAATGATGAATTTGGGGTTTGTGTTGGTAGACGAAGACACAACAAAAAAAAATATGATGGATTGGAGCCTGATTTGGGTGATTAATCATGAGAAAGAGACAAGAGAGCAAATGGGTTATGCTCGATTGAACTGACGCTGTTGAGCTGATGGTTGCAGTACGAGAGCAGATGGCTTTGAATCTACAGAGAGTTCAATTCTGAAAAATGCTTCATACCGAAACCAAACAAGATATCAAAATCCCCAAATCTAAAATGCCAGGTTATGATTTCTCAACTGATACCAAGACGAATATCGAAATCCCCAAATCTGAAATGCCATGTTATGATTTCTCTACTGATACCAAGCCAGATATCAAAATCCCCAAATCTGGAATGGTTGATAAGAAGCCGGATATCAAAATCCCCAAATCTGAAATGGCATGCGATGATTTCAAACCCGATATTAAACCTCACGAAACACGAAGTTGATGTGGCTTTGCCGGTGGAGAATAATTTACCTGGGAAGTCTTGATGAGGAGGAGTGGGTATTTGTTTATGGGTATGATTTTACTTCAAAATTTGTTTTCTTAAATTGATTTTTCTTTGTGTGCAATTTGCATTATAGGAATTCTCATGTGAAAAACTTAGTTTGTGGTTGAAGTATAGTAGAATTAAAATTGAAAATGTTAAATCAACTATTTTGTTATTGTTGGAACAAAAAAAAACAAAAGCTTGTATAACTTGTCATTGACCTACAATAATATTTGCATAACATGTTATGCGATCGTGAAAAATTGATGCATAACTTTGTTATGCATCCGAAAATATGATTTCATAATGCATCATGCATCGAGAAAATTGTTGCAAAATCTTTTATGCATCGAGAAAATTGATGTGTAACTTGTTATGCATCCGAAAATATGGTTGTATAATACATTATGCATCATTTTTTATGCTAAATACTAAAATCAACCAAAACAATGGCTACATAACTTGTTGTAGATGCATAACTTGTTATGTAGTCGAAAAAATGGTTGCATAATTCGTTATGCATCTTTTTTGGAGGCTGCATAATGAATATGCAGTCAGTTTTCGAAAATTTTCCCTAATACGATGATCACCTCCGATTTTTTCATGAAAAACAAAAATTTGATATTGTTGTTTGTACGTTGCGTAGCTCTCTTTAAAAGGTTTCCAACGATATAAAATTTGTAAAATTCACAGCGCGGATTTTTAGATATGTTATATCCAAGTTGTGTTGCCAATTATACCCCTGAAAAAATTAGGATGCATAACGAGTTATCCCTGAAAAACAGTATGCATAACACGTCATACAGATGCATAAACAGTCATGCAGACAGGTTTTAATAATTTCGGATAATTATGGGTGTCACAGAAATATTTATGGGTGTCACGGTATCCAAAATTAATTGTGGGCCTGACAATGAGAATATTATTTTTTGGGTATTTACAAAAACGGTCACACTTTACTATTAGGTTTACAACCGATCCACTTTGTTACAAAGTATTAACAAAGCGGTCACTAGACGTATAGCTGAAAGTTATGTCACTACTCGGACGTTTGTCGGAATATTAAGTTACCTAATTACCCCCTGGGATGTGGGATTTGCACGTGTGTGCTCGATGAACAAATCTCTAAAAAATGTAGCACGTTGGATCGTAACCAAAGAAAACCTAACACAAATACGAGAAACATCCATTTCCCACCTCATTTCTTGTCGCCTCTGTTTGATAGCTTCTTCTACGAAGAAATGGAGAAGATGATGGAGATCCCATGAACCGAGACAGGATCGATCCGTTTCTTCCGAGATTTCTTCAATATATTTTCCTATTGATAGATCTGCTAAATTTGTAAACCTTGAAATACGAGTTTAGAGAGTTCTTCACATCGAGTTATGGATGCGTGAAGATAATCGGGTGATATTTTCGCCATCAAGATGTTTACAAACATCACCGTGTAAATACCCTTCCTAGTTATACTATTTTTACTGATTATCAACTCGATTCAAAAACTCTAATTTTACAATTTTGATTTTTAAGCGATAAACCCTAGATTTCTTTTGGTAATATGGGTTTTCTTCATAAACACAAAATTTCTGAATTTTGAGTTGAGTTTTTACTGATAAGCCCTAAATTTGTTTTAATTGGGGTTTTCTTCATAAACCCTAATTTTCTAAAATTGGGGATTTGGGAATTTCAGCATAAAATTGAATAGATTTTTATTATATGTAAAGACTTGGTAATTATTCACTCATTGTCAATTCAATTTTG
>JAJJWW010012205.1:0-265137 GCA_023531295.1 Papaver armeniacum
TGAATATTGATTCTTCTCCTTTACCTCTTATTGGTTTGAATGTATGTGCTTGAAAGTATTTTGGATGATTTTGTTTCTAAATATCCACCATTGGAAACACTTGATGCTAATCGATGAGTGCCAAATATTGCATATTTATACATCTATTTATTGGCATTTTACTCATCTTTTGCGCATAGAAATTTATATTATCCCAGATTCTGTGTTTTCTTTGTTTTCAAGAATAAATATTTGTTTTAATTAATTTTGTATTTTAGGTACTAAATAAAGTCCGGAGAATCTGAGGAGCCAAAAGAGCGAAGAATTGGAGTCGAGCATCTATGGAGCAGATAGCCAAAGCCCGCAAGAACGGTTGCAACCCAACAAGTAGCAACTCATCTCAAGACATGGGCTTGAGCTAGACCTGACCCGCGACCCGGATCCGAGCCCGTCACTCCAAGCCGTCAAGATTTTGATCTTCTACATCCAACGGTCGCTGCTTCCACGTGCATCGAAGATCGCTGCTCCCGTGCTACACCCAGATCACATCAAAACCGGCTACCTCTCAGCCGTTCTTCGATCGCAGCCGCCTCATCCAACGCTCGCTAGTTTTGTCCCATCGTCCGTTGATAAATGCTCCCCGCAGCAAAATGGCCCATATCCTATACCCTAATCGAACATACCATTTCCCTTCCACCTTTCTCTTTCCTCTCCTCTCCGTCTCTATCAGTTGCAGAGCAACTCATCCCCCCATTCCCCGACCATCTTCTGCAACACCACCTCCGACACCACCATCTCCTTCCTCTCGACGGAGCCACTGACAACCACCCCTATTTCCCGCCATACCTAAGTTGTGGTTATCTCTAAACTAGCTTCTCATTACCCTAGAATCTAGGTTAGAGATAAACAAGGCTAGGGTTTCTCATACATCAAGTCAATCGACACAAGGAAGGCTAGAAGAGACGATTTGACAAGAGGAGAACGATTCTAGTATGGGTGAGAGATGTTTTGCAATTTATTTTCTATTTTATTACTAATTAGGTTTGGAAATTATTGGACTTGCATGTATAAATAGAGGAGTAGAGAGGAAATTAGTTACGCCTGGATTAGCCAGGGCAGTCAATTAGGATTTATTTTGTTCTTTGTTTGTTTTGTATCATGTTTTAGTTCAAATTTCTAGGGTTGAGATGAAACCCATATTCTGTTGATAATTGTAGTTTATATTTTGATAATTGTTCTTGATTGTGCTATATACTTTAGGATATATAATCAGAATACCTTGCATTTTGCTTTCACAGTGCATACCATGTATGCACTTGTAGTCGAAGTTATCACTATGTAAATGTATTTGCAATTCACACTTCATTGTCTGTTATTGATCCCCAGACTAGTTGTACTTTCTGAGAAGACAGCTAGTGCTTAGGAGAAATACCTCTAATTGTGATTAGATATCCATCTTAGGATAAGTTTGATCATCTAAGTAATGAAAGTGATTTGTGATTAGTTGTCTTGTGATAAGACAACTAATACTAGGAATTAGCTAATTGCTTTGGTTGATAACAAACCATCCTTAGAAACCTGGATGAATGGCAGCCTTGCCATTACAAGGGACGAGAACGTTATTGAAGGTGGTGAATTAGCTCGTTAGGTGGTGAAGTCGACACCCTAGTGCTTTTATATCTCTGCCTTAGTTTAGTGTCACATTCACAACTCAGTCGCTTCGACACAACCCTCATTTTATGTTACACACTTCTTAGAAATTCAGTGAGTAAGCCTTGATCATATAAGAGCACACCCTCGTCTCTGTGGATCGACTCGTACGTGCCCAGTTCTACAACCAGACACCGTGCACTTGCGGTATCACCGTAGGCCGTAATTTAAACATCTTCTCGGGCCTACCAAGTTTTTGGCGCCGTTGCCGGGGACTTGGCGTGTGCCCTGCTAATTTTTGTGCTTGTCTTTACTGAGTTCATATCCTCCTGTACATATTCACCTTGATTTTTTTGCTTTTAGCTTTGAAATTTTAGCATCTGTCTATAACTTAGTTTCACTTGCATTCTTTGCTGTTAATCCTGTCTTAGTATAACTTAGTTTCATTTTTTTTTTTTTTTTTTTGTAGCTTTTGCATCTCAGAATCTTAGTTAATCATTTTATATTCGTATTGCAATTTTTTTTTTCATCTGTTATTTGCATTGTTGTTATTTACATTGTAATCTTTAGCTTCAGTAGTCAGCTGTTAGTGTAACTTTTATCTCTTGCATTTCATCTCAGTTAGCTGCATTCTCATCTGCAGTTTCCTCATTGCATCTCAGTTAGCTGCATTCTCACCTGTAGTTGCATTCACTACCTTAGCTGCATACTGTGCACACCCTTCCCTTTCAGTCCAAGTAAATTTCAGTTGCATTTGCAAGTATTCATTCCATTTGTTGTAGCCTGCACACTTTTGAGAACTGAAAATCTTCATTGAGTTAGAGCAGGTACCCCCTGTGCTGCTGTGGAGCAGCTGAACCAGCCCAGGGAAACCAAAGAAAAGGCGCAGAAACTGAGATACCAACCTGTGCTGTGCAACTCTGTTGCTAAGGCTCTTTGAGCAATTCCCGCACTTCGGTGTGCTCATTGGTGAGTTTGTGCAACCAAGGAAGAGGAGAAAGGAGCTTAATCGGTGGTAATGTACCTCTGACCTTGCTTGAATGAATGAAAATTATAACCATGAGCATCTCTGTCACCTTGTGCATAAACCCTGTAAGCCATTACAAACTGTTCTTTGCTTGCCTTGGAATTTTAAGTTAGCTGAGCATAACGCAGCCCTTTCTTTGCCTTGCCTTGGCCGGGAGCAGATGTAGTGCGCAACCTTGACCTTGAGCTGCATCCTGTGCTGTTAAACCTACCCTGTGTGGAATATGTGCATAACCCTGTGAGCCTTGTGAGTTGTTTATGCTAAACCTTGCTTAAAAACTTGTATGAGCCATCTACACTCTAGAGGGAACAATTGAGCCAAGTTCCACTGTGAATGTGTGAACCATCTGTGCATTTTGAGTATTGTGTTGTTTAACCATTGTGCAACACATCTGTCCTGTGAGCCATCTCGCCATGTGCATGAGCCCCTGTTTGCCATTTGCGTAACTTTTGTGTGCACCGAACTACCCCCGAATACGTGACACTTGAGCAAACCTTGAAAAATCTGAAATATATGCATGTAGTGGTACCCTGTGTTAGCTGCTGAACTTTGTGTGGGCCTCTGAGAATCCTTGAGCAGCCCTGAAGCTGCAAGCTTGAGCTTAAACTCCAGCCACTGCACTTGAGCTTGTGTTAGCTACTCTGCTACCTTAGCCTGAGCAACCTGAGCATGATAGAATGGATGCCCTGACCCCTTGCATGCTCTGTGACTTGTCTTGTGTTGTCAATCCTAAGCTTGGCTGTCAACCATATCCGTGCATAACTGGAAAGAGACCTTGAATATCATGTGACTTGTTGAATCTGCTGAACCATGATCACATGAGAAATTAGCTGCCCTGCTAGGTGTTGCATACACCTGAGTTGCATGAGCCACCTGAAGCTCACTCAGCTTGTATGCTCTGTAAACCTTAGTGAGCCATTTGCACTGTAACTTGTTGATACCCTAAGCCCTGTTGTGTGCTGTGGTATGAATTACCCTGAGTTGTAAATCTTTGCCTCGGCCGAAGTGCATAAGCCGCAGACCGAGGGCTGTCTTTGTGAAGGTCGGCCTTAGGCCTGTCTTTGTGTCAATTTTGAGAGTTTGTGTCTCTCGAGTTCTGTCTCCCTGTGCCTTGTGCGAAAACCCTGTTGTGCTCAACATGACCCCTGAAGCTGTGAATTGAGTTGCACCTTGGAGAGCCAATTAAGATTGCAACCTTGTACATCTGCATATCTGCATTGTGATCAACTGAGCATAAACTTGTGAGCTAGCCTGTTAACCCTGATTGCATGTTACACACCTTGAAGCCTGCACTTGTGTGAATTAGCCTATGAATGAGTTTTGATATCTACTGTGATTTGTTGAACATTGTATAACCCTGTGAATGAGTGTGAAGTATGCAAATCAAAACATCTGTTGGGCTGTGCATATAGCTGAACCTAACCTGGGCTGCTGTTTCAAATTGAGCAGCTGGGCTGCATAGGCTGAGCCCACATAACCCACACTGCTGGGCTGAGCTTTCTCATGGGCTGTAAAATGTTAACCTAACTTGGGCTTACACCAAAACTCAGCCCAACTCAAATTATATCTGGGCTATATTTTTTTTACTTCTGGGCTGTGCAACCAAGCTGGGCCAGACCACATAAACTAGACATCCGGGCATGTGTTTTCACAAATCCCGGGCTTCAAACAAGAAATCCCAAACAAACCAAATTGAGCCACAAAGAACCTGGGCCTCCCAAATAAACCAAAGCTCCCAACAAAACCAAATGAATCCCATTGAGCCCATATTCTGTTGGGCTGTTTAACATCAAATGGGCTGTACTTTCCCAACAAACCAAAAAACCCATATAAACCAAAATGCCCATTCAAACCAAATCCCAAACAAACCAAAGCCCATTTTCTTGTTATATTTGTTAATGTTTGTACATATTTTCTATTGGGTTGACCCTCAACTCTTTAGACTGTTAGTAAATTTTTGTAGGACTTGTTAATTTTTTCTTTCTTGAATCGGTTGAGTCTTCTTGTGCATATATTGTGCTAATCTGATATGATCTCCACTGAGAATGTTGGATTTTGCCTTGACTAACGAAGCTCAACCTTGCTCACGCCGACATTTAGGTAATCTCTTCCCTTTTCTTATCAACATAGTTCTCATGGTATGTGACTGTTTAAATTTTTTCTATATGTAGACACATTGAGGACAATGTTTGATTTAGGTTTGGGGGTACATTTGCATTTGCATTTAGAGTTTTTAGTCTTTTATTTTACCTTTTATGTCTTAAAAAAAAAAAAAAAAAAAAAAAAAAAAATTCAAAAACTTTTTGCAAACCTCCAACTTTTAGAGATTTTAGAGTCACTCGCATGCTTTCTAGCTATGTTTACATAGAGAATCTGACCGAAATAACAGAAATTGGAAGTTAGGAGAACACAATCGGGTTTCTTAGTTGATTAGAGCGTTAAAGTTGGATTTAACCATACCGGAGGGCTTAATTAGGTGCTGTTTAGATATTCGGTAGTAGAATTGTGATCACCCATAGTGGAGACTACCCATTTTACATCAAGCGAGGTACCGACCTTCACTCTTTGTGACTTTCTAGAAAAGCTTTTAGAGTGTGTGTCACCGTACGTCAATTAGGGTAGGAATGGTGAGCTACCCAACTTCGCACCACTTTCAGCACTACTTTTGATCTCTTGAGTGCTAGTTTTTGTCAATCATGAGGGTGAC
Source organism: Papaver armeniacum (assembly GCA_023531295.1). NCBI lineage: Eukaryota > Viridiplantae > Streptophyta > Magnoliopsida > Ranunculales > Papaveraceae > Papaver > Papaver armeniacum. The sequence continues at coordinate 5,364 of JAJJWW010012205.1, forward strand.
GTCTAAAGATGAAAACTCCTTCTAAATACCGATTTGTAGATTAGCATCATTTCTCTCTCAATCAACAAGACCCATAGAAACACATCATCGTCAAGCAACCGGAGCGAATCGAATATTGAAAGAAAAATTGATATAGTCCAAGGTTTATGTGCAACAAAGACAAAGAAAAGAAAATAGGATGAGAATTAATAAAATTTATAAAATCAAGACAATACAAGTTGTGGAAAAATTGAGTGATAAAGTCCTTTGTCCATGGAGTTAGTTGTTTCATTATTTGTATTTGTATTTTTATTTTCACTAATCATAAAAAAAAAAAAAAAAAAAAAAAAAATCAAAAAAAAAAAAAAAAAAAAAAAAAAAAATATATATATATATATATATTGTAGTTTATTTTCTTATTTTTGCTACCACCATGGTAAAGAAGAGTTTAAAAAGAAAAATCCAAACAACAAGGAATTTGAGTAGAAAAGTTAAAAATTGTCAAGTTTTGTGAAGTTTAGAAGTTCGTCATCAACATTTGAAGACCGAAGACCGAAGATTGAAGACGTTTCTATGGTTTCTTATGAGAGAGTGATATTAATTGCCGATCGGGTGAAAAGGTAGTGAGTACTCCCACCCTTGCTAATGGTTGATTTCCTTTCTTAGAGATCATCAGAAAAAGATTCTTTTTGTCCACACTTCTGTGGAGTCTCCAGATTTTATTTCGGAAGGTTATCCTTCTTACCTACAACGTGTGCAGGATTTCTCTCTTTATTCCTGCCTGCACACATGAGAGACTAAAAAAGCGATCTTTTTGAGTGCAATTATCATAAAACCCTAATGGTGAGGCAGAAGTTGAGACTTATGATCACAATCGAATCCGAATTCTTTCATATGGTATGGTTACTTCTCGCTCAGCACTTAAGGATGAGAATGCGTTCTTCGATAGTTCTAACTTCATGTTACTAGCATGCAGAAACTCTATGTCCTCATAGCTTTTAGGATGCTTGAGACTCTTTACACTCTGAAGTTGGAGAAGGTTTTGTGGGTACACCTCCGGTAAACCCTCACGAGACTACAACTCGTCCACTAGGGACACCTAGGGGTTTAAAGGCTTAGTGCATACGCTAAATGCATTCGAGAGACCTACGACGGCGAGTGGTATAGTTAGGATTTCTTATTTTTCTGTTTCACTTGAGGACAAGTAAAATTCAGGTTTGGGGGTATTTGATGAGTGCCAAATATTGCATATTTATACATCTATTTATTGGCATTTTACTCATCTTTTGCGCATAGAAATCGAGATATTATCCCATTCTCGTGTTTTCTTTGTTTTCAAGAATAAATATTTGTTTTAATTAATTTTGTATTTTTAGGTACTAAATAAAGTCGGAGAATCGAGGAGCCAAAAGAGCGAAGAATTGGAGTCGAGCATCTATGGAGCGAGATAGCCAAAGCTCCGCGCGCAACAGCTTGCAACCCAACAAGTAGCAACTCATCTCAAGACATGGGCTTGAGCTGGAGCAACCCGCGACCCGGATCCGAGCCCGTCCACTCCAAGCCGTCAAGATTTTGATCTTCTACATCCAACGGTCGCTGCTTCCACGTGCATCGAAGATCGCTGCTCCCGTGCTACACCAGATCACATCAAAACCGGCTACCTCTCTCAGCCGTTCAGATCGCAGCCGCCTCATCCAACGCTCGCTAGGCCTGTCCCATCGTCCGTTGATGCGTCTGCTCCGCAGCAAAATGGCCCATATCCTATACCCTAATCGAACATACCATTTCCCTTCCACCTTTCTCTTTCCTCTCCTCTCCCGTCTCTATCGGTGCAGAGCAACTCATCCCCCCATCCCCGACCATCTTCTGCAACACCACCTCCGACACCACCATCTCCTTCCTCTGACAGAGCCGCAACAACCACCCCTATTTCCGCCATACCTAAGTTGTGGTTATCTCTAAACTAGCTTCTCATTACCCTAGAATCTAGGTTAGAGATAAACAAGGCTAGGGTTTCTCATACATCAAGTCAATCGACACAAGGAAGGCTAGAAGAGACGATTTGACAAGAGGAGAACGATTCGGAGAGTATGGGTGAGAGATGTTTTGCAATTTATTTTCTATTTTATTACTAATTAGGGTTTGGAAATTATTGGACTTGCATGTATAAATAGAGGAGTAGAGAGTGAAATTAGTTACGCCTGGATTAGCCAGTGCAGTCAATTAGGATTTATTTTGTTCTTTGTTTGTTTTGTATCATGTTTTAGTTCAAATTTCTAGGGTTGAGATGAAACCCATAATCTGTTGATAATTGTAGTTTATATTTTGATAATTGTTCTTGATTGTGCTATATACTTTAGGATATATAATCAGAATACCTTGCATTTTGCTTTCACAGTGCATACCATGTATGCACTTGTAGTCAAAGTTATCACTATGTAAATGTATTGCAATTCACACTTCATTACGTTATTGATCCCTAGACTAGTTGTACCCTGAGAAGACAGCTAGTGCTTAGGAGAAATACCCTAATTGTGATTAGATATCCATCTTAGGATAAGTTTGATCATCTAAGTAATGAAAGTGATTTGTGATTAGTTGTACTGTGATAAGACAACTAATACTAGGAATTAGCTAATTGCTTTGGTTGATAACAAACCATCCTTAGAAACCCTGGATGAATGGCAGCCTTGCCATTACAAGGGACGAGAACGTTATTGAAGGTGGCCGAATTAGCTCAGATTAGGTGGTGAAGTCGACACCCTAGTGCTTTTATATCTCTGCCTTAGTTTAGTGTCACATTCACAACTCAGTCGCTTCGACACAACCCTCATTTTATGTTACACACTTCTTAGAAATTCAGTGAGTAAGCCTTGATCATATAAGAGCACACCCTCGTCTCTGTGGATCGACTCGTACGTGCCCAGTTCTACAACCAGACACCGTGCACTTGCGGTATCACCGTAGGCCGTAATTTAAACATCTTCTCGGGCCTACCACTAACACTATGCAGGTTTGCCAAGAGGAACACATGGAAGTTCCCAAATTCTATGTTCTTTATACACTTCCGAGTGTGGACGAGAATAAGTGTGGGGGAAATTTCTATCGAGCGATAATTTCACTATTATTTTCTTGTGCTCACATTTGTATGGAGTTATTGTTTGCAAAACAGGTATTATGGGTGGATCCTCAAATTTTCAGATTGTTAGTATATGGGGAATGAATCTTGCAAGAGCTAAGTCGGGCCGTCGACTTTAAAACAAGCGCTTAATGGGAGGCAACCCATAGGTTTTGTATTTCTTATCCTTTTGTTTTTTGTTATTTCTTTTTCTTGTTTCATATCATGTTAAAATTTCCCACCTTGACTTTACTAGGAGGATTCAATTACATTGAGGACAATGTAAGGTTTAAGTGTGGGGGAGTGGTTAAGCATGTATTTAAAAATTACAAAAAAATTAAAAAAGTTTGAAAAAAAAAAAAAAGTTTTACATAAAACTTCAACTTTTAGAGATTTTAGAGTCACTAGCATACTTCTAGGTATGTTTACATAGAGATTTTGACCGACATAATTGAACTTGGAAATGTTAGGGAACTACATTCGGATTTCTTGCTTGTTAGAGTGTTAAATAATGGATTTAATCATGCCGGTGATGCGAATTTGGTGCAGGGAGAAGTGCATTATTAGAGTTGTTGATCAATCATTAGTGGAGACTACCCGTATTCATATCATGTGAGGCACCGACCAAAAATTTTCCATCTACTAAAGAGCTTTCTTTTGAGTGTGTGTCACCGTACGTTAATTCCGGGTAGAATGGTGAGCTACCCAACCTTCCACCAATAGAAGCACTACTCTTTGATCTCTTGAGTGCTAATTTTGTCAATCATGAGGGTGACGTCCATAGATGAAAGCCTCCTTCTTGTAGTTCGATTTGCATCTAGCACCATTTTCTCGCGACAACAACGGGTCCATAGAAACACCATCATCATCAACAAGGAGCGACATCAAAATCTACAAGGAAAGTTGGAAAATTTCAAGGTTTACAAGCGGAACGAGAAAAGAGCAAATTTCATATTCAAATAAAGCAACATACAAATGAGCGGATTTTACATATATGTTGAGGACTTACAATACAATGAGGTAATTCTATATCCAAGTATGAAGACTTATTCACAAGAGCGAAGAAAATCAAAAGGTGAGAATTGTCAAGTTTATGATTTTGAGGCGATACAAGTTGTGAAGAATCAAGTCTGAAAATACTTCTCCCATGGCCATGGTTTATTTTGTATTTTATTTCTCTTGTTTCAAAAAAAAAGAGAAAAAAAAAAAAAAAAAAAACAAGAGAAATATTTGTTTTATTTTTATTTTTAAGCCGTGGGGAAGGAAAATCTATAAGGTAGTTTCAAGCGACAAGGATTAAAGGTAAAAAGGTTACAAATTGTCAAGGATTTATGAAATTCGAGAGTTTATCATCAATAGTTGAAACCGAAGACTAAGACCAAGGAGATCAAGACGAGGAGCTAAGACGTTTCTATTGGATGCCGTGAGAGTGGTGTTATCATAATTGGCGATCGGATGTGAAGGTGAGTAAGTAATCTCATCCTCGATAATAATGGTTGATTTCCTTTCGTAGAGATCATCAGAAAAATGGTTTTTCAAAATGTTAAAAGATGTGGGTTTTTAAAAATATTTGGAAGTTGTCCTTCCCACCATTCAACGTGTCGCAGATTTCTCTTCATTCCTACCGCACACATGTGAGAACCATAAAAAAGCCGTCTTTTGAGTGCAATTATCATAAAATCCTTTTTGGTGAGGCGAAGTCGAGGCGAAATGCTTATTGATTGTTTCTCAAACACGCATTCTCTCATTATGGTGTGGTTATTTCTCACTCAACATTTAAGAACGAGAATATGTTCTTTAGTATTTCTAACTTCTTATTACTAGAATGCAGAAACTCTATGTCCTCATAGCTCTTTGGATGCTTGGGATGCTTGAACGCTTTGAAGTTGTGAGTTTTTAGTTTGATTTGCTCGAGGACTAACAAAGTCTAAGTGTGGGGGAATTTGATAGGGTGTAGAATACATCCTATTTACTATCTATTGTTTATGCTTTCTTTGCTATTTTTTTCTTGTAAATTATGTATTTTACGCTTGTTTTGAGTTTTATAGCTACTTTGGAGTCGCATGGAGGAAAAGAAGAAGAAATCACCCAATTTGAGCCAAAAGGGCAAAAAGGTCATTTTACGGTGCAATTGATATATGGAGCCAGGTCAAGGTTAAGGGCCAACTTTGGAGAAGTACTAAGGGGCGACCACATGTGTTATAGGGCACTCAATTTGGGGTGTCCCCTAGCTTAATGTAGTGGGGTATCCTTATCCATCCCCTACTTTTAACCCAACCTGATTCGATCAGAAGATATTTCTCTTCTTCTCATTTTCACTGAAACTAAAAGCACCATGTTTGCTAAAACCGAGAGAAGATCGATGATGGTTTGAAATTTGAATCGAATCAAGAACAGAGATGAGAGTTTGAGATTGGTTCTTTGTTATGATGTTAGAAGTGAACTCGGTGGATAGTAGAAGTGGGATTCGATTTAGGTTTAGGGTTTGTCCGGAATTGAAGTGCGAGAGGTCGAGATTAAATCGAATGAACTAATGGTTTTTGTTGAGAAGAAATTGATGGGTGCGTTATGGGTTCGAGTATGCAATGACCCATTCATTGTTGGTGGTTGTGGTTGGTGGCACTATTGAAGATGGCGAAGGGTTTGTGTTGGTGTTCCGAGAGATTCAATGGAGAATATGATGATGCTTGTACCGTAGTCGAATCGGGCGAGTTAGGTCATGAAATCGAAGAACAAAAGGTTCTGTGGTCTTTGTGAGATGGATATGGTGGCGATTTGAAGACACAGAGAAATTAGCGTAGTGTTGAGAAGATGTGGATAAAGAATGGGTAATCGGAGAAGACTCTCATGGGATTGATGTGTTGATCGACCGTAATCGATTCAAGTATGGTGGTTGTTGATTTGAGGCGCTTCAAGATGCAAAGGTGATGGGTTTCTTTGGAAATCGAAAAGGAAGCAAATAGGAGGATGGGTTTCGATCTGAAGTCTTTGTTGTGTCAAGAATGGTGGTGATTGAGATCCGTGAGAAGTAACCGATGCTCGCAATTGATTCGGGGAATGAATGGGTCTCAGTGTTGTGCACATGGGAAGTATGAGTGAAGCGAAGAAGAATGAATGTATGAAATTGAATGTGTTAGATGTATGTTAGGATTTCTACGGGATTGGAGCTAAAAATGGCCTGAAATTGGCCCGGGAAATCCCTCAAACAAACGACTCAGCTGGATTTCTCGCACTGGCCGAGTTAACTCGGCGATGACCGATCCATCCTAATTCGGTAAGTAAGCTAACTCGAGCTGAGCGGCTCATCCTTCCCTTGACCGTTACTAACAGTTGGCTGATTTGACCGTTAGTCCTAACGGTGGATCGAGAATATTCCGTCGAATATACGATGTCGTGAAATTTTCAGGTGGCGAGGTGACGTTTTCCAGTAGGATTAGGCCATAATACCGATTTTTCCCGAGCAAAAAATCTAGAATTTTCATGGACTTCTCTCATGGGTGTGAAGACTTGGACTTGGAATTGGATGGAGAATTTGGCTCAAATTTGGAAAGAGAAGATGGAAGAGTTGAGAAAGGCTTGGATTTGGAAATTGAATTGCTAAAGGAAAAGGATTCTATTCCTTGGAAGATTTGGAGAATATTGAAGCCTATAAATAGAGAAGTTTTCTACATCTTTTGACACACCTCTCTACACACACAACACTTGTGTTTTTGCTAGCTTTTGAAAATTCTCTTTTTAAAAATTTGTGTGAACTTGAAAATTCTCCTTTTAATTATTATTTGTGTGAATTTCAAAACATGAGTAGCTAATTTTCTTATTGATTGAGGATGAATTCCTAGTTCTTAACATGATTTGAGTTTTGTTTTAATTCTATCTTGAGATTTTTCACATGATTATCGATTGTTTTTACTAATAGGAATGTTTATTCATTCATTCATGATTGATAGATTGTTTAGAGAGCGCGCTTAAATTGATTTGTTAATTGATCTAAATCTAGTATAAGTTAGGGAATAAGTAATCCTTCTCGACACTTTACACAAGTAGAAAAACACGAGACCTTGCGGAGGGATTCCGTGGAGCGATTGTGTGTAAAAACAACGCTAGAAAGTGGACCAAGCGAACCGTGTCTAACTACTAGTACTAAACCTAAATTCATAGATCTTAATGCATTCGGGAATTACATCTTGTAAGTTTAACCTCAAGGTGGTTCTTTTGAATAGAATATGATAACTAAGCGGACTTGTTACTCAGTGAAATAAGGGATTTTGGGGCTAGCTAAGCGGACCTGCTATCCTACGGTTGGTGATAATCTGTGACTAATAACAAGTAGAAAAGAACATAACTTTAATCATTGTTTTGCAACGAAGAAGGATTCCTTGATCTTGTCTCTCTTATTGCTTTCAACTTTATCTTTTAATTGTTTTGTTTACTTTCTTTTGTTTTACACATCCCCCCTTTTTGTGACAATTTTTACAACTAGAATCTCTTGCTCCTCGTGGGAACGAACTTGACTTCCATTATATTATTTTTAATTGAGTGGAAATATTAATTAATTTGATTGCACCTACGACACGCATCAATAAAGTCTTCAGAAATCTTTATTTTAATCAGCTGAAAGATCAGTGCAAAAACCGAAGAAAGACCACGGTTTATTAACGACATTCCACAGCCTTATGTTCTTCGTGTTTTCTTCACAGCAGCAGCAGAGAAATCTTCTCTGCAGCTTTCAAACTCACTTTCTAGCCTCCCCTAACTCTCCATATCCTTTCTCAAACATCCCAAGACCCTTTTTATACCTCACCAGCACAAAATATTATGAATTAACTCCATATAATCCTCTCTTCAATTCTGTGCAGATACGAGAATATTTCTTTCCCTTTTTCTCTTCCACACGCGCCTTTCCAATCTTCTTCACGCGATAATCCTCAACAGATTGATTCACACTCATGCACCCCCACAAATCTTCACGTATCTTCCACAAGTAAACCCAACGAATCTCGAGTTTTCTCACGAGAATATTACACGTGTCCATTTGAATGTAACCAAGTGTATTTCCCTGTTTTCCTCCACAACATTATCCAGCCCAATTAAGATGAATCAAACGACTATACCATCTCTGCATAAGAGAAACAGGCCCATACCAATCCACCTGGAGTGATTGAATCACTCAGAAATCTCCAAAATCAAAACAACTCTCGGGTTTTCAAGCAAAACCCGTAACCCTTGTTTCACTCAAACTTGATCATATGACCAAATCTAGTCGATTCTAAAGACCATACCATTTCTTTTATGCTTAAAAAGAACATCCCAAACAATTTCAGTCATTGAATCTCACTGGAACACCTTGAAAATCCGAACCCTAATTCTGGTTCTTTTGAAATTAAATTTTCCCGCCAATTTTGAATTTGAATTTGAATTTGGGAAGAAGAAGACCTCCCCCTAACAGACACGGGGGTGCGATTAGCAGGTGACGCCCTGGGTGCAAATAGTGATGATGGTGCCCCTTAGTAATTGAGGTTCCCCTTATCCAAAAATGAGAGTCCGAATAACATGTGTCCTCCAAGGTACAAAAATCACTTTTCGAGCAACTTTCTCCATAAGAGCTTATTTCACAAAAACACCTACAAACAAGTTTATTAGTGATAAAATGAGTCACAGCCAATGTATTTATGGGTGAAAATGCGTCGCACTTTCGTGCTCATCAAAATCCCCCACACTTACATTTTGCTAGTCCTCGAGCAAAATAGAAGATTGACCCGCTACACAGCTGGTCATAAAATAAAAGGGAGTTAGACCCGCTACATAACTGGTCATGACAAATGCCATAAACAAGACCCGACACAAATTTTTTTATTTTTTTTAGACCCGCTACACAGCTGGTCATAAAAAGGAAATACATAAAAATAGATCCGCTACACAGCTGGTCATAAGCTTAACAACTATAATAATTTTTTTTTTTAAGACCCGCTACACACTGGTCATAATATTTAAATTTTTATTATCTTTTAGATCCGCTCAAGAGCTGGTCACAATACACGCAAGAAAATTCCTGAAAAAATTAAAAGAAAAAGTTAATACCCACTCCCACACACTTAAATATTACATTGTCCTCAATGTAATTGAGTCATCCAACGTAAAAATTAAGATGGGAAATTCAAGAATAAAAAAAAAAAGTAAAACAAAAAAAAATAAACAAATAATTATACCTACTGGAATGTACAAAAACGGATCCCCATAAACTAATAACCTGAAAACTTGGGGATCGACCCAAAATACAATATTTACAAACGACAGCTTCACAATTATTTTATGAAAAAATGGGGACATTGAAACTGTCGTAAAACCAAGATTTACCCCTAAACCAAGTTTTTACCGCACATGGAAGTGCGTAAAGAACAAAGTATGGGGATTCTATTGAGACTGGGAAAATTTCAACTGGCTCATGCACGGTATTAGAAATAGGCAAATCCTCCGGGGGTACTTAGATGCAAAGTAATCCAACAATACTTTAGAAGCACACAATTCTAACCCTAAATTAGGCAACTTTTGGAAGTCTAGGGGTCTAGAATCAACCTCTGAGTCGGGTGAATGATCTTGTGAGGTAGATTCATCTATGGAATTAGGCGAATCATCCACACAATCATCTGAGGGTCATCTATAACGTTCTGTTTGGAGCAGAGAGTCACTATAAGACTGATCATCATCATCATTAAATAATCTTTGGCATTCTAGAATTCTCAATCTTTGTTCCAAACTAGGCGGTGTGTGTTTGTAATACTTCTCATATATAGTTTGATGTGATTCTTCACTTACCTCATGTGGAGCAAAAACTCCATACCATTGCCTACGCATATATTCAGCAAGCGTCATCTCAGATGAGGTTTCCTGATAATTTGACTTTCTACGCTTATATTCCGCCAGCGTCATCGTATGTGACGTCTCCTCAGAAGAAGTCATCATCCTCAAAAATTCCCTGAAAAGAAATACAAAAAGAAACGCATAAAAAGGAAAAAGAAAATACTGTACAAAATAATAATAAAAAAAAAAAAAAACCTAAAAGATTAATCTAAAAACAAATCCCGCGTATTACGCGCCAAAAATTGATAGCGTTTTTAATTGTGGTTGTAGTAAATAGGTTGTCGTTCACTCGGACGTTGTTGAGATTAAATTAAAAGGTTTAACGAAAATAATAAAAGAGAGAGTTATTGGGTCTAGGATTCCACCGAATTTATATCAATAGGTTCAATTATTATTCTTCAACAATTATAGCTCATAAAACAACAAGGACTCTTATTTTTGCCAATGTGGATTCTCCAAACATTAGTTATAAATCGTAAGCATGGGCCATCAAACATCTAAGAAAGCATGACCCATCTAATAAAATGATAACTAATTTTTCAAATCATAATTCTATTTTAATTAGTGCAAAAGTCAGATAAAGAATTAATTAAAATTACCCATGTATGAAATTCGGCTTCCTCCGTCGACCCGATTGGTAGGGGGTTTAGCCACTCATGATGTAGACACGCTCAAAAGAATTTTTCATTGCTCAAAAGTGCTTACAAGAGATGAAAATATGATGAAACAGAAAATTGCAACGGAAATAAATTTTGCTAATCAATCAATTAAGGAGAACGATCATGATAAAGTGTCAGAATACTGTTTAATCACGCTGAAAAGACTCATTTGCAAAACCGAAGAAAGACCACGGTTTATTAACGACAGATTTCTGACCTTATGTTCTTCGTGTTTTCTTCACAGAGCAGAGAGAAATCTTCTCTGCAGCTTTCATACTCACTTTCTAGCCTCCCTAACTCTCCATATCCTTTCTCAAACATCCCAAGACCCTTTTTATACCTCACCAGCACCAAATATTATGAATTAACTCCATATAATCCTCTCTTCAATTCTGTGCAGATACGAGAATATTTCTTTCCCTTTTTCTCTTCCACACACGCCTTTCCAATCTTCTTCAAGTGATAATCCTCAACAGATTGATTCACACTCATGCAACCACAAATCTTCACGTATCTTCCACAAGTAAACCCAACAGAATCTCGAGTTTTTCTCACGAGAATATTACACGTCTCTGTTTGAATGTAACCGAGTGTCTTTCCCCTGTTTTGCCTCCACACCATTATCCCACCCCAATTAAGATGAATCAAACGACTATACCATCTCCGCATAAGAGAAATGGCCCATACCAATCCACTTTGGAGTGATTGAATCACTCGTAAATCTCCAAAATCAAAAACAACTCTCGGGTTTTCAAGCAAAACCCGTAACCCCTTGTTTCACTCAAACTTGATCGTACACACCAAATCTAATTGATTTTAAAGACCATACCATCTCTTTTATGCTTAAACATAACATCCCAAACAATTTCGGCCATTGAATCTCTTTTGGAACACCTTGAAAATCCGAACCTAATTCTGGTTCTTTTGAAATTAAATTTTCCCGCCAATTTTGAATTTGAATTTGGGAAGAGGAAGACCTCCCCTACGAGAGACGGGGTGCGATTAGCGGTGTGACATACGGGTGCAAATAGTGATGAGGGTGCCCCTTAGTAATTGAGGTGCCCCTTATCCAAAACTGAGAGTCCGAATAACATGTGTCCTCCGGGATACAAAAATCACTTTTCGAGCAACTTTCTCCATAAGAGCTTATTTCACAAAAACACATACAAACAAGTTTATTAGTGATAAAATGAGTCTCAGCTAATGTATTTATGGGTGAAAATGCGTCGCACTTTCGTGCTCATCAGGTTACATGGATACAATAACATATATATACTTGTAAGGGAAACCCTAGGTATAGCTAGTTGGGCCGCACATCCATGGGCCGTAAGCCCTACCACACTAAGGTATTTTGATTTTTAGTGTATTTAGTCTTACAAATTTAGCATTTATATGAAACATATGGGTAGTTAATTTGAATATTATTTTTTCGTTGTAGGTAAATGAATCAAGACATTCCCTTGTATTTTAATTTAATATTAACATGCAAATAAATATCAAATATAACAAATACTATCACATTTATTTATTTATTTTATTCTTTTTTTTCTTTGTATCATGAGTTAAGTTATACAAAAGTTCAAAAAAAAAAAACCATAAAAACTATCAACTTAGTTGTAATTCTACGGGATACATACGAAATCAATTCTAAAAAAAAATGTGAAAGGGTGTATAAAGTTTCTTTCTTACTATCCCATTTTTCTTTTCTTATTTAACCAAGTAGCTTTGTGATATAACTACTAAAAATGGCAAATGGTGAAGTAGTTTTATTTTATTACTGAGCAGGTTCTAATAAAAATAAATAGATAAAACGTGTTTATAAGATTTGCTAAGCCTTGGGTTCAACCAAACTTTTCATTTAGGAACAAATATCACGAAGTACTTGAATTTTCATTTTAGTTCTATAAAGTGAAATCATATATTGCAGTTACAAAAAGAAATATGGTATGACCATTCAGTTTATGAACTTCAAAGTTACAAAATATTTATGTTTACAAAGTCGTATGCATTAATACTGCACAGAAAACACACATTATATAGTAAAATGTAAATTCATTCTTACTAAATATGATTAATGACATTTATCTTTCAAAACAAAACTAACATTTGATTTATAGTTTTCGTTGATAAAAAAAACAAAAGAAAATGACACATTTGAAAGCAGATATTCAAAAAAATAAATTTCTATAAATCATAAAATTTAAGAAATAATAAGTAGTGAAGTATTCTTGTTGTTTTCATTTGGTCTTCATCTTTCTACCAAATGTGCATAAGATTAGCTAGAAATTTTTGTGCCATGTTCGCTTCGACTTCAATGCTATCTCTGCATTTGATTTTTTCCCCTGATATTAGTAAGAGTTGTTGTTAGTTTCAAGGAGCATCTATTTCGATTCTTCCTTATCATTCCCTTAACAATACTTGACTCAAGTAGAAGTGATATTTTAGTAAACATAAATGTACACAGATATATATTGAAACGGCGAGGGTACCGAGTACACCACAATCTTTTCGATATCAACCTATGCAACACACTTTGTGATCTAATACAGAGATAAACTATCATGGAGATTATTTAAGCAAGACGTACCCTTGGTATATACCATAAGTTCGAAACTGGACTAATCTATGGGATCAAACCAAGTGTTGATTAATGTACAGTGCTATTATTTATTATAAATATAATAATTAATGTGGAAACTAAAGTAAAGGCATGCAACAAGATTTTATTAACGAGGAAAACTACAATACACTCAGAATTAAGCAGTTATACAAATTCACTACAATAACTTCGTATAGTTAAGACCAAGTAAACTATCTCCAAGTTAATCAGTTCATTCAATATCTCTCCGCCTACAAAAAATCTAGTTTACGCACGTGAATCCGAAGATAGAGTCCACTATCTCAATTTGTTTCACCCGTTATTTCTACCATTCAACTCTTTTGGATCGTAATACGAAATAATAAAGGATCAACCTGTCTCAGTAACTTCTCTATCAATCTCATATATCAACCATCTAATCAAAGATAAGCTGAGTAAAAAGGTTCTTTCGTTTAATAAATATAAACTTCTTTGTCGGTCAGATCAACTAAGATAAATACTATTGAAATAATCAATATTAGTTTATAAACTCTCAAAATGGATTTCATAGATAAACAACTAGATGATTGCCGATCTATACAACAAGCTTGACAATCTATTCGAGATAAACAGCTTGTCGGGTCCTTGTCAATCAAGTGTGAAATAAGTTATCACAAAGATCAGAATACCAAAAAGAATTCTTCTAGTCCTAAATATTCAAAGTACCTCCACAAACAACTTGGTTTTACTAATGATCGATCACGCAGAGAGCGAGGTCTGTTAACAATGGATGATCCAAATGATCATATCTTCAAATCTTGAATCAATAAAGTAGATCTAAAATGGTCGGTCCTTGAACTAGTTCGAGTCGCCTTATATCCAAATAGAAGGATCACACAATAGATAAACTAGATCTATCAAAGTTCAACTTTACTGTTAGTCAATCAAATCAATAATATAAAACTAAAATAACAATACGATATTTATTTTCCTACCAATTGTACCACTAAAGCTTCTTGATCCCACAGAATACTTTAAGCGAAGGCCACATTAGAGATTTCACCTAGTTAGGATACTCTCCTCTCCAATGAGTACATTACGACAATACTACTAGTAGGCTTTCAACACAAGCGATTAGTTTAGTGTGTCCAAGGGACGAGTTTGTAAGAATACAAGCTTTAATATTTATAGTGTAATGACCAATGCTTGTTTGGACTAAGAATTACCAAATCCGAAAATACTAAAATTGTTCAATGAATGTTTACTTTCAGTTTTGTTTCTCTTCCAACTGAGATAAACTTTCATACCGAATTCTCTCTTGGATGACAACTAATATTAGCTAGAATACAACATATATTTACTAATATATAAAAAGAGTTATTCTCTAAAAGATTATACTTTACTAACATTATCCTCTATGATATGGAAACCAAAATAAATTCGAATATATAAAAGATATTTAGTATATTTTGGTTTTAGGATCTCCGCTTGAGTATCAAGGAAAATAATTGAACATTAGGTAGTAAGAGTTCAAATAATATGTCGACATTTTTTTGGACTTTAATTTTTAACCAAATACATTTTCGTTATCTATGCAAACCCTAAATTAATTAACGTATAGAAAACATAAACTTGGATATCTAAGGACAGGTTCTGAAAATGCGGGGGTATAACAACCACACCCAATAATTCGTTCGACAATATATATAGACTAAACTCCAATATAATTCCGAGAGAACCAACTTAATAGTGAGACTCAATCGAGAAAGATATCTTTCTATCAAGATTTTGACTAAAGGCACTATCAACATTTTGTGTAAGTTATTCTTAGATAGAAATCAGTGATACTGATTGATATAAGAATAACTTGGATAGTACCAAAGACCAATGCCCAAGTATCAATAAAGTTATAACCAACAAACAAGGTCGGATTTATCAATAGTGATTGAACTACGCACAACCTGTGATGTTTCAATTATATAAAAAAATATAATGCGGAAAAGAAATAACATAGACACCAGAAAATTTTGTTAACGAGGAAACCGCAAATGCATAAAAACTGTGGGACCTAGTCTAGATTTGAACACCAAGCTGTATTAAGCCGCTACATACTCTAGCCTACTACAAGTTAACTTCGGACTGGAATGTAGTTGATCCCTAACCAAGTCTCACACCAATTAAGGTACATTTGCGTTCATTACGCCTCTTGAACCCCAAGCAGACATGCGCACGTGATTCTCTTAGCCGATCTCACCCACAACTATGAGTTTCTACGACCCAAAGTCGAATACTTATAAACAAGTCTGTCTCCCGCATATATGTCTATTCTTGGTTTTGTTTCCGTCTTAAGATAAATCAAGGTGAACATGAAACTCAACTAATACCCCGGAATTATACTCCCAAAGAACATACTAGAAATATCAGTCACCTCACAATACCCAACTGATTAACAGAAAAAGTTATTGCGAAATCACAAGAGTCTGAGACGAAGAACTGTTGTGATTAATTTTTATATCTTACCTATCGGAGATAAATCTCGAGTAAATATTAGAGAAGATAAAACCCAATATGATAGAAAAAGTAAGATCAGAATACGTAACTACAACGAAAATAATTGGATTTGGCTTCACGAGTCCCAAATGAAGTCTTCAAATCGTTAACCTAATAATGGTTTTGGAAAACCCTGGGTTAATGGAGAATCGACTCTAGTTTGCAACTAGGACAAACGGGAGTGTCGAGATTAGGTTTCCCAAATGCTAGAGTTCTCCCTTATAGAGTCTTTCAAATCAGGTTTGCTTTCAATCAAAACTAAGATATCTTAGTAACAAAGCAATTGATATTCACCGTGTGAACTCCTAATTTAAGATTCAAGCTAAGTATGATTAGAAATTAAGCAATCAATACCCACCGTTAGATGCTATTATCTTGATACACACAATTGAAATATATCATATATTTAGATATGGATGAACCGTACCCAAACGTGTATACTTTGTTGGCTCAATAATAGTTAACCGAAGTTAGCAATATTACTTATAACTTAGCCATATTCATCTAACACTTCTAGATCAAATATGATGATCAATCAATCATGATAGATAATAAAATGAATCTAAATATGTTTCAAGAGAGTCGTTCAAATGTTCATCATCTTATAGAAATATATATGAACCACTTGAAACAAAATCGGTTTGGTTTGTAATTGTACAAAGTACTTATACAAGAACCAATTCATGAACATAATGCCACGGTTTGTAAAACTATTATTTCACATTCCTTAATACGTTAAATTTCCAGGGACTTTAGTTCGCAAAACGAACCTGAGTTCATGAGTATGAAAATCACACTTTACCGATGTTTTGGGTGAAACGGTTTACCGATTTCGGTAATTTGGGTGTGTAGGTAAGAAACGAGTCTAAACCCTAAATAATGTACCTGCATGGGAGTACTTTAGATTCGAGAAATCAATGTTTGTACAAGTCCGGCCTAAACCAAGAAATGGTCGTTCCAGACTTGCTTGAGTCACAAATCAAGGATAATGGGTTGGTTTTGGGGAGGGAAGCAAGGAAAGTGATGAGACAAGAATAGTTGATTTCGGAAGACTAGTTGTGTTACTACGACTTGTATTTAAAAGTGGGAAGGCTAACAAATGGTAAGCTAGCAAGTATTTTTGAGTGTTGTATATTCCCGAATGAACCTGTTGTTTGGTGGAAATAGGTAAAAGACCTATTTATACAAGTCGAAGTGAAACGTTTTCTGGTCTCATTAAGGAATGGAAAATAGGTAAGTAAATGGGAGGAGGTGGTAACGCATGGAATTGATGTTCCATAAAAGCAGCTTAACGCATGGAATTGATGTTCCATGAAACCGTTAACACATGAAATTGATGTAAAAAGCGTTTCACCATTAACTCCCTGTATTTACTAACCGCCTCAACCTTATGACACTTCCTTATGACGAGCGTAGTGTACGCCGCACGCTGTAAACCGCCAAACCAATACCCAAAGAGGATCCCCCAGTTTGTGATATGTGTTGATGTATCGAATATTTTTGTGGAAAACATATAGCATATTGTTCTGGCCTGGCAATTCGTACTTGGGAGACTTGCTAGCTTGGTGACCTTCGACGGTCGAATTTTGCATCTCAAGAGGAAAGATAGACGTTGATCGTGGCACTCTTTCGTTTTGGTAACGTGTAGGGAAGGCCAGCATGGTGGCGCGGCTAGGTTGGCATGCCGTTGGCATGGCATGGTTTAGCGTGGCCAAACTTAGGTTTTCAGGCCAAAGGTTACCATGCGTTGTATGGTAACCTTGGATGGCTGGGATTTTCTCCTAGGATTGAAGGGGGGCCGTTGATTGTTGCACGCCTTCGCTTGGATAGTCGTGTAGGGAAGGCCAGCATGGTGGCGCAGCTATGTTGGCTAGGGCCAAGGCAGGGTGTGGTTTGGATTGGCATGGCGGGGCCAAGGGTTTGCCATGGGCACATGGTGTGGCTAGCTTGGCTAGGTGCGGTTTGGCTTGGCATGTGGGGCCAATGGGTTTTCCATGGGCGCATGGCGTGTCTAGCTTGGCTAGGTGCGGTTTGGCTTGGCATGTGGGGCCAAGGGTTTTCCATGGGCGCATGGCGTGTCTAGCTTGGCTAGGTTCGGTTTGGCTTGGCATGTGGGGCCAAGGGTTTGCCATGGGATCATGGCGTGGCTAGCTTGGCTAGGTGCGGTTTGGCTTGGCAAGTGGGGCCAAGGGTTTGCCATGGGCGCATGGCGTGGCTAGCTTGGCTAGTGCGGTTTGGCTTGGCATGTGGGGCCAAGGGTTTGCCATGGGCGCATGGCGTGGCTAGCTTGGCTAGGGGCGGTTTGGCTTGGCATGTGGGGCCAAGGTTTGCCGTGACTAAGCTAGGGTTTTGGGTCAAAGGTCGTTTGGTAACCTCGGACGGCTAGGATTTTCTCCTGGGATTGAAGGGCGACCGTTGATTGTCGCACGCCTTCGTTTTGGTAGTCACGATGTGGAAGGCCACCAAGGTGGCGGGCTTAGGTTGGCATGGGGCCATGGCAAGGTGCGTTTGGCATGGCGCGGTAGGTGTGGCTGGCATGGTTTGCCACTGACATAGGGATGCGGCTAGCATGGTTGGCATGCCTTGCCGCAGTAGGTGTGGCTGGCATGATTTTCCATTGGCACTTGGGTGCGGCTAGCATGGTTGGCATGCCTTGGCGCGGTAGGTGTGGCTGGCATGGTTTTCCATTGGCACAGGGGTGCGTCTAGCATGGTTGGCATGCCTTGGCGCGATAGGTGTGGCTGGCATGGTTAGCCATTGGCACATGTGGTGTGAGAAATAGGATTTTGGTCTGTCGAAACCCTAATTAGCATTAAAAAAAAAAGTACCGGTCATTTTCTCGCATACAAAGTAAAGGGTTTAATAAATGTGCTTGGTTTGGACATTATTACTCAAGTTCTCGTGGACGTAATTGTCTGACTAGGGTTTTACGATTTTACCCCTAAGCTAAAAACCACCATCAACATTAAGTCCCTTGCTTAGCTCGGCAGTGCCTTGTTGCGTGGTAAGCATATGATGGTGATGGAGACAAGGACGGAATCAAGATGTAAATTATTGCAAAGATGGTCAGGAAAATCCGACTAACCTTTTTGAGGGGTGAAGAGAGTTTTTGCTTCCCGTGTTTCCGGCCCTGCATAAGTTGTACTGGGATGCAGACCGTGGAGTGGTGAGAAGAAAGTCACGGCTTGGTCCGCCGTACATCACCGAGGCAAAGCGGCGCGGTCTTGGAAGGCAAAGCATAGCGGACTGACTTGGCACGTGGGGCCAAGAGGTGGCGTGGTCTTAGGAAAATTTGTTGGTATTTGGCAGGTTCACGGTACGGAAAGCTTGGAGAGGCAAAGCGCGTGGATTACTTGTTATGATAGGGCCGCGATAATGGAGCTGACGGCCGGCATGTTGCGGCCATGGCAAGGATAGGCGTACACGTACGGCTAGGGCGTGGTAGGGCCGGCAAAATGGAATGGAGCGTAAGAAGACGATCGATCTTAAGAACGTACCTTGTGCTCGTGGTACCGTTGCAGATTAGGTCGGAACGGAGCCACTAGTGTAGATTTGGTGTGAAGGGAAGATGCTAGCACTCGGCTCTGGCTTGGACTTGGATCCGTTAGCTTTGGATCGGCTTGGAATAGGAGACTCGGGTATCGTGCGGCTTGGAAAGGAGTCGTTAGCCTTGGATCGTCTTTGAATGGGAGCCACTAGCGTAAATTTGGCACGGGCGCTGATCCGTTGGCCTGGCATGGCGTGAGCGTTGGCCGAAAGAAAACAACTTGCTTGATTCCGTGGGAAGGTGACAACTTTTTCGAGATGTAAGGAGAGTTCATGATCCCCGTGTTTGGAAGCCTTGCATAGATTTTATTTGTGGTATAGACCGTGAAGCGGTGAGATGAAGATCGTCGGCTTAGTCTAGCTATGCATCATCTTGGCTGGGTTAGGGAACATCATGACGCTGGCTCGGCGAGTTGTTGGTGTTGGCGCATTAGCATGAAAGGCGCGGATTGTTGCAAAAACTGAACGTGGAGCGCTGGCAAGACTGGCACTGGCAAGGAAAGCATGGATGTCTTGGGAGTGGCAAGGCTTGCTCTTGTGGGACCGATTTCCTTTCTTCATGCGCGGCTTTAACAGTGAATTCTTTTCTTATTCAATAATCTGGAAGCGTTACACCCATAAGAGAGCGTTACTTCTTCTTTCCCCTTTTTAGGGTTTGTGCAATACATATATTGCTGGTGAAATTGTATCATCTTCCTCTTTCCAGTTGTTCGTTGGTGAAGGTAAGGTAAAGCTCGTTCCTCCGCCTGGTTTGGTATTGTGGTGGAATCTCCTAGAAACGATCATACCTCCTTTTTCCGAGAGATAAGTAGAATCCGCGATCCTTGCGCCTTGCAGCTTTGCGTAAATCCTGGTATGGTTGTACGTTTTCAGGGCTAGGCTTTTGGAACGTGAGGAGGAGCTGCTAGCATATACTTGGCGTAAAAGGGACCCATTAGCACTGATTTGTCTTGGAATGGGCGTGGGCTGCTTGACAAAGCGTTGCCCAAGCATGGCGTTGGCGAAGCAAAGGTTCGGATCGTTTACACGGTGGTGGCTTGTCTTCACGGGACCGATTGCCTTTCCTCCTTACTTAGCGCAATAGGAAATCCTTTCCCTATCCAAATTCCGAGAGTGTTATGCTTTCGGATGGAAACTTTTACCCGAGAGATTGTCGGGGAAAGTGCTTGAAGAAGCTCGAGACAAAGGTGTTGGAAACTCGCGCATCCGCTTTCTATGACCGTTTCCCCTTTTTGCTATTTTTCTTTGTTGTATAGACGTCTTGGTGCTTTTTGCGAGACTTATTGTTATCTTCTTGGTATTCATGGCGAAGTTAGGGTTTTTCCAATTAGCATCCCGCTATGTTTCACATCTTTGAATAAAACTTCTTATTTGAAAGACTTCAATCTTCCATTCCCTTCAGAGCTCCTGAGTAATTGAATAAGGAACTTCCTGTACGTTTTGGCTTTGCGTTCGTACTGGTGGTTTTGTTACTTCTTCCATGTGAAACTAAAATATGGAGGAGTACGGGTTCCCTTCATAGTGATTCTTCTTTGCGGTGAAGCTCTGGCTGGAATCAAAAAATGAGCGGCAACAGTTCTTGGTAGCAGATGTAATCAGAAGAGACTACATTGTCGTGGGAACAAAGTAGGTTGGCTAGAATCGTATGGGCATCCATGGAAGTAAAAGAGTTGGCTGGATATGTAAGCGAGTAAACTGTCCATGGTCACGAGTTTTGGCGGGATGGATCAAAAGGTGGCCATGACTACGAATATTGGATGGCTGCGATCATGATCCTTGACGTGGGGAGCGTGGTGGCACGACCCTTTGCAAGAAGGAGTGGTGTTGAAGCGGCTTCTGCTCTTGGAGAGGACGTTGAAACTTAAGGAGCCAAATGCTGCAGCTTATGGAGATAACGCCGAAGCGGAGCGACTGCTGGAGCGAACGTTAAAGCGGAGCCACTGCTGGGGAACGTTGAAGTGGAGCCACTTTTGAAGAGAACGTCAAAACGGCGCCTTGAAACTCTCAGAGCCTTGACGGTTACAAACATTGGTTAGGAGTCCCCAGTTCAATCTATTGATCGTGCTTTCCAAGAAAGGTTGGGGTTCGGGAACGGCCTGGCCGGAAAAGCCGCTTTCCCGATGCAAAGTGTTGTTGAGGGATGCAAATATGTCTTGATGCTACGCCTTGGATAAATATCGATTCTCACATAACTTTGCCTCGATTTTGGAGAAGTCGTTCCCGATTTTTACGTGTGATGAAATTGGATTGTTGTTTCCCTTCTATTGGGCGTTCAAGAGCAACGCGAGCCTCTTCATCTATAAACGCACGTCCTATCAAGTGCCTTTTGTCTTCTCATCAAATCAACAAGTGGTAAAAGGAGGTCGACTTCCTCCATCTCTTCCAAGATCTTTCCTTGATGGTGGAGCAGTAGCGTCTCGGTGACGGTTGGAGCTATCATGCTTGAAGAAACGTTTGGTGGCGGAGCGGCTCGGTTTCGGTGATCGTAAGTGTATCGCGCAGAGATGGCACGGTTTTGATCACGGGAGTCTGGAGCCATGGCACTGTTTCGAAGGGTGAGGATGGCGCTGCTTTGGCTGGTTGTGGAGCAAAGAAGATGGTGCTGGAAGGGCGCAAGATGTTAGCGATGGAAGGATGCAAGCCGTTAGCGCAGGGTGTGGTAAGCGCGTCTGGCATGCGTGTATGGTAAGCGCGTCTGGCATGCGTGTCTGGTAAGCGCGTCTGGCATGCGCGTCTGGCATGCGCGTCTGGCAAGCGCGTCTGGTAAGCGCGTCTAGCATGCGCGTCTGGCAAGCGCGTCTGGCATGCGCGTCTGGTAAGCGCGTATGGCATGCGGGTGGAGGAAGCTTTGTCTTCGATTGACGAAATGTGACTGGTCATACCGTTTCTGAGGATGTAATCTCGAGCTGGAGGTTTCTCTGAGGTCGAGAAGTTTCTGGTCGAACATTCGAAGGTCCTTCCACAGACATGGTGAAGAAGGTGAAGCGGAATTCAAAAAATTGTGCAGCATTTGAAGTTGAAAAGGGCGGCTCTCCAGTAGCACGAGGGAGGCCTTTGCTAAGAGGAGCACGCCGCTGTTGGAAAGCTTTCCTTGAATACATTTCTTTCTTTTGAACTTCTTATTTTTAGGTTTTTTTTTTTGAAAGGCAAATGGAAACGCCTGGTTTATGGTTTTGATTTTCTGGATTTTTGGGGTTGACAGATAAATGTTACCTTGATGGTTTTGGATTATTCTTTTGGAATGAATTGTTTAGGAAATGATGTTGTCTTGGTTATGATTGAAAGTGTTGCAAGTATCCCAGGAAAACCATGGAACCGTGCGTTTGGTAGATGACATGGGGTGAAACATAACATGGTTATTGGTTTTATCATTCGTGAAAACTTGAAAGAGCGAACCATTATCTTGTCTAGGTAGGACTTACTTGGTTTTTTTTTTAGATCTCCCGATGAAAAGGAAACCTTAGGGTGCACAACCGAAGTTTTATGGGAAGCGCCGCCATGATTGTGGAATTTCCCAGCCACATCGAGTTACCCGATAACTAAGTCACCGATCCTCGGGCGGATCGTTTGCTTCAATTTTCTCGGGAAGTCCCTAGTCATCCCTTGTCGTGTCATGGTGATAATCGAGTCGTCCCAGTAACCGAGTCGTCGATTCTTGAGCAGATCGCATGCTTCAACCATCTTGATGTCCTGGGGTCGAATGAGATCGATGGTCGAAGATTGACATTGTAACTGAAAGATCAATCTCCCACTGTGGTCGCCAATTGTTTGTGGGTGAAAACAGTTTCTGCCGATTTCGGTAATTTCGGGTGTGTGGATGAGAAACGAGTCTAAACCTTAAATAATGTACTGCACGGGAGTACTTTAGATTCAAGAGATCAATCTGTACAAGTCCGGCCTAAACCAAGAAATGGCCGTTCCAGACTTGCTTCGGTCACAAAGTGAAGGAGAATGGGTTGGTTTTGGGGAGGGAATCAAGCAAAGTGATGAGACCAGAATAGTTGATTTCTGGAAGAGTAGTTGTGTTACTACGACTTGTATCAGAAAAGTGGGAAGGCTAACAAATGGTAAGCTAGCAAGTATTTTCTGAGTGTTGTATATTCCCGAATGAACTTATTGTTCGGTGGAAATAGGTAAGACCTATTTATACAAGCCGAAGTGAAACGTACTCTGGTCTCATTAAGGAATGGAAAAATGGGTAAGTAAATGGGAGGAGGTGGTAACGCATGGAATTGATGTTCCATAAAACCGTTAACACATGGAATTGATGTTCCATGAAACCGTTAACGCATGGAATTGATGTAAAAAGCGTTTCACCATTAACTCCCTGTATTTACTAACCGCCTCACCCTTATGACACTTTCTTATGACGGGCGTAGTGTACTCCGCACGCTGTAAACCGCCAAACCAATTCCCAAAGAGGATCCCCCAGTTTGTGATATGTGTTGATATCTCGAATGTTTTTGTGGAAAACATGTAGCATGTTGTTCTTTCTGGCAAGTCGTACTTGGGAGACTTGCTAGCTTGGTGACCTTCGACGCTCGAGATTTTGCATCTCAAGAGGAAATATAGTCGTTGATCGTTACACTCTTTCGTTTTGGTAGCCGTGTAGGGAAGGCCGGCATGGTGGCGCGGTTAGTTGGCATGCCGTTGGCATGGCATGGTTTTGCGTGGCCAAACTTTGGTTTCAGGCCAAAGGTTACCATGCGTTGTCCAGTAACCTTGGATGGCTAGGATTTGCTCCTAGGATCAAGGGGGACCGTTGATTGTTGCACGCCTTCGCTTGGGTAGTCGTGTAGGGAAGGCCGCATGGTGGCGCGGCTATGTTGGCTAGGGTCAAGGCGGTATGGTTTGGCTTGGCATGGCATGGCGGGGCCAAGGGTTTGCCATGGGCACATGGTGCGGCTAGCTTGGCTAGGTGCGGTTTGGCTTGGCATGTAGGGCCAAGGGTTTTGCCATGGGCGCATGGCGTGGCTAGCTTGGCTAGGTGCATTTTTGCTTGGCATGTGGGGACAAGGGTTTTCCATGGGCGCATGGCGTGGCTAGCTTGGCTAGGTGCGGTTTGGCTTGGCATGTGGGACCAAGGGTTTGCCATGGACGCATGCCGTGGATAGCTTTTCTAGGTGCAGTTTGGCTTGGCATGTGGGGCCAAGGGTTTGTCATGGGCGCATGGTGTTGTTAGCTTGGCTAGGTGCGGTTTGGCTTGTCATGAGGGGCCAAGGGTTTTCCATGGGCGCATGGTGTGGCTAGCTTGGCTAGGTGCGGTTTGGCTTGGCATGTGGGGCCAAGGGTTTTCCATGGGCGCATGGCGTGGCTAGCTTGGCTAGGTGCGGTTTGGCTTGGCATGTGGGGCCAAGGGTTTGCCATAGGCGCATGGCGTGGGCTTGGCTAGGTGCGGTTTGGCTTGGCATGTGGGGCAAAGGGTTTGCCATGGACGCATGTTGTGGCTAGATTGGCTAGGTGCGGTTTGGCTTGGCATGTGGGGCCAAGGGTTTACCATGGGCGCATGGCGTGGCTAGCTTGGATAGGTGCGTTTTGGCTTGGCATGTGGGGCCAAGGGTTTGCCATGGGCGCATGGCATGGCTAGCTTGGCTAGGTGCGGTTTGGCTTGGCATGTGGGGCCAAGGGTTTGCCATGGGCGCATGGCGTGGCTAGCTTGGCTATGTGCGGTTTGGCTTGGCATGTGGGACCAAGGGTTTGCCATGGGCGCATAGCGTGACTAGCTTGGCTAGGTGCGGTTTGGCTTGGCATGTGGGGCCAAGGGTTTGCCATGGGCGCATGGCGTGGCTAGCTTGGCTAGGGGCGGTTTGGCTTGGCATGTGGGGCCAAGGTTTGTCGTGACCAAGCTAGGTTCGTGACCAAGCTAGGGTTTTGGGTCAAATGTCGTTTGGTAATCTCGGACGGCTAGGATTTGCTCCTGGTATTGAAAGGAGACCGTTGATTGTCGCACGCCTTCGTTTTGGTAGCCGCGTGGGGAAGGCCACCAAGGTGGCGCGGCTAGGTTGGCATGGGGCCATGGAAAGGTGCGTTTGGCATGGCGCGGTAGGTGTGGCTGGCATGGTTTGCCATTGATACAGGGGTGCGGCTGGCATGGTTGGCATGCCTTGGCGCGGTAGGTGTGGATGGCATGGTTTTCCATTGGCACTGGGGTGCGGCTAGCATGGTTGGCATGCCTTGGCGCGGTAGGTGTGGCTGGCATGGTTTGCCATTGGCACATGGGTGCGTCTAGCATGGTTGGCATGCCTTGGCACGATAGGTGTGGCTAGCATGGTTAGCCATTGGCACATGCGGTGTGAGAATTAGGGTTTTGGCCTGTCGAAACCCTAATTAGCATTAAAAAAGGTACCCTGGTAATTTTCTCACAGACAAATTAAAGGGTTCAATAAATGTGCTTGGTTTGGACATTATTACTCAAGTTCTGTGACGTTATTGTTTGACTAGGGTTTTACGATTTTATCCCTAAGCTAAAAACCCCCATCAACAACCGATTTTAGAACCAAACCACTTTGTTCGCAAACTGAGTACGCGAACAAGAGTTCCGGACTTTGGCTTTGTCTCGCCGTTCGCAAACAAGGTACGCAAACAGCAGTTCCATACTTGGCCTTGTCTGATTGTTCGCAAACTTGGTACACGAACAATAGTTTTGAACCTTTTCACAGGTAAACCAGTTCGCAAACAATAGTTCCGGATGAACTAGACTTGCACGGTCAGCATACAAAGTATACATCCTGCATTATATCCAGACATGATAGTCATTCTGAACCTCTCATTTAATCACTGAAACTTCCTTGGAAGACAACAATAGTAATCTTATACATACCACTAGCTTCAAGTAATTTTCAAGTGATTAATCGATTAATACGAAACTTCCCAAGTTAACATCAAATGATAGTCTCACACAAATCATAGAAGATGTCCAAGGTAATATTCGCATGAACATCTTTGACTTAATATACGATGAACTTAGCTAAAGCTAAAAGCTTCCAACACGTATTTAGAGAAATATATATACGAGATAAACTTAGCTCGAAATATCAAATGTGTATAATATAAAAGTCTATATATCTATATGACTTAGTCTCTTCAGAAGATAGAATAGAATAAACTTCTGAGTGATATATAAGTTTTAGTCTCCATAGGAAAAAAAAATTTGATCTCGTTGTGAGATAAAAATGAATTAGCACTCCTCAACCAAATTGATAGCGAAGATGTGACATCATTAAACTATGGATTTAACCATAGTTAGCTACGGGAAATTTTAAACTAATCATTGTATCTTTCCCAAAAATTTCATATATCTACCAAAATCCAAATATCGTATTCCCTCACTGTCCCTCGTATCATTATCTTATCATCTGTTAACGCTCTACCAGGAAGAATAACTGAAATCAAAGATTTGTAAATAAACAAAAAACTTCAGGAATTTTTGGGAAATATTCAGTTGGTTAATATAAATCCAAAATTCAAGAAAGGAGAACAAGGAACTTTGGAATTTACAGAAGTCCGAGGAAACTAGAGGTCTGTTAAAGGGTGAAGTGTTCGTGTTCTAGAGGAACCAATGTTCTGAAAACCGGCCCGACCCGGCCGGTCGGACCGGAAAACCAGTGAATCATTTACCTTTCTGATCCGATTCACCAGTGACCCATCAATTTTAGCAAAAACCGTTCTCTATTACAAAAACCGGATGACCCAACAATTAAAGTATCACTTTTAATGAAACGGAGGTACTCTTTCGTAACGAAACTAAAATCTATAGATTCTTCTAAGTAATTTTATAGTATATCAAGTGAAGTATTTGAGCATTATATAGGCAACATATAAAAAGTACATAAGCTCTTCCGTTTACCTTAAAATTATAGCTATTTTTTCAGAGAACTGTAAATACATTAAAAATGTAAAAAATTTGATATGGTTGTTTATACTCGTTGCATAGACGATTGAAAGAGTTTTCCAAATATATAAAATTCACAAAAATCCGACGTACCATTTGGAAGATATACAAAGTTTTAAAATATTTATCTTTATTTTTATAAATGACATTTTCTATAAATAAACGATTTCATATATTTTTATTTTTAAGTCCCTATTATGTTAAGCATTTCAGTCATTATTTATATTTCTTTACTAAACAGTCCCTATTTTGTTTAACATTTTAGTCCATAATCCGTTTGGTTAACCATTTCTGGTTTGGTGAATCAAAAAGGGAGTAAGGATTTCAATTAATCTTGGTTGCCTTAAAGAGGAAGATAGTTTTACCATTAGCAAAAGTATAAGGGGCCTTTGAATTCTACTTCCAAATGACGGTTAGTTGAATTTACCACTAGTATACTGTTTTCTTAGCCTAAAGTCACAAAACTGAGATTTGTTCAAGTAGTGACGCGCATTTTCTGGATTATTTCTTTGGAAATGGATCTAATAAACACACTTTGAGCACTAAATATTGAAAGTAGTGTTGCAAGATTCAAAATGTTCACAAGAATTGGATTAGGGAGTTCGGTGTCCAAGTTAACGTTTCTCTGTAACTGTTCACAAAATGAAATATCGTATAGCGGCAGAAAATTTGCACAACCAACATATAAATAAAAGATCTCAAATGCCCCTTTTTATTAAATGATATTAATCCAAAACAACATATGCTTGTGTCGAGAATCACAAATGAAGAACACAGACATTACGGAGGGAATTAAAATATGACAGTACGCCATGCACATACATAGCATGTTACAACAAAAACCAATAGCAAAATAAAACCTTACTATGATTCTAATACAGTGATAACTTCATTGTTAATAGGCTCGGCCACTGCAGCACGATCCGCCATTTCTTTGACGTCCGCATCCGTGAACCTTCCCTTCGTGATGGTCACTGCACACTTATACCCGTTATAACCTGGTGTGTATCTATACGGAACATTGGAAGGATTTGGCAACCATTCTTGGATTCCTAGTGCGCGTTCAGTTGGATCCAGAGTATCTAATGCAAATCCATCCAAGACTCCATCCCGGTCAATTTTGAAAGTGGCGGCAATCTTCGGCCATCCTTTTGGCGCTGGTGGTATATTGCCAATCGTAAACATACCGAGAAAGTTATTATGCTTGTAATCCCATCCTTGTATTCCCTCATAAACACGAACTTCTATAGTCTTTTGATTCTCCAAAGAAGTTGTGAAAAAATCATCTGCTTGAGTTGGCAGCGTCGTGTTTCGGGCGATCAAAGTTTTCTTCCCAGAAGAAGTTTCAATAAGGATATCGAAAGCGGTCACGTCTGACAGTACATATTTTATAGCTTTTTGACGCGTTGCATTTGCACTTAACAGTGCTGCATGGATTGCAGCACCACGAGCAACAGCATTGTCCGGAATTTTGCCTTTTCCTTCAAACTCGATAATCCCACCGAATAAAAAAGACTCCATTAGTCTTTCAATCCCAGGAAGTTTTGCAGATCCGCCAGCGAGAATAACCTTTTTAACAGCAGATTGATCAAGTGTCGCATCTCGAAGACATTGCCTGATTACCCCCTTGCACTTGTCCAAAAAATCCTTGCATATATCCTCAAATTTATCTTTCGATAAAGTGTAAGCCAAGTTGTTGCCGTTGTAGAATGACTCGACTTCGATTGTCGCCACTGCATCAGCTCCAGAAGAAAGAATGATTTTCGCCTTTTCACATTCGCTTCGTAACCTACTCACCGATCTAGCAACATCCTCAGAATCGTCCTGCTCTTTGTCAAAATTTGTAAAAACATCACCAACATCTTTGTACATATCAATAAATTCATCGATACAGAGGCGAATAATACTATCGTCCAAGTCCTTTCCACCAAGATGAGCGTCCCCTGCTACAGATTTCACTCTGAATTTTCTCCCGGTATTATCTTCTTTAATGTGCACAACTGCAACACTTAGAGCACCACCACCAAAATCAAGAACTAGAATGTTTTCTTCAATCTCTAACTATTTCTTCAGTAATTCTTCGTCTCTTATTAACCTGATATTCTTCGTTCAAATCTATACGTGCTCTCTTCCTTTTTTCTTCAAGATCTTTTAATCCTTCTCTGTGAACACCGTACTCGATTGCGACAGCCGATGTTTCATTCAGAATCCTCATTAAATTCATCCCGGCCTTTCTCGCAGCATCTTTCAACGCTCTTCTCTGGAAATCAGTGAAGAATGACGGAACACTGATCACAACATCTTTCACATCATTCTCTCCTAAATGTTGTTCCGCAATGCTCTTCAACTTCTTTAAAAACATCGACGATATCTCTACAGCAGACAACTTCTTTGATGCGCCATCAAATTGCACCTGAACCTTAGGTTCTTCATTATCATCGAAATCAGGAAAAACAACTTTAAATGGCCAGAGTTTCTTGTCCTCCTTCAGTGCATGATCAGCCATTTTCTTACCCATTAAACGCGTAACATGAAATATCGTGTTTAATGAATTCGAATGCATCTGATCTTGCGCTTCATCTCCAAACAATGGTACTGTTAAACTATCACCGAATGCGATGCAAGATGGAATGGTCGCGATAACTTCTACCTTCCCTTCTTTACAAACTGCGACTCTGCAGAAAGTAGTACCAAAATCAATGCCAATTGCTGCTTTCTTTTGAGCCATTAGTGCCGCTAAAAATCAAACTAGACAATTGCAGAAGTTTTTGAGAGAGGGAGAGAAATGCCGAGTGAATGTGTTGAGCAAAAATGTATTCTTATAGAAAACATGAACAAGGGTCGCATCTTTTCGGTTGGAAAGGGTTGCATCTTTTGGATCAAGGGTTGCATCTTTTCGTGTTAAGGGGTGTCTAAAAAACAGAATATTTGACGGTGAAGATTTGGGGATCTTCTCCAATTTGATAGATGAACGGTTAGTACTAGATCATCTAACCGAAAAAGAAAGTAGTTATATTGGCGGGTAAGGTGTTTTTTCTTACACCTGTAACACACCCCTGTATGATTGCCATTTAAGAAGTATATGCTAGAAGATTCAATGAGAAACCCATTCAAGATCATTCATTCATAATAATAAGGACCGAAACTGATCGTTTAAACTGACTTTTCATAACATAAAACATATATGCAAGATTATTCTAAATCAGTTCAAAGATGTAGTATGAAACGTTCCATCGAAGTTTAATCAACTGAAACTGGTTCCATCTTTAGAGCCTCGTCTCGCAACTCTTGAAACAACACAGATGAGAGGTATCTTTCGCCAAAACTTGCATGAATAGTCTGAAATTGACAAACACAAATGTGTTTAGGACTAACATTCAGGTAGTAGTGCGATGTAATGGACACAGGAGATTGACAGGGCATTTATGTGCATACCACAATGAGTTTTCCTTTGTTCTCAGGCCTTTGTGCAAGTTTAAGTGCAGCAACTGTATTAGCTCCAGACGAGATCCCAACCTATAGGAAATTGAATACACAAGATTGAATAAGTCATGACAGCGTCGAGCAAAGTAGTAATATAAGATTGAGTAATGTTAGAGTAACAGTATGTATGTACAAAACGGTAGAGAAAATTGTTACCATAAGTCCCTCTTTTAGAGCTAATTCTCTGGCCATCTTCACTGCGTCATCACTTGTAACCTACTCAGAAAAATATTAGTAATAAACTGAGTAAGGCGACAACTAGATGTATGATATGATAAGCAGAATTCTCGTGTAAATAATGTGGGAAGGAGTATGGAAAAGCTGTATCAAACTTGCCTCAATGACTTCTTCTAATATGTCCATGTCCAGAATATCTGGCTTGAAACCAACCCCATTACCAGTTATAGCATGAGGACCTGTTCAAAATTTGAATACCACTTTTCATACAATTCATCACTTGGAAGTATAATCTCACGAGTTTCCGTTTAATTCTTTGATCACACAAAGGCAAAAGTACAATGTGAGATGGGTAGAATTTGAGAGGTCATCTTACCTGGTTTGCCACCGTTTAAAACATTGCTCTCCGCAGGTTCAAGACCATAAATCTGAGTGAAAACAGAAACATATTTTAACATATTGATGGTCAAAGCAGCTACAAAGTTATGATCTAACAATGACTTTATCAAGATCAAAGTGATTACCTTCACATTTGGATTCATGGACTTGAGATACCTTCCAACACCGGATACAGTACCTCCACTTCCAACTCCCATTACGAAGATATCAACTTTCCCCATAGTATCTTCCCAGATCTCAGGACCGGTCGTGTCAAAATGCACCTGTTTTGATAGAACCCGAGCTATGAGATTCACTATTTTTATGAAGATGCTTCCAGAATGTTAAGAATACATCCAATTTGGGTTCAAGACGGGTTTTCATTTAGTATAACATTAACAAATGTGTTCCTTTCGATTAAGAATTTCTGTAATGTACTAAAACGATAATTCATGGTTCTTGTTAATAACAACGGCTGTAGTGAATTTGAACTCGTGTTAATGGGTCTGGATCTTTTAACATTAAATTATCAAAGATGCTCGCAAATTATCAGGAGAAAGAAACAGAGAAGTGACCTGAGTATTAGCAGGATTTGAAAATTGTTGGAGCATGTAGGCATTCTCTCTGGATTCCAAAAGATTGTAAGCTTGCTTAACAGTTCCTCCCATTCCTTTGGCGGGGTCAGTTAAGATTAGTTCAGCTCCAAATGCTCTCATTGTTACCCTTCTTTCCAAACTTGTGTAAGATGGCATTGTTAAAGCAATCTTGTAACCTTTCAATGCTGCCATAAATGCCATACTTATTCCCATGTTTCCTGATGTTGGCTCAATCAATACTGTCTGGTTTATATAAAATGTCAAGGATTAGAAGAACCCGAAACAACAAGAGGCGAAATGCTTCCAAAACAAAGTACATCGATTACAATTACTTACTTTCTCAGGAGAGATGAGGTTTCTCCTTTCTGCATCCTCAATCATAGCAAGTGCGGGTCTGGCAACAACAGTTTGATTATATCAAAATGGATGTGGTTAACCATATGAATCATAGATTTACAGCACCATTAAGCATTACAACAAGCTCTCAACTTGACGATATACTTGAAACTGAATTGTACTTATTAAAACCTGCTACCCGACTCCATTTAGGACTGGATGACAAACAAGTGCCTTATTCAGATTAAATGCAGGGTCTGTGAAGACATCATTTCCTGACACACTAAATCTAGATTATTCACGAAACTGAAAAGGCAATTAACTAACTCATCAGTCATGCCACTCCACAAATTCATGCTTGAATAAAATGATTCTAGTGCAGTCCAATTCTCATACCATTAGTCATATCCAAGGCATCCATTGTAATATGTTGCCTGTGAAGTGCTAGTATGTGCAATTTTGTGGTATAAAGAATAAAAGCTGTTTCTCAAGATTGGAATTGTAAAAACTTAGAAATAGAGCATGCAGTACCTGTCTTTGATGCTTGCAGTAGGCTGCATCATCTCTTGCTTGCAGGCGATGTAAGCACCACATCCTGCAGAAACTTTGTTGAGATAAACCAATGGAGTTCTCCCAATCAACTGCAAAATCAGTCAAAATACACCATTTATTATTATTCGCGTTTTTTCATGAAAATTTTGAGCATGAACTGTGGACATTCTACTACTACAGAGGTTCGAACCCTCAACCTCTTCTATTGTGGGGGAGGATATGGACAGTTTCTTGAGACTAGTGGGCCACCCTTAACTAGATCCGGGCCCATCAAAGATACTTTTTTTTGTGCAGACGGACGTAAATGATGGGTGTGACATTCACCTACTTTATCCGTAGGTGTACAAAATAGCACGTGTAATTTTATCTTATGATTCTATCGAAATTCCCTAGCCGTCCACAGATAGAGATATTACGCCAATTCCGACCACTGATTCCCATATCATTCCTCCTCGAGATTCACATAGATGATCAAATATGATAAAGAAAAAGAAAAGCGCTTGAATTTTTTTTCTCAATTACTAATAAAAAAACATAAAAAATCTGAATAAAGAATTGAATTTAACGGAAAGAAAAAATAAAGAATTCATTTTGATATAATTAATCAATTAAATTCGAATAAAAGAATATAAGTGAAAAAGTGAGAATTGTCTATCCAAACAGAGCAAGTGAGTGAGTGGAGTTAAATGATTTGATTAGTACCTGAGAAACATCCTTCTTCACATTGATTCCTGGAAGATCCATGGGTAGATCTCTAATCTTCTGAACAAAAGATTTCGATGACGATAAATCTATTTTCGCATCACTTGAAAATCCTGCTTTTCTCCCATAACAAAATCTTGATGATGATGATGATGATCTTAACTTACTCAATCTCATCAAAACTCTCTCCATTATTAAGCTAATTCTTCTTACTCTCCCTACTCTGTTTCACAGAATTCAATCTTGTACAATGATTTTGAGAAGAGGAAGAAGAAAAGAGGAGGAGGAGGAGGATAGGAGGAAAATATGGAATCAATAATGACAATGGCATTTATAGGAGAAAGAAAGAAAGTATAGAAATGTATTTACTCCACAATTGGCTGTCTGTCGTTTTTAAACTTTACTCAACATTTTGATAGGCTTGGCTTCAGCTTCTTCTAGATTGTATTTTTTTTTTTTTGTACATCGGCTTAAAAATCTTAATTAGGACAAAAAAAAATCACTAGTAGAATAATGAAATCAAATAATTAATGGCGGTACTCATTTCGAATCTTTGTAATTAAAGCTGATCCTAGTACTAAAATCGGCCGACTTTGGAAACAGCCCGACGGAAAATAACCCACGACCACAAAATTTCACTAATCGGAATTGTCACCGGTAATAATACAATTGCGCGAAGCCAAATGCATGTTCAGTTTATTGGTAGGATATCAAGTTTTATATAAGACAAACTAAAAAATGTTTTGTCTTACATGAAATTTGATAACCTCATCGATAAACTGGTAGCCTGGATTCCTACAAATAACCATGTGAAAATTGAGTTTGATCGAGCATTTGTATATGACTGCAATTAATGACTGATGGCAGAGAAGTCATGAAGATGGTGACTCTTAACTGTGAAGAAGACCATGACTCTGTATAGTGGATGATTAAAATGGAAGACATCGACATACGAGGTTAGTGCATGTATGAAATAACCTATACGATCTATAAGCATCTTTGGTCGGCTGATAGCGATTTTTTAAAGAAACGGCGCAAGAGACATGCATGTAAGAGAAGATTTATTTTATATACGGAGGAAAGGATCAAACGGAGTCCAAGGGACTAAAGCCAAGTTACACCACCGGAAAACAAAGAAAAAACAAGACGAACTGAATTAAGAAAATATTTTAATTCCGGGAAAGAATCACTGTTTTTTATTCTGGACGGAATCACTGTTTATCCGAAAGAATTAAGCATCAAGTTAGTGCAACATTTGGGAGTGAGTGAGCCGTTGTTGTGTATTAAGGCAAGGACCACCTTTTGTTTTAGGTCGTGTTCATTGAATGGTTAAAAGGTCAAGTTTTTTAAGGCGGCTCTTTGAAATCAGCTAGAGGCAATAGTGGTGGAGGACAAGATATATCACAGGGGGTGGTGGTGGTGGAGGACTGGACACAGTTACTTATCAGTTCGCAAAACATGTGTCCCGTCACAAGCATACAATGTTCTCTTTTTAATCAATTGTCAATTTGGCGATTACGTTACCACCAATCTAAACCATTGGCTGCTATCAACTAAACTTCTAACCCCAAGGAAGAATCTCGCTGACTTCCCGTGTCTCGTTTCAAGCTTGATACACAGAGTTAGTTACCAAATCTTATGTAATTGAAGGATGTGACTTTGGCTTGGTACCCCGATCTCTGTGTGGAATTTGGTAATTCCCTCTAGGAGCAGGGGCGAAGCCAGGTTTTGAGAATTGGGTGGGCAAGTTATAAATGGGTGGACATTTAAGGGGTGCAAAATGGGTAAAAATTGATATATTGGGCTAAAATATGAAAAATTGGGCTTGGAAACCAGATGGGCTGGGTGGGCAAGTGCACACCCACCCTTGCATGTAGCTCTGCCCTTGTCTAGGAGCCTTGTTTGGTTCGGCCTTTGGCTTGGTACCGGGTTTCTTTGTGGAATTTGGTAATTACCTTTAGAAGCCGTTTTTTTTTTTTTTTTTTTTTTTTATGTAAAAGAGATTTATATTAATCAAGAAATATAGTAAAAAATGTTTATGAGCGTATTTTTATCAAAAACATTAGAAATAGTACTAGATTTTAAAACCATGTGCTGAATGTGGGAGAACATGTGCCGAAGATGCTTTACTCGAGCTTCTTTTGCAATGTAGTCCACCGCGCAGTTATATTTCTTGTTTATATACTCTATCTGGGCTTGCGGAAGTTTTTCCAGTATTGAGTTCACTTCTTGTATGGTGTTATCCGCGCTCCAATGAGAATCTTTGCAAGACTTGTTGATCGTCTCCGCTAGAGTTTTGCAATCAGTTACTACTGAGACAGTGGATAATATATTTTTACTTAACCAAGAAGACGCCTTTAGCAAGACTTTTAATTCTGCATGAAAGGCTGGGGAAGCCCACTCCGAACCAGCTTCAATATACATAAATGTTTTGTTGTCCACAGAATAAAGTAAAAAAGCGTATCCCATGGTTGAATCCTCTTTTTTGAAAGCCCCATCAATAAATATTATCCAATCCGAAGATAGGTCGGACCATTTCTCTTTGGAGGTATTTCTTTTTTCTATCTTCATTGATTTTTGGATCCTTTCCTGTGTATTCTGGTTCAGAAATTTCTTAATTTGCTCCATGAGGTGAATTGGGTTCGGGTTTATTTTCTTAAAAACTACCGAACATCCGTGCTTCCAAATGAACCAGGATATAGTAGCTATTTTATCCGACAACTGAATGAAATCTTGGTCTCGTGATCCACTCTTTTATCCAATTTTCAATGGAATCCGAAGTAATTCTAGTGTTCACCGCTTGTAGAGAAAGACCAAACCAAATAGCTTTTGCGAAGGGACAAAAGCGAAAAATGTGTTGTTCTAATTCTTCCTCTTGGGAATTACACATAGGACACTATGTGTTTATGTCTGAATTATGCGCTTCGAGTCTTGAATTAGTTGGAAGAGCTTTTTGCGCTAATTTCCAGACGAATAATTTGATTCTTGGGATTACTTGGATTTTCCATATTTTTTTGCCAGGAAAAGGAGATTAATGTATTGCTCTCTTGATCTTGATTTATAAGAAAGCTATAAACATTTTTGCCGAGAAGGTTCCTGAAGGATGATGTTGCCATCTGACTTTGTCTTGTTCTTGTCTTTTTGGAGTAATAGCTAGGATTTTCACTTTTATTTCTGGAGAAAAATAGGTATCAAGTTTTTCTTGATCCGATGTATTTTCAGGACTGATCAACTCATTTACCCTTTGTAGAACCGGATCTTGGATATTAATGGGCTTTTGAATAATATCTGTGTTAGGAACCCATTTGTCTTCCCAAAGTTTTGTGGAAGCTCCATATTTTACTTGCCATATAAAATTACCTTTAATGAGATCCAAACCTTTTTTTATGCTTGTCCAAATCCAAGATAATTTGGAAGATCTAGAGAATTCCAGAGGATGAGAGTTTGGGAAATATTTTTCTTTGAGAAGTTGGGCCCAAAGTTGATCTTGCTCTAAGATGAGACGACTAGCTAGTTTAGTATGCATAGCTATGTTAAACTGGTGCGGATTCTTGATTCCAAGACCACCTTGGGATATAGGATTGCATATACTAGCCCAAGCTTATATATCCTCCTTTCCTTTTGGGCTTATCTTTATTCCACCAAAAATCTCTTTGGATTTTGTCCATTTGATCTAGCGTTTCTTTAGGAAGAGCTAACACTTGCATTTGGTAAGTTGGATAACATTGAAGAATGGATTTTGTAGTACTGTTCTGCCATCTTGAGAGAGCAATTTAGATTTCCAGCCTTGAAGAGTGGCATAGTATTTTTTAGCAGAGGTTCAAAATTTTCTTTTCTATTTTTATCGAAGAAGAGAGGAGTTCCCAGATATCTATCATTTTTTGTCATTAAGGGAACTTTTAGAATTCTCGCAATGATTTTCCCATGTTTCGGATGAATTCTAGGACTGAAATATATACCGGATTTCTGTAGGTTGACCATCTGATCCGTAATCTCTCCAAATCTTGATATGATGTCTAGCAAATTTTTTGCCTCACCTAAATCAGCTTTTGTGAATAAAAAGCAGTCATCTGCGGAGAAAAGATGAGAAATGTTCGGGGCATCTTTATTTATTTGAAGGCCCAAAATTTTCTTTTCAGAAACTGCTTTTTCTAGAAGTCTAGAAGAATCTCCATGCAAATAAAAAACAAGTATGGTGAAAGCGGGTCACCCTGTCTTAGTCCTCTGGATGTAGTAGATTTCGGACCCGGAGAACCATTTAGAAGGATAGAAAATGAGGTGGTCGATATGCATTGGATTATTAGCTTTACCCACGCGTCACCAAAGCCTAGTGCTAATAGAGCCAATTTGATGAAGTTCCACTCCATTCTGTCGAAAGCTTTAGAGAGATCTAACATTAAGGCGAAGTTACCTTTTCTGGCTTTTGAGTTTTTCATTGAATGAATAAGCTCATGAGTGATGATAATGTTGTCCGTGATTTGTCTCCCTGGAAAAAAGGCGGATTGATTTGGGAATATTATCTTGTTTAGGATTGGCTTTAGCCATTTGCTAGAATCTTAGATATGATCTTGTAAATTGTATTATTCAGGATGATGGGTCTGGAGTCTGATGGGGTTTGTGGAGTGGATATTTTAGGGATCAGAGTTATGAAGGAATAGTTCAATTCCGGATTCAGGTTTTCGGTTTTAAAAAATTCTTGTATTGCATTAATTATATCCGAACCCATTATATCCCAATTAGCTTTAAAGAATCATGGCTGAAACCCATCTGGTCCTGGAGCTCCCCACTGGTTCATATTGGAAATTGTATTCCAGATTTCTTCTTTGGATGGGATAATTATGAAGGAAGAATTTTCCACCTCAGAAACGTAAGGTTCAATAAAGCTTGATAAATCTTCCACTAAGTTGTTGTTGTGCGAGGTGCCTATTTGAGTGAAGAGATTTCTTAAGAGGGTACTGATTTGGTCTGTATCTGAAATCCACAGACCTGATGGTTCTGTGAGAGAGTTTATAGCATTGATTCTTTTTCTATTGGAAGTTGCAGCATGGAAGTACTTCGTGTTTTGGTCGTATTCTTTAAAAAATTTATCTCTTGATATTTGGTGGTAGTAATTATTTTTGCTTTTTTACCATTTTCCTTGCTCAACTTGGAGATTTCTTATTTTTTCTAAATTTTCGGAATATTTCCCAGCTCTATGTAGACTTTCAATCCTATTATTCAAGGATTTTATATTTTTATGAATGTTTCCGAACACATCTGAGTTCCATTGAGATAAATCTGAGGATAATAGTTGAAGCTTCGAATAGATGTTTGTATCCTGAGTAATATTGGAGTGGAAATTCCAAGAGTTGGCAACCATTGATAATAATGTTGGGTGAGACAGCCAAGATCTAATGCATCCAAATGGTTTTTGGATTTTTTTGTTTTTCAGGATTTGAATCAAAAAGGAGAGGTGTATGATCAGTTACAACTCTAGGAAGATGACTCACCTTTGTGTCGGGAAATTTCTGCGACCATTACAATGATGTCAATGCTTTTTCTATTCTTTCACACATGTTTGCATGACCCTCTCTATTGTTGGACCATGTGAAAGGCGCTCCTTCATAACCCGCATCGTGAAGTCTCAAAGAGTTTATTATTCGAACAATGAAAGATTTGCTGCTTGAGCTAGTTTTATTTCCACCTTGTTTCTCGTCTGGATCTGGTATAACATTTAGATCTCCTATTCGGATCCAAGGTTTGTTGACCTGTTGAGCAATGTTAGCAATATATGACCATTGTTCAAATTTGGCTTCCGGATCAACTGCACCATAAACACAAGTGATTTGGACTTCTATTTCTCCAATTTTTGTTTCAAAATGGCACACATTGAGATTTGATGATATTAGATGCATTTCTATATTATTGTGCCACGCAATCGCTAATCCTTTTGCAATTCCCACGGAAGGAACAATAAACCAATCAGAGAACTGGGATTTTTTTTTAACAAAATCCATTCGAGATAATTGAGCTTTTGTCTCGGCAAGAAAAACTATGTCTGGCTTGTAATAATGAACGAGATGGTTGAAATGGTCTTGGATAATTGGAGTTCCAATACCTTGGACATTCCAATAGAGTAGTTTCATAATGAAACCAGGAAAAGGATTTAAATCCACTAAAACTACTAGGAAAAAAGAAGGAAAGGAGTAAAGAAAAGTTAAAATGCAGCCGATATGGGTAAAGAAAATATTTAGTAGTTGTACAGACAAAAGAGCTTCTCTGATTAAGATGAACAACAAGAGAGAACAATCGACTAATAAAAAATAGAGTGTAGCTTCACGATATGAATTACACAGTAAAGTTGGGAACATGAAGACAAATAACAGACAATCCCCCAAAAAAGATACACACCAATTCAAATAGAGGATGGAAACAGCCTTTAGATCTCTACCTAGATGATAACACAAGATAAGAAGTTTCCAAAGGGGAAGAGTAAACAAGGTATTAACAGATCAAACCAGACAAAAGTACTAAATTTTGGCAATATGAAAAGCAGATTGCTAGTGATAGATTATAGAAACTGCAAAGGAACCGAATTAATCAGATCTAAAATTAGCTCAAAGAGACTATAAATTTTAATAAGGAGGCTTTAAGAAGTTAATTAAGGCAGGTTAAATTACGGACACAAATACAACTTCAGAAAGCTACAAGGCTGAAATCTAAGAAAAATAGCAGTACAGAGATGAAATTACAAACTACAAGTTCACTGAAAGGAACCAACCTAGATGCAAGATAATTACAGATAGTTAAGAGAGAAAAAACAGGACAATAAGAAAACTAAATTCAAATTAGAAAAAAGGATTTCATAGGCTCTGACAGTGACCAATTACAACAAGATCATTAACCTATGGTGGTGCTCTGAATCTTCAAGGGGATGACTATGGCTGAATGATGATGAGATTAATGCCACCTTGTTGCTCAAAATTAGACCATGCAACTGTGGCTCCCAATATGTGGCTTGGCGTATGCTAGATTAAGTTTGCAAGAAAACATCTGGCGCTGCTCTATTTCAAACTTATGACTAATATAGTCATATACCCATCAAAATTTATGGAGGATTATGCCAAAAAAAACACCCAATTTATAAGATACACTACAAAATCATATTGACACTAAAACATGTGGATTATTAAAGCCAGATGCTTGTCAAACAGGATTGAAAACTTCCTAATGGGATGTCTGGTAGGGAAGACATGGTATCACTAAAACAACATGGAAATGGAAGAAAATAAATCAGACGGTAGTTGGATCAAAAGTTCGAAAGAGGACTCCCAAGTTTTAAATTTTCAAAATCATCAAAACTCTCCTAAGAACATATGAAAAGACCCTATGCATCTCATGCTCAACAGGTATCGATTAAGAAACCACATAATTAGCTTTGTAATAACACCTTGAACTTTACTAGGGAATAAGATTTTTTACATCAAACAACTCAAAGTAATGTGAGCTACAAATTATCCTAACAAACGGTTTTTCCAACAATGGGATGCTTTGAAAATACTAGGTTATATTACTTCTAAGACAAACTACTTCTCATGACTCAAAGTTCAAATAACATTGAAGATGAAATAAGATATGAGTGACATCGTCACGACAAAAGAGTAATATGATGATACAAAAGGCATAGATGATGAGCTACATACATGACAAAAGTGTTGAAAAGATTTCAGAGGCGAATTCAAAAGGGGCATGATATTCATAACACAAAGAAGAAGAATCAGAGTTTATACAAGTGATGTTAGGCCAAGAGAAAAAGCTTAATTGAAAATCCAACCGAAAAAAAATAAATTGAGATAACCTGATTACCAGAGAGATCAGATCCATCGATTGACAGGGGTTTACTCTACAAATTAATGAAGTTTTGAAGAAAAAAAATCAAAGGGAAATTAAAATTGATGATAAAAAAAAAACATGCAACAGATTTAATCTTCTAGGGTGAATCGACATAATCCTCAATTTAATACCATGGGTACCTGATTTGGCTAAATACCAATTCTTTTTCTCCTTGCAAAGATAGCATGTTGAATTGCAGTTGATATAGGAATCTTGCAGTAGATCATAAAAACCCCACCTCCATGAACATGTTTCATATCCCCTAGATATGATGAATCTCTATGAACTTGTATAATGGTTTTTCCATCAGAGCCTATGGACGACAAATTAGCCGCTCATGGCTAGGAAAATCAAGCGATTTAGGGTTGAAATCTGGAAAGAAAACTTGTTTTGTGGTTAGAAGCCTTGTTTGATTGGGCCTTCTGGCATTGATTTATCATTTTTTACTTCTTTTACAAAAGTTCGTATCAGACCGAGCATAAAAACTAGGGTGTGCAACGGTTGACTGACGGTTGCGGATTAGGGGTCACCCGCAACCAAACCGTAAAAGTTGCGGTTTTGGAAAATCAAACCGTGTCCGGTCCAATCACCAGCGGTTTTTTCATCCGCGGATCAACGGATGATACGGTCCGGTTATGTGATCAACTGCGGATTTACTCATGAAAAAAAAAAAAACAAAAAAAAAAAAAAAAAAAACCAAGTTAAGAAAGATAGACAAAGAATGCAATGTTAATTCATTGACAACTTGGCATGTTATTCTTAGTTGTTTGGTAATGAAAATTATATGGGTCTTGAAAAGATTTAATTTATGTTTTTTATGTTCTTATCTCTTAATGTTTGGGCCATGTCATGTCACTAGAATTTTTTGTTGGTGCTTTCTGTGTATTTACATTGTGCTAACATGCTTTAGAATCATGGTTTATATATAAAACCCAAAATTGTGGCTACACAAGCCCACGGAACTAGATAGGGAAGTTAAGGCCTTTACTGCCCCTACTATGCATATGTTAAAACCGCGGTTCTACTTAATCCAACCGCAACCAAACCGCTAAACCTTGCGGATTTGAAAACTCAACCGTGTCCGTCCGTAGCCTCTGCGGATTGGTTTTCACCCGCATTTATGGACGGACGGTTATGGGTGAAAACCGCGGTTCCGGTTTTTTTGCACACCCCTAATAAAAACATACACCAAAAACCAACATACACAAAATGTGGACTCCATGTTAGCTTCAGGAGTGGGTCTACCGACATACACAAAAGGTGGACTCCCTGTTACCTTCAGGAGTGGGTCTACTGGGACCCATCAGTGAAAACCTGCATGCGAGTGTTGGTTTTTTGGTATGTTTTTGTTCTTGGTTTGTTTAGAAAGCTCTAATCAAACTTCAAATGTACTCTTCTTACTTCACTCACCTAATCAGTTTCATGTACAGTGGTACTTTGGTTGGAATTTTTTAGCACATACAGATAATTTTCTCTACAATTTTTACCAAAGTACAATGTCATGTGATTTGTTCCTTACTAGCTCCCAACGGTTTTCGAAATACAGTAAAATCTCTCATAAGAATAGTATGGAGACCATATTAAAATAAACGAGAATAAATTTGAACGAAAGTGAGTAAAATTGAAGAAGTTGGAAATTTCTATTTGAGAATATTACATCAAATTGAAGAATTATTATCAAATTTTAATACTTCAATCGGAAGATAGGAGACAAAAATCATTTCACGACATCAAACAACTTACCTTTACAAATGCCTTTCTTCTGTCGTCTTTGGTTAAGCTTGGCATTCAGAGATAGCCAGGGAAAGTTCATTCGATACACCCACTAGTAGCTTATAGGTTCATTGACCATTGGTATGATATTTGATTCGCAGTGTTTTAATGATTTGCAATATTACTCATTTAAGATTTTATTGATAAAGATCTATATTCTCGCAACAAAAAACAAAAATATCATTATGGCACAAAATCTTCAACATACTTTAAAATAAATCCTTATGGATCCAAATATACTTGGTGGTTTAAAATATGAAATTGGATTAAAATACAAGATATGTTGGAAAAATTGCAGTAAAACAGGGTGAAGAAAAGAATGTTGTATTAGGGTTCAAGGCTCTTATGAAAGATTCTTTTCGACAATTATTCGACCCTTTCCCAATTGAATTGGCGAGTACAAACAGTCAATTGAATATTGCCGTCAGGATACTTGAAGCCCCATAACGGTTGTTGGATTCAAAGCTTGTACGACCTTGATCCAACCAAGAACACACCGGTTTGGTTTCGATGATGCTTATAAGAAAGAAAATGAGAGAGAGTTGAGAGATGTGTTTTGAATGAAAAACAAGTCTCCTATTTAAAGAGGAAATCACACCCTTTGGAGATGACTCTTCATCTCTAGGTGCATCTTTTCAGAGTGAACAGCGCTGCCTCTTCCTTGAATGCGTCCATTGGTGAAACGAGTTTTCTGTTCAGGTTTTCTATCCCCGACGCAGGGTTAATGCCTTCAATTCAAGGGTTTGTTGAAAATATCCAACAAGATATGGGTCGAAGTAACTTGATTCATTTGCAAAATTCTTTTCCTTAAACATGGTTTGTTGTAGTTAAATGGACCTGACTTTAGATAATGTCGTCTTTTTAAACGGGAAAAGGTAAAAACTTTATTGAAAAAAGGAAGGGAAAAACATATAATAGAAGCGCCTAAGACAAACTTAAGGATAGCAAGCAAGCCAACTCCACAAAACTGTTAAAACACTAATAGAAGGCATGCCTGCAACAAACAAACCAGAGGTAAAAGAAAAAAATCCTTACATCCTGAAACAGAGAATCGCAAACTAACAGGGGGTTAGTCAATTGAGATTTGTGGAGATTTTGGAAGAATTTTAGAGACTTGTAAAATCTCTTGTTAGTCAATAGGGAGTTCTTCAAAATCTCAAATAATCTATGTTATTGGATCGTGACTTTCTAAAAGTCTTCAGAATTCTCTGTTATTGGATTTGAAATTCAAAATCAATGATTCTTAGTTTTGAGAGACTTGTAGAGACTTTTATTACAAAACATACCATAAATGGCTAAAACAAAGTCTATCCTAAAGTTGGTGATATTTTGAGAGACTTTGTTCTTTCTCTTTTCTTTAAGGATTAAATATCAAAATATTAAAAACAATAACTAAATAAGCTACAATTAAATTCGTAAAAAAAAAAAAAAAAAGAATTGTTGTCTTCCAAAAGCCAATAAGTTTACTAGAGATTCAAATCCCTTATGTTCGTGTCGTTCTGATTTTATTGGCAAAATGGTTACAATTTGTGTTAGCCATGCATGGACTAATACATTTTCATTGAAATATTCATATATTGATTTCGTAAAATAAATAAATATATTGTTCGTCTCATGTGTGTAAGCTGAAATTCATATATGTTTTATTGTCTCAATGAATCACCATAATTCCTTAAAAATCATTCAGAGAGTCTCTCAAAACTTCTAAACTCACAGAGAGTCA
Source organism: Papaver armeniacum (assembly GCA_023531295.1). NCBI lineage: Eukaryota > Viridiplantae > Streptophyta > Magnoliopsida > Ranunculales > Papaveraceae > Papaver > Papaver armeniacum. Next base: position 50,135 of record JAJJWW010012205.1, read on the forward strand.
CCCAAAATCTCTTGCATAAAAATTCTATGAATGTCTCTCCTAATCCGAATTGACCAACCCCTGTAAGATAATCTCTTCTTAATTTGAGCTCTTTCCCCCCTAACTAAATTCTCTTTATTATCATTATAAGGCCTTCCATTCCATTGAATCTTGTAAAGTTCTCTTTCTTTTCTCTTTGCGTCCTTTTCCTCATGAACCCTTGTCTTTTCACTAGCAACTGGATCTTTAAAATTTTTCTCACTAGATTATATTCAATCTTGGTTCGATTAATTGGAAATCTACTTTCAGATGTAAAATCGCTACTCGCCATAAAAGGGTTCCTTTTTGGTGATTGTTGCATCTTTTCTTTCTTGAGATGAGAGGTCTTCTTCCCTTCCATGACAATCCAATAACCCGCTGAACTATCTGTCTTCCCAACACCACATCACATCGTTGAAACCATCCCATTTGCAACTAGAGAACTTTGAATACCAATTCTTGTCTGATTTTCAGTTACCTTAGCAGAAATTTAACTAGTGCTAGAAGTGATTCTTCTACCTACTTCTGTAGCGTTTATACCTGTTCTAAAAAAATATAATCAGTACCATCATCTTGGTCTGTGGCTTGCTCCCCGGGATACACTTAAACAACTCCTAAAGAATTTAAAGCGTCATTGTTCAGAAACACTACATGCATTTTGAGATGAAACATCTATGTTTGATATTGAAATGACGAGGTACAAACACACATGCAAATTACAAGCAGGACCGATCTAGGTTAGACGGATAGGTGACAATTTTCATATTCAAATGACAAATAAGTGCCCAATTTTGCTAGATCATGCTGTCTCAAATTGAGATAAAAGAAGAATTAGATACCTTTTCAATGGTAAGAAAAGGATGGTACTCTTGAAAAGACGAGGGTACCCAAATATATCTCAATCTAAAACTTTTTCCACCTATGAGTCCTTTCTCCGAAAGTGATTGTCTATGGACCGAGTCGAGATAATACAACTAATCGGTTCACACTTAGTGTGATCGTCCATGGATACGAGATCGAGACAATACGAAAACAAGATAACTTGTGTGATTGACTATGGATACAAGATCGAGATAATACAACAACGAAGTATGTTTCCTTGATAAATGGTTCTGACTTAACCAAACACAATAGGATTACTATCAAGTAAATAGGAATTAACGTTTGTGTATTTTACTTCTAATCATAATAAAAAAATTATAATTATGAAATAGAAAAGTAAAAGACACAACAATATTTTGTTAACGAGGAAACCGCAAATGCAGAAAAACCCCGGACCTTGTCCAATTGAATACTCTCGTGATTAAGCCGCTATAAAAATTCTAAACCAACTTCGTATAGTTGAGACCAAGCAACTAACCCTATAGTTCACCTAGTTCCGTCCGTATCCCGCGCCTCCAACTTGTTAATAAATCACGCACTTGGAACAATTCCTTTGGTTCGTATTCCAAACAGTAAAGGAACAACAAATCTGTTTGGTAACAACTCCTTTCAATCAAGTGATATGAGTTCGACAAAGGCTCTTCCGTTTATCCCAATAAATTCCTTTGTCGTGTCCTTAGATCTATCTAATAACAACTACCAAAGTAATTGTCAAGATTTTTCAATCAATACTTTGGCTCACAAAGAATTGTATTGATGTCGATCTACTCAATTAATCAATCCAATCCACCACAAGGATAAACCGATTATAGTTGGATCCTCTTCAACCGAAACAAGTATTGTGTGATAGGTGTCTAAAACACCTTGATATTTATCTATTGTTTATGCTTTCTTTGCTAAGTTTTCTTGTAAATTATGTATCTTAAGTTTAATTTTGAGTTTTAGGTACTTTGGAGCAAAAGAAGAAGAAACGTCGCTTAAAAGAGTTAAAGTGTCATTTCATGTGCAACTACTGTTGGAGGCGAACTATTTCTCATTATTTGTTTTTATTTTTCATATCTATTTGAAAAGCATGTCAGCTTTAGTGATGCAAGTTATGTCTGAAAAGCATGGCAGCTTTAGTGATGTAAAGAAATTGAAGAAAAGAAGTGGATCTGAGAGGTAAGAGAGATTGTCTTTGTTGGTGGAAGAATTCGAAAAGTGGTGTTTGAACCTCCGGAGAAATGTGTTAAAGACACCCAGAGGAGTTTTTGTTATTTACATCCCAAATTACTTCTTGTAGCCCACAAATTGCTATTTGGACCCCAAGAATTGCTATTTATACCCCAAATTGCTAAAGGGACACCGTTGTTGGATAAGGGGAGGTCATCTTCAACCTTTCAAATTTAAATTTTGGCGGGAAAACTGGTTGCAGATTTAGGGTTTGGATTTTGGGTGATTTATAATGAGACTAAAGCTCTGAAATTTAATGGGTTTGTTATAATGGGATAGACAGAGCATGTGATGGTATTGATTTCGTCTAGAATTGGCTGAAATGTCGAGATTTAAAGAACAGAGAATTCACGGTTTCAAAATATTTTGGCGAGAAAACTGGTTCCTTCACAAACAGAATTAGGGATGGATTTTTAGAGGCTTTTGGGAGAGATTCAATCACCGAAACTTGTTGGTATGGACATCTTATAGCTAAACAGGGCTGGTATGCTTGTTTGATTCAGTCCAGTTGGGCTAGATAATCAAGTTTTGAAGAATCGGGGAAAAAGGAGTTTTCACCTGCGTAACTTTTTATTGGATTTTTGGGAAGGATTAAAAGAGATTAAACTGTTGGATTCAGTTTTTTTGGGCCTTTTTGGACTTAATAAGCTTGGTATGACTTTTTGATTCGACGGAAATTGGTTAGGATATCAGATTTGAGTTTGTTAAGTGCGGAAGGGAGAGGAGATAAACTTCCAAGATTCGATTATATCCAATAAGGAAGCTGGAGTACGTGTTTGGGAACAAAAGAGGAACTAAATCTTCGTATATTTGGTATTGTTTCAAAACATGGGAAGATATTTTGTTTTCGGAATATTTTGTTAAAAAAGGGAGTTATGTGAAGAACGGGAGAAGATATATTTGTCCAGGATTGATTCTATACTTTCAATAGAGACTGTATTCGATCAGAAGACGCGTATCAAGAGTTTGGAGAGAAAGAAATCCCGTGCCTTGGAGAAAAGAAAATAAGAGATAATTGGAAGATTTCTCAGATTAACCGCCCGCCAAGTATATATAGGTGTATTGGAGTCCCAAAAGGGGTTACGGAGACTTTGGAGAAGAAATATAGGCTTAGAATCGAGAAAAGAGAGGTTAGAAAAATTCTTCCTGCTGCTGCTCAACCAAGAACACGAAGAACATAAGCCATTCAAAACAGTCGCGGTAGCAGTCTTCTATTCAACCACAGAACCAGTGTATCGCATCTAGTTTTGGTTGCAGTAGATCTTTCACAACTGAGCTATTGTAATGATTTTCCGGCTAAACGCCTTTAGCGACTGGAAATCATTGTAAGCAAATTTTTAACTATTTTTAATACAATGATTAATCAAGTTTTCTCCACTTCTCGATTCATGAGTAGCTAAGTTTCTTTTCTAGAATTTTGGAAGAAGCTATTTTTTATGCGTAATTTTTAGTAATTATTTTCTTTGACAAAAATACTCCAATATTGTGCTTTTTAAATTATTAAAAATTTTCTCTTCTTTATATGCTATCGTGAAAATTGTTTTGGGTTGTTTAGATACCGTTCTTTTATTATTATTTTTCTTCTATTTTACGTGTTTGGGTATTTTTCTTGTATTTTTTGGTGTGCAGATTTTTCTTGAAATTAAAAGTGGAAAGTGGAATAAGCAGCCAAACAGGATAATATCCAAGATCTTATTTTTGTTCCCTTTTGTAAATATTCTGATTTTTTTTTTTTTAGATTTTTGTTTCTTTTGTACATAATTAGATTAGGTTTCTTTTTATTTGTAAATATTTTATTGTATTTATTATTTTCTTTATTTATATTAAAAAAAAAAAAGAGAAAAAAAAAAGAAACACGTTGCACACACCAATTGCATCGTCAGACAACCGATTTTAGGAAAAACAGTGGAAAAGCACGCTGAACCCGTGCCTTGGGCCTTATGGGAGTTACCAGCCAAATTCCACAAACCTTAGCCCAAGATGATTGACTGGGTCTTTGATCGTAGGTATATTGACTTAAGGTAACCCGAGCCTACCACTTTTTTAGTCGACCCCGCATTTGCACATGCACAAAAAGAAAGAAAATGTCGATTTTGGTATTATAAAGACCAATATAATGATTATTCAACTAAGTATCTAAATGGACAATATACGTACTATGCCCATAGTGTGGATAGTACTTGGGACCACTACCGACCTTCCGAGGGTTATGGTTCATACCATGGTGATCCCAATTACTATTCGCGGTCCACCAATCATATGAACGGGCGAATGAGCAATATTATAATGAAAAAAAATGAGAGTTCTCCATCATTAGAGGATTTAATTAAACAATTGCCACCAGTTCCTGATGAATATAACACTCATTCCATAGAAGATGCACTCAAACAGTTTCAATTGACAAGTCTTTCTTTACAGAATCACTTAAGAAGTTCAATAAATCTATATGTGAATCGAAATAATCATGGATAAACCGTGTGAGACTCTTAATAAGCGGGAGGACCAAAATGCACCTAAGACTATTGCTCATAATGAACTTGAATTCGAAAATAGTATTTCCAATCTTACCCTTGATGATACATATAATTATTCACCTAATTTAGAGGATGAGGTTAGATCTGAATACACTACATGTTTTTATAAGGTTCAACCATCCTCGTATTGTTATGGTGATGAGGATAGTGTCGATGAAGAATTTGAAATGCGTAGTCATAATGAAGAGGAAATTGTTACACCAATTGATCCTTATGATTATAATGGTATTTCTAGTTTAAATCCTAAAATATCGTTGATTATTCCCTTATTCAAAAGGAAGTGGATTTGACTAGAGACATCATAGTTTTAGATAGTGTAGTATATCATTGTGATTATGAAGTCGATGATAGTTTAGAGGAAAGAGTTTATCCTGGGAGTAGTGTTTTAGAGTCTAGCGATTCAGAAACAATAGTCTGTTCTGAGGATTATAGAAATGTAGAACCACCTAATTTCAACCTAGAAGAAATAAAAGACCATTTTCCTAAATCTAATAATTTAGAAATTAAGGAAATTGTGACTAGTTCTTCCAAGGACATTGAGAACTCTAAGTTTGGTGGTGAATATCATTCTCCCCGTGGTTTACCTTTGACCCTTACAAAGGTCCCTAATTTGGAACTTAACATATGTGCCTCTACCATCTTAAGAGACTATCTTCATGCACGTTTTCCTGAACCTAGTTATGTCCAAAAAGAAACTCAGTTGATAGAAACCCATCCTCTGGTTACTGTGGTTAATCCGGTCCATAATACCATAATTGATTTTGTTGTCCCACCAAAATTATATTTACCAAAGGTGGGAGTATCTCAATCTGAAATGTGTCATTATATAGTTTTTAGAACTAAACCTAATTATTTTAGGAAATTAGAATCATTGACACATTTACTTAAGAATGACCACCATTATGGTCAACTGTGTGAGTCAAATCCAATTCATAACTTAGAGGATCCTCAATTATTCATGTTATTATTATGTGCTTCTAAGTTCTTATGTGAGTTTTTCCAGACTCTGCAACCTGATCCTCCGGATCCTACCAATGAGGAAACCTGGCCCATGAAAATATTTTATCCAGACCCTTTCATAGAACCTGAGCCTGAACCACAGCTAGATGTAGTTGTCTTAAAAAGGAAACTAGATAAGGGTGTGCTTTATTTGTTCATTTTCTTGGCATTCCTTTTATTTGTGGTAGCTTTATTCGATTTTGATAACCCACATAGGTTCCGACTATTTCTATATGATTTTATGTGGTGACTAATTCTACCGACGTCTGGCTGAAGATACTAAACTTAGCGCTTAATGGGAGGCAACCCATACATGGTGATATTAAGGTCCCTCTGGAGGACCCCGCTGTTGTTGTACTTTGTTTTTATTTTTGTATTCATTTTTTCTTGCTCCCATGGAAGGATTGCTACGCTTCATCCAGGTACTATCTTTCTAACTTACCTCTTTATTCCTCTTGTTATTTATATTTTTTGTACATCACTTTAATTTGAAACATTGAGGACAATGTTAGGTTTAAGTTTGGGGATAAGGAAAAACTTTTAGTTAGTTTTTAATTAAAAAAAAAAAAATTTAACTCCAGAACCTAGAAATTTGTGCAAAATCAGGATGACACTAACCAATCTAAGTGGATAGAAACATCTTGGTTGTAGGAGTTAAGGAACCCAATAACATAGTCTATTCATAAAAAGACAGAGTTCAGGTGTTAGAATGGAATCATCACACTAAGTTCTGTTTTTATTTTATTTTATTTGAAAACTTATATGTTTCTTTAAGTGATTTGGTGGGGCCCACACATCGAATTGTTACCACTGCCGAATGGAATAGAGTGATTGAGTTACTAAAAGAATAATAAAGAGACCAGCCAATCGGACCAAATGGAATAAAAAAAAATGATTAACACTTGGATAGCAATATGTGTGTGTTTTCCGTGTCTCCGTCGCCTAAACAAGCGTGGAACGCAGGATCCATGGGAACTATCATGTAATATGCTGACAAGAAGCATGCGCTTGGATCCAAAAGATCAAATTATGCAATTAAAAAAAATGAAAAGTTTATTATTATTCAATAAAATCGACTGCTGGTTCCCTTGTATATGCCAGTTGAGTTGATCTAGAATTAAGATTATCGATCGCTGGTTCCCTTTTATATGCCAGTTTGTGTTGATATTAGTCCAGACCAGTATCTCAATCCATTAGGATTCATAGGTTCATCTTGGTGGAGGCCTTCAGATAGATATGGGAAACACCGTTCACCTTAGACAACATTGTTTTGAACTATCTATCTCTATAATCCATCTTCTTAATCTATTCATTTGTGTGATTTCGATTATTGATGTCCATAGTGCGACTATCTGAAAAGAACTCTGTCACTTATATATACTAGTAAGGCCACATGTGCGATGCACATGCTTGAATTGGATTCTTTTAACAACACCAAATTTGATAATAATGGAAAAAAAAATTTAAAAAAAAAAATTTAATATCCTTGTTTGTACTCATTACGTAGATAATTTAAAGAGCTTTCCAAATATATTAATTTTGTAAAAATCCGATGTGTATTTTTAAAGATATCTAATTTTAATTTTTTTTGATCTAGTTTTAAAACAATGGCATTCCTGTAAATATACAAATATTAACAAAAAACTTAGCTAATGGGGGTATTATTGTCATGTGAAAAGGCTTCACCAAACAATTATCTCTTTTCTTTATATTAGTATTAGTAAGATGAATATGATTCGCATCAGGGTAATTTCTCTTGTGATCAATGAGATTACGCCAACCATGGAGATTCTTTAGTGTCATTCCTGAGTTCTTTACATATAACTAAGGTTTGGAATAAAGATTTTGTGGGTACTCCTCTTGTAAACCTTCCCGAGACTATAACTCGGCCACTAGGGCCACATAGGGGTTTAAAGACTTGTTATACATGCTAAGTGTGACCGTATCCTCAACGACAGGGAGTTGTATGTTTTAAAATTAGTTTAGTTTGATTTGCTCGAGGACTAGCAAAGTCTAAGTGTTGGGGAATTTGATAGGTGTCTAAAACACCTTGATATTTATCTATTGTTTATGCTTTCTTTGCTAAGTTTTCTTGTAAATTATGTATCTTAAGTTTAATTTTGAGTTTTAAGTACTTTGGAGTAAAAGAAGAAGAAACGTCGCTTAAAAGAGCTAAAGTGTCATTTCATGTGCAACTACTGTTGGAGGCGAATTATTTCTTATTATTTGCTTTTATTTATTCATCTCTATCTGAAAAGCATGTCGGCTTTAGTGATGCAAGTTATGTCTGAAAAGCATGGCAGCTTTAATGATGTAAAGAAATTGAAGAAAAGAAGTGGATCTGAGAGGTAAGAGACGACTGCTGTTGGTGGAAGAATTCGAAAAGTGGTATTTGAACCTCCGGAGAAATATGTTAAAGACACCCAGAGGAGTTTTTCCTATTTACAGCCCAAAATTACTTCTTGTAGCCCACAAATTGCTATTTGCACCCCAAGAATTGATATTTATACCCCAAATTGCTAAAGGGACATCGTTATTGGATAAGGGGAGGTCATCTTCAACCTTTCGAATTTAAATTTTGGCGGGAAAATTGGTTGCATATTTAGGGTTTGGATTTTGGGTGATTTATAATGAGACTAAAGCTCCGAAATTTAATGGGTTTGTTCTAATGAGATAGACAGAGCTGGTAATGGTCTTGGTTTCGTCTAGAATTGGCTGAAATGTCGAGATTTAAAGAACAGAGAATTCACGGTTTCAAAATATTTTGGCGGGAAAACTGGTTCCTTCACAAATAGAATTAGGGCTGATTTTTGGAGGCTTTTGGGAGATATTTAATCACCGAAACTTGTTGGTATGGACATCTTATAGCTAAACAGGGATGGTATGCTTGTTTGATTCAGTCTACTTGGGCTAGATAATCGAGTTTTGAAGAATCAGGGAAAAAGGAGTTTTCACCTTCGTAACTTTTTGTTGGATTTTTGGGAAGGATTAAAAGAGATTAAACAGCTGGATTCAGTTTGTTTGGGCCTACTTGGACTTTGCAGGCTTGGTATGACTTTTTGATTCAACGGAAATTGGTTAGGATATCAGATCCGAAGCAAAACAGAGCCTGAGAGTACCCAAGTTTGTTAAGTGCGGCAGGGAAAGGAGATAAACTTCTAAGATTCGATTATATCCAATAAGGAAGCTGGAGTACGTGTTTGGAAACAAAAGAGGAACTAAATCTTCGTATATTTGGTATTGTTTCAAAACAGTGGAAGATATTTTGTTTTCGAAATATTCTGTTAAAAAAGGGAGTTATGTGAAGAACGGGAGAAGATATATTTGTCCAAGATTGATTCTATACTTTCAATAGAGATTGTATTCGATTAGAAGACGCGTATCAAGAGTTTTAAGAGAAAGAAATCCCGTGCCTCTGGAGAAAAGAAAATAAGAGATAATTGGAAGATTTCTCGGGATTTAACCGCCCTGCCAAGTATATATAGGTGTATTGGAGTCCCAAAAGGGGTTACAGAGACTTTGGAGAAGAAATATAGGCTTAGAATCGAGAAAAGAGAGGCTAGAATTCTACCTGCTGCTGCTCAACCAAGAACACGAAGAACAAAAGCCGTTCAAAACAGTCGCAGTAGCAGTCTTTTATTCAACCACAGAACCAGTGTATCGTATCTAGTTTTGGTTGCAGTAGATCTTTCACAACTGAGCTATTGTAACAGCTTCCTGGCTAAACGCCTTTAGCGAATGGAAATCATTGTAAGCAGATTTTTAATTATTTTTAATACAATGATTAATCAAGTTTTCTCCACTTCTCGATTCATGAGTAGCTAAGTTTCTTTTCTAAGGTTTTGGAAGAAGCTATTTTTGATGCGTAATTTTTAGTAATTATTTTCTTTGACAAAAATACTCCAATATTGTGCTTTTTAAATTATTAAAAATTTTCTATTCTTTATATGCTTCGTGAAAATTGTTTTGGGTAGTTTAGATACCGTTCTTTTATAAGCTAAGGAAAATTAGGCCTTAGAATAACGAGGAAAGTTATAAAAAGATCTTGTAACGTTTTATCTTCCAAAGCATGAGATTGGGTTCAAACTGTTTTGAGTAAAGTAGGAGTATTTGTCAAAGAAATTGTTATTGAGTTTATAAATATCGGAAGTAGTAGAATCCAAAACCCTAGAATCATCTCTCATTGGTTAAAAATCAATCAATTTCAATTAGTTGGTCTTAGTATTTTTCTTTACTAATCTGAAATCAAATCTTTAATAGAGTCCGAGAATAAAATCCGTTCTTACCACAATTAAAACTACATCATTGTGCACACCAAAGATTATGAACCCAAATCAGAAATCTTCTTCGTCTTCAAATCTTCTTAGGTCTTCAATAAACACCTGCACACAATCAACTTGAATCTCTTGTGATCAATCACACCCAAATCATCATACCATCTCAGGTGATTACTTAAAATCGGTTTCATTAATAAAAGTCATACCAATACAAAAGTCAGGCCCTGTGAATAGTTTTACCAAGAACATAAACAAGTCATGAGCGGTTATACTAATCACACATATTGGTAGTTCAAAAGATATGCAATGAATAACAATACAAATAAGCCTAGTGATTTCCCTTTCGATTCACAAAACAAGTTTATGAATGTACTTCCTTTAAACAAATGTAAAACATTATTTCCTAGGATGAAATCTTCACCTCATACCCATACATAATCACAATAAAATTCAAACGATTATGTCGATGTCTTATATACGAAGTTCAAAAGATAAGCGTTATACTTCGTATTGTATTCCTTAATACTACGTCTAACTAGAGTATAATCATTCATAGCTTCGCAGTTATGTTTTCAATGTACACGACTTGAAAGATACGTTAGGGAATGAAACAGTTCAAGTCAAATATTACTAACCTCAAGTGGAAGGATGATGTCGTCGTTGTAGCTCCGTACTTATTCACATTCTTCAAGTCTTCAGGTAATACTTGTAATGTCTCATATCCTAATACTTTCAAGCTAACCTATACGAAGTTCACTCTAGTACATAATCAAGCGACTCTTTAAATGAGTTTTGGTTCACTAAAATATAACAACCAAACTTGATATACCAACGCTTGGTGGGTTCAACCGAGCTATGCTCTAACAATCTCCCCTTTGTCAATTTTAGTGACAAAACTCTTACATCATATGGATAAACAAATTACAAGAATTCATTACACATACGCTTGATTCCCAAATTCAACAAAGACAATAACATGTATACATTCAATCCATAAATGCCGTTGTTGACATTATAATAACAAAGCTAATACTCCCCCTAAAGGTAAGATAGGTAGATTTTCAATCCGCACATCTTTGTTATTCCCTTATCAATATGATATGCTACTCCCCTTAGTCTATGCTTTACTCTTTCGTTAGATAAAACGTTTAAGCACCAATGTCCTTTCCTTAGTGATACCAATCAATATAAAATTAATACCAATATCACTTGTTTACTCCATATATTTCTCCCCTTTTTGTCACAAAATGACAAAGATACGAGCAAATAAAGGACAAACCGAAAGGATCTTACAAATCTCACAAGACTTGCAACCTATAAGAGTTAAGCACGAGGGTTCCACACACCATTTTTGATAAACAATATCAAAACCGAAACTACAAAGTAATTTTGTTTTGATATGTTACCAAGGAAACAATTGCCCGAAGCAATTTTCCCTAATACTTTAGCAAATCAAAAATCGACTAAGCACCTTAGTTCCTTTGCTAAACCGATTGTACAAATACAATCGCTTGTTCGATAAGACCAAAATAAAGATAACTCTATTTTTCTCATCATGTTCTAATTATCCACATAACTTAGACCTTTCACTTTTAAACAAGACAAGTACTGGGTTAGTTAACTAGCATTTCCTGTTAAGACATTCGACTAGACTTGAATAACCGAAACCTCCACTTTGATAAGTCTAACTAAGATCAGAATTAACTTAGTTTCTCTTATCCGGAATCAAATTAGACTAAACAATTTATCCCGAAAACCTTTTCTTTTGTTAAGCCATAACAATTCATACAAACCAAATAAATCAACTTGCATAATTATTTACCTCAACCGGAAGCAATTGAAACAACATAGACATAAAAGCACCGCAATTGCACCGAAATTTTGTAAGCCTAAACGATTGATACCAAACAATAAAGCAAGATAACAATAGTTTTTCTTAACCGGAAATAATTGAATCACACACACATCCATACACAAATAATGGAATAACATCAATTGTACCGAAATTTTGTAAGCAAAAGCAATAAATATATGCAGTAAAATCAGGCTTTTCTTAAACAGGAAAACGATTAACTAACAAAGTCGTTACCTCAAATTTCGCATCCTCTTCTCCAATATGTTTGCATCTTCTTTCCAGGGAGAATTGATACCGAAATATCATTATGTTGTTATCCTCATGCAAGACAAAAGAACAACAACAACCAACCTTTACCAGAGAAAGGTTGAAAACCGGTTTTAACTTATGCAGTGCAAAAGTTGAAACCCCGAAACACATATGATTTTATGCTAAACCAAACGATTCAACATATTGTGACTTTTTCACATATTGTTTCAATCAGAACCCCTCATGATCCTTTGATAAAGCTTACCAACATGGGCTAGAACTTAATCCTGCTAAACCAAAAAGTCACCCAAACCATAAGGGTTCACATCATATGAGATCGAATATTAAGGTCATGAAAACCGAAATCAAACATCCCATAAACATACATAGCAATAAGATAAAGCATTCAAGCACAGGCTCTGTAAATCAAAAACTATCACAAGAAAAATTATAAACTAATAATTTTATTCATAATAAGATAGTTTTATTCATAATAGACCAAATTGAAATAATCAAAAACTAATGTCTATTTTAATTGAAAATCAATTATTGGGAAGAACATTCTTTGTGACCAAGTGATTTTTGACGCTCTTCTTCAATTTCCGATTCTTGGTTCCAAAACTCTGATTCAATTTTTTGAATTCCTTTAAGAGTTTCTGGATCTTTTCGAGTAGCAAAGCCCAACTTTTTCTGAAAACAGTCAAGTTGTTTACCAAGATTTTCAAGATGAACTAGAAGAAACTTGTTGTTGGAATTTGGTGAAATTCTTTTAACAACATCATTGCGGGTTTGTCCCCCAATCATTTGACTTGTAGTCTTATTAGTTCTGACGTTAATGCTTTTCATATCAACAAAGTCATCTCCTCGCGATAAATTCTGATTTTGGTAATTATACACGGAAACCGAGATGTCTCTTGATTCCGAAGAAGAAGAGATAAAATCGATATTTTGATCATTTGACAGACAATGATTCCACAAAGATCAATTTGAGAATCTTCTTTCAACAGGAAAAAGACGAATTCTGCAAACATCCTATCCAAAATTGACTTATCTCTTGTACTTGCAAATAGAGTTGTTAAAGCAAGTTTACCGATACCCTAAGATGAAGAGGTATATCTTTTGTTGGTAATCTACCATTTTCCCAGGTAACCTTCTTTCCAATGAGACATGTTGAAATGGTATCGTGTTCAATTTCAACTCATGTAATCAAGTGATTACATTCCACATTGTACTTAATAGCATTTGAAACTGTCTTACGATCAACATAGTATATTCCTCGACCAACAAGAGTTGCAAAAGTAAGGTTTTTATGATCAACATTGTGTATATTAGCATATAACACTCTTACCATATCAGGTGAATATTCTTCAAGATCAAAAAGATTTTCCCAGTTCCGATCTTGAACAAACTTCACATAATCCTTATCTTGGACATCTAGATCAAACTTCTTTTCGGTAGTGAATCTCATTCCCTTTAGAGTTACGTATTTCTTAAAGCAAAAGCTGTCAACGAAACGAGCAAATTCATGCTTGTTGTAGATGGTGGATTTTCGACAAGGGCTAAAATCGTAAAACCATTATTATACATGCTACTGATCCACCAATCAGATGAGTATTGAAGCTCATGTCTCTCATCGAAGCATGAAAGCTCATGCCGCGAGAATCTCTGACTGAGAATACTATCTCTCAGAGTATATTTAGATGTGTAGTCTCTCAGCTGAGGCAACGGCATATCTCATGAATACTGAGCAATTTTGAATTACTTCTATATAGAATCGAAAGATTAGACGGCTCCTAGACGGCCTTTGCTCGCTAGTATAGAGCAATAACGTCTTGAGGATGTAACAATGTTTTCCCGACTATATAAAAGAAATATGACGCTTCAACAAGCTCATATTACTCAATTCTCAAATAATTAATGCTCCTAGACAAAGCATGCCCGCTAGTATAGAGCCATCAATTAATTATTTCTAATCCTTAAATTCATTAATCGAATATTCGTAAATATTCTCGTTCTTCATAATATTTCGTTACTTCAATTCATGGTTCTTCCCAGCAGAATTCCATGGGTTAGTAATAAATATTCAACGTACGGGCATCTGAGCGGCTATCGAGTAAGCCCCGACTAAAATGGTGCAAGTGTACTCAACAATAATACACTAACGAGCACCTGAATGCACGAACGAGCCTTCCAAAATACGAAGGAACGATGAACCTATGCAAAATAGGAAGAAAATAATAAATAATAAAATATTAATCAAGGCGCTGGGGGACTGGGCCCACCGGCCGGCCGGTCGTGTCGTGGCCAGTCCCACGCCCAATTTTATATTTTATCATATTTTTATTATTTTCCTTGATCTCATGAAAATTCCCTCATTTGAGCAAAATTCCTTCGTTTCAAGGAAACTCCTCAGTTTCATGGTGTCTCCTTCACATCAAGGAAATCTTTTCTTTATAATAAGAGACCCCAAAACGCCACATGTCGTTCCCACAATTAAACTAAAATCTGGTGAAGCCACCTCAGCGTTGATTTTCCATGTCAGCGGCGTCTGATTGGCCGGAATTCTAACAGGCACTACTTATACTTATTGAGACATGATACATTCGGCAACTTCAAGCGTCACCTTTAAAAGATAAAAGAATTTCAGGATGCAAGAATAAACCAAATTAATAACGCTGATTGGAATGCACTGTAAGAGAGTAGTCCTCGTGTTCCCAAATTACCCAAATTTACTGATTTTGATGTGCTGGATCCATTGATTAGGCCATTAGGGTACATGTACACAATGGAATACGCCTTTACACTTTAACGACATGACTCTTCAGTCGTATATAATGTAAGCCCGATACTGATCAATTGATTTCGTTCACAAATCCATTTCCATATCTCTTTCGATCAAAAAAAAATATATTCCATTTTCATATCCATCCTCCGTACTATCATTTCTGCCTAACCACGGTAAGAGATTTTGTAGAACGGAATTGTTTCTGCCTGCTCAGAAGTGAGACTAAAGGCCTAAAACTCAATATTCTGACAACTACACTTCTTGGAGAAACAGAAGTTAGAAGGCTTTTGAAATTATAAGAATGTCATGTGGTCCAGAGTTGCTTCTCTGGTAGAAACATGAATTGGCTTCTGATGCTTAGAAACTGTTAGCACGGGCAGCAACTGCATTAGCGGAAAAAAAAGAAGGTTAGTTAGATCTAATCATATATGAACAAGTCAAATTAATTTATGCGCGTATGCACATATATATTTATCATCTTTGTGGTAACAGTTACAGTGGCAGCAAAACTAAATGATTTTATAGAAGAATGATAAATTTCTAACTCCACACATTTAACAAAACCGAAAGGTTCGAATTAAAAATTACTTACAAGTATTCGTATGTGGGGTTTGATCCGTGGATGGAAGTTTCGAGGGTGTGTTTGCTTCATCTAACTCTCGGAAATCAAGATAGCAAACTTTACGAACATCATGTGTATCAGAGATGTAGCCTCACATTGTGCACACCAGTGTGTCTTGAGATATTTGGAACCACTTAGCACCACTCGCTGCTGCTTCTACCGCAGAAAAAGGTTAGACCAATCTCTACACTAAACAAACTAATTGCTAATTTATTTCTTTTTAATACACACTTAAGATGGTATTGTGGTATGCTCATCTCAGAGAATATAGTAAAATGGTAGCAGCAGCATTGGCAGTAAAAGCATCAGACTTTAGGGAATATATGGAGGTAAACAAAAAACAATCAACAGAACATGATATTTTACCTGAGCAACATGTTGACTCCCAAGAAGCACATGGCATCCCCCACAATCAATCTGATTTGTGGTGAAGCCATGTAATCTTCTCTTAAAAAGTCAGCAATGTTTTAAAAGCCATGCAATCTTCTCTTTTAAAAGTCACTATGTTAAAGTAAAATGCAGTCTTATTTGTCCTTTCACAAACCACTTCATTTTTGAGACTCTTTCGTATGGTACTTAACAACTAACTAAAGAGCCTAACTTCCCAAGCGAACTCTTCCTTTGGATTTATAAAAAAAATGGTAGGTGTTCTAGAAAAAAGAATCCTGAGTGGAGAGTCAGTAGACAATGCGTTGCTCTGCCAAGTAAAGAATCTTCGATGTTTTATTAACACAGATAATTAAAAAAGAGAATTCAAATGTCGTGATACAGAATACAGAATGCCCATGAGGTGATGATTTTCAGATGCACTTAGAATGTTCCAAGGAATTATCGTACTGAAGAGAATGGGTTACACAAAATATACAAAACTGGAATCTAATTAAAGTACTTTCTGAGATATTTCATTAGCTTTTTGGTGAAACCTTATCATCGTCTCTTTATATGTCAACACCAAGCCCTCAACACCCATTGCAGCACTAGAAGAATGACAATCGCTTTTATTCCCTTATCTGTTCATCATGACGTCTACGTCCGCATTTAGAAATGGTTTAAAGCATTACATGTGTGGGTGCACCTTATCAGAAAAATATAAAATACTGTGACAAATGTATAGCTACAAAAGCCAAAACATGCCAAGGTCTGGCTACTTTGATTTTAAGGTCTATTTGTTTAGCTCGCATTCACAGAACTGATGATAATCTAACAGTATGAGATGAACTTCAAAGGTTTCTCATGCAAAACAGTTTCTTATTTTAGTTTTTCGTTGGAGAAATTGAAAAGATAGATCACCCGGTGTAAAGTAAAATGGCGATGTTGACCAAATGAATCGTAAAGGTTGATAAAAATATTACACTCAAACGCCAAAACACATTCAAGTGATGCAATAGGAGCTTAGGTTCTATTTTCTTAACAGTTCGATGTTGATCAATAAGAATATTGGTGTTTCTGTGTATTTAATTGATTTTTGTTTATATACCCTCTTTGTTATCAAACTTGCTTCCCATACCAATTAAAACTTTGCATTTATGTGAGTGATGGTAGCACTATTTAACCTTATCCTCCAATTTCATTCATTGGAGAGATCCTATATTCTCGCCAAAAAGAAGAGTCGTCGATAATCCGATAGCGAAAATGCTATATAACCATCTCTACATGCGACTAATCCAATTTCATTCATTGTTATTTTTATTTCTTGATGAGAAGAAAGGGTTACCGAAATCCCAATTTCACATGTAGAGATGCCAACTGACCAACAAAATTGTGTATCCAAATGCGAACATTGTTTGTTTTTCATTTTTTTTCTGAAAATAACAAAATTAAATAGGCCAAGGAAATGAAAATAAAATAGAACTACCTATGCCTGACAGAGGTATCAATAGCCTTACTGTCAGCTAGCATGGAGATTACATGCAATTTCTTGGGGATGTTAGTCAACCATAGTCCTTTGTAACTAACCTTTTTGTAGCACATCCACAACAAAGTTTGCCTCTCTATATTAACGAGTAATATTGAGAGAATATACAGTTTATTCCGCAGCATAAGATAGTGGATGATGGACTTGGATGATTTTAGAGTTAAGCTATCCTAATCCTTAGTTGTACATTAAAATGAAATTCATACGATCATACCGGTGCGTAGGCACCGGGTTCAGAGCTTGTAATAAATAATTTGGAAAGGTGTCATGGGACCAAGCCTACTAGCCGGGGACCCGCCATACCCTAGTTGTAGTGGGTCCCACACCTTGCATTCCTTATTATTTTATTATTATTTCCTTCATCCCATGAAATTCCTTGATTTCATGATATTTCCTTCAAATTATGAAAATTCCTTCAAATCATGAAAATAATACATAAAATTAGAGAAAACTCACGGGACCGGGCCCTAGCCGGACGACCATGCCCAAGCCGGTCCCACACGCCCATATTTTATTATTATTAATACTATTTGTTTCCTTTCATCTCATGGAAACTCCTTCACTTCAATGAAAACTCATTTATTTCAACAAACTCCTTGATTTCATGGTATTTCCCTAAAATCATGAAAAATAATACTCCCTCCGTTCCATTTTAACTCAGTTTTTATAGATTAAGAAACAACAAAGAGAGTAATTTTTTTTCCAATTCTACCCATATTAATAGCTTCATAAGAATTAAATTATCTAGTTTTTAGTTTCTTGATTTAATGCATATTACGAATCCCGTTGTAATTTACTTGGGATAAATCAAATATTCCTCCAAAGAATAAATTTAAAAATTGGATTAATTATATACCTGCTGATTACAATGAGAATTAATGATATGGTGTGATTCCAAAGCAAGGGCAAATCAGTGAGAACTTTGGAAAAATACTTAAACTCTCATCTATTTTGGAACACAAAAAAAACCCTAAAACATCAAATAAAACGGAAAGAGGAGTATAAAATTAGGAAAAGTGCCATGGGACGGGCTTATTGGTCGGCCGGCCATGCCTTGGCCATAGACGGTCCCACTCTTCATGATTCCTTTATTTTATTATTATTATTTCCTTCATCCCATGAAATTTCCTTAGTTTGAGCAAAAACCTTGATTTCTTCATATTTTCTCAAATGATTGCTCAAATGCACGCCAGAAAATATCAAAATTCTCAGGACTGAGACGCGAATACTCTGGTGATGTGAGCATATTACCTTCACCGACCAAGGTTATATTTTTGGCTTGCAAGAGGCCGGTCCCTCATACTTTCATTATTTGACCTAATTTGTTCACATTAGGTTCGAACTCTTCCAAACAATTTTGGAATTTCATGAAACGGACCAACCAGGGCTGGTTTCATGACCCCTTGGTCGGTCCTTCATCTCTTCATAATTAATTAGGTTTTATCACCCTGACACTCAGAGGAGCATTAGTTTTAATAAACGATTAAACCAGCATTTAATCATCCTTTCATCAACTAGTCTTCAAGATACTTTGGTATTTGCTCACTCGAGAATCTGAGCGCTACATGGTCGACCCATCATCCCATGTAGCTGGTCCATCCTTCACTCCGTGGATGATTTTCAATAAATCATCAATTGATCGAATTAGGGTTTCGAGTCCAAGGTTCATAATTCCATATTCAAACGCTAATAATTTTACGTTGATCCCATGATCAACATTTTTATTAATTATACTTGTTGATTACAGTATTTTAATTTAATACTTTATTTGGTCATGCTATCAATTATTCATGAAACGAGAAACATTTGCTCAGATGAGCAATATTTTCTCAAACCAAGGAATATTGGTTCAACTATCAATATTCAACAATCCATCGAATGAGCAATATTTGCTCACCTTAACTATCAACATTTACTTGAGAATCGCACATCTGTCTCAATAGATGTTCAATTCATGAGTCTCAGAACATTTGCAAATCACATTCGACTCAGCAATACAAGGACTCATCGTCCATTAAGTCAACAACTGACTAACTAAAATACACGTCTGCCTTGTAGACTCCACAATCACGAGACATCAATCGTGTTACATAGGGGGATATTAACTAGGGTTTTGGTCTTACGGTCTACGGCACGTGTGTTCATACACATGATGAGAATGTGAGCAAGTCGTGCAATTAGTTGAAGGAGTTAGCAAAGTAGTGGATGGAAAATCAACCAAGTCTCCGCACGATGAGCAACTGGTTTTAACACGATTTCTACTTCCCCACTCTTTGACTCAAAGAATGTCAAACTCATGGGATCAAGGTGTTTACAATTCTAGCAATATAAATAAGTCTCTGAATCATGATTGAAAGAAAGATAATATTTCGTCAAACAGACAACAAGAGATTAAGAACTCGACGTCTGAGCAATTACTCTCAACAGAGCGAATTCAATCAATCAGAACTTATCTTATTTATTCACGCAGAATACACAACACACCTAGCTACAATCTTCGATCACCATTGATCTCACGCATTTCTCAGCTTCCCTCCTACATATCGGCCCATCCTCTCTTGTGACTGAATTGACTCTAGAACGGCCATTATCTTGGTTTAGGCCGGAGTCTTACAGATTGATCTCTCAAATTCAAAGCACTCCCTCTTTGCAGTGCATCTGTGTGAGGTTAGACAGTTCGCTTGGTTCAAGGAGTTTCCTCCGCACGGTCGTCTCCTCAATTCCTTAAAACTAGTAACTCTTTTTTCCCCATCTACAGATTCGCGACCACAGTGGGAGATCATTCTCACGTTTGCAATCTCAATTCTCACAAAGATGGTCGATCTTAGGTCTGGTTCAGTTACCAACTCGGGTTCAACACCCAACCCTAACATTGCAAGCTCAAGTGGTACCGCTAATACCACTCCTCCGACGCAACCTGCCACTACTACTCCTCCAAATACTAGTGCTCCGGTGATCACCCCTGTAAGCGACGGTACTGACGCCATCAACTATCCACTATTCGGTCGGCCTCCTGAAGAAATCAGAGAAAATTCGCCTACCATAGGTGATCTCATGAAGGTGCAAGAGACTCTTGCCAAAAATCAGACTGACATGGCTGCTACTCCGAAGGAATTATTCAATTATTTCAAGAATCTTACAGACAAGATGTCAGAGAAGACTCAGGAGAAAGGAAAAGCTAAAGAAACATCTTCAGACGTTGATCCTGAAGTCACTCCAATCCATGTAGTGGATGATGAGGAAGTTCCTAAGGCTGCAGAAAATTCACAAGCAAAAGAACCGTCCAGTTTCATCACTCGTGAAGACCTGGAACGCCTCTTGGAAGATCGTGGAAAAGATAAGACGTCCTCCTCTGTCCACCGTCACCAACCTCCATACCCTGCTGCTACGCAAAGGATTCCTCTTTCAAAAGGTTATGTCTCTCCGACGTTCACCCTTTATGATGGAATAGGCAATGCTCGAGAACATGTTTCTTAATTTCTGAAGGATTTGGGTGAACACGAACATAACCATGTCGTCTATCTTAAGGAGTTTTCAAAATATCTGAAAGGCAGGGCATATACCTGGTACAAAAAAATCGCACCAGGAACTATCAAAAGTCGGGAAGAAATGATTAATGCTTTCTACAGAAAATATTTCTTTGTCTCAGAGCAAATCACACTCTCTGATCTTGGAAGGATGTTTCAAATGAGCAATGGACATCCAAAGATTATGTCAAAAGGTTACGAGTTCAAGCCTTGGACTGTCATGATCCAAATGTCACAGAGCAGCAACTCGTAGACTTGTACATTCCGATCTACAGAGCTTTACTGGAAAATCTCAGGTTCCAGACTTTCTCCGAACTCCATGAAGCGGCTAAGAGATCAGCAACTATTGCACCTGCTTTACGGGAGAGAGCTAAAACTACAAAAGTTGAGGAACCACGAGAAACTCGAGGTAGAAGACGTTTGATCAACAAACAATACAACCTCCAACCTTCCACAAATGTTGTTGCAGAAGGGAGCAAACGAAAAGCCGAGCCGCAACGCAAGCATACTTCTCCAGCTTCAAAAACACAAAGAAAGGATAATCAAACACGAGATGCACAGGCTCCAACTCAGCACATGGAACGATCAAGAAGCACCAAATTTTCTTTTTCCCATTGAATAGGTGATCGAACTACTTGACGCCTGGATACAGGACGGTGCAATCAAATTACCGTATGACAAGAAGGAACCAACCAAAAAGGAAATGGAAAGTCCTCGCTACTGCCGCTTTCACAGATTCGTCAACCATCCCACAAAGAACTGCAGAATTTTGAAGCGCATATTCCAAGAAAAAGTCAAATCAGTAGAGCTCAACTTGGGGACTGAAGGAGTACACAGAGACCCTCTCCCGGTCAGAACCTTCACTCTCTGTAAACCACCTGTCAAGGAAGCAGTTCAATCCTTAATCAAACATGTCTGTGAATTGTTGTACTTATCAAAGGCTCATAGGAAGGACATATTTGCTGCATTGAATCATATCATGTCAGGGAAACGTTTATTGATTCAGGAGACATTACCTAAGCCTTCAGTAATAGACAAAGAAATGTACGACTAGGGACTTCTCACCACAGTCCATCTCAGAGGAAATGAATTCGGAAGAACGTTGATCAATGATGATACCTCCATCAACATCATTCCAATGAAAACCACCCACAGAGTCGTAGACATCATTCGACAAGAAGCTACTCATGCTCTCATCTCAATCAGAAACCATGAAGGAACGCTCAGAGATACTTGTGGCTACATCACTCTCAAAGTGAACATAAGTTCAACCACGACAAGAAACCAAGTTTCACATAATTAGGAAGATCCAGGATATGACATGGCCTTCGGACGAACGTGGATTCATGCTAAAAAAAGATGGCCACCGACAAAGCGCCTATGGTTGCACATTTCTCCAATGAGGAAAGTTCGATCCGAAGATTTGGTGGACATTCCATCATCAGAGAGCACTGGAGGAATTTCGAACTTTGACGAGGTTGAAGCAAAAACCTGCAAAAGATGCATAGACATTCATCAAGAGGTTTCACTCAGGCAAGTCTCATTCCTCCCATGTTTGTGTCATTTATTTCCTCACATGCTATCCTAGCATGGGGACTTAATTCTACTATCAACTCTGCTATTGCAAGACATTACGAATGGACAGCTTCACCATATTTTATTAATTGGTTGAATCTGACACTTCTCTGAATCGAGTATCACACTAAGACATTCATTACTGATATGATGTCCAAGCATGGCAAAAAAACACTATGGGAGTTTCTCCATAGCATTACTGGAGTATCCATGTGTGCCACAAAATTAGAAAGCTCTGATGTCTGCACAAGTATTGAATTCCACTACCGCAATGAAGGAATTGTGAAAATCAATAAAATATAGTCGGGGCCGAGGCGATCAAACCTAAGACATTCGGCGCTCAAGGGATATGACGCTTCAACACTCAAGCATCTAAGAAGCCTTCAAATTGTACTCCCAATCAAAGAGTACACCTTCGATAACTAGCGCCTCTGGATTCAAAGACGAATATCTCGACGCCGATTCAACACCAACACGATCAAAGTGTAGCAAAACTACAATCGATAAGTCTTCATTATCCCATAGGACTTCTGAAGCAATGCAACATCAATCATCCATGGATGGCATAAACTCCTTCAACATACACTGGGACTTGATCTTATCGGAGAGATTGATTCAAATCTATTTCAATAAATGTTATCCACATAAAACGTTACTACAACCTGGGGTGATTCCATGAAACTTCATCAACGGAACCTCTCTACATCACAAATCTTGCACAACCAAGGAACTTCTTCTCCTCACATCCAGAATAGAGAATGCCGCTGCTATCTGCCACAACAACATCGATTCCCTGACGGAGCCACTTCACGGCTCACTGGATGGAGGAGCAAAGACCATGTTGATAATCTAGCCTTTTCGGTATCTGGAGCAACTCCAACCATAGTGTCGGCATCAACAAAGATATAGGAGGAGCTCCATTCATGGTCTCAGCATCAACAAGAATTTCTGGAGAAAATTCAATCGTGATCTCAGCATCAACAACGGTCTCAAGAGCAACATCCTCATGACATGGCTTCATCAATTAACCATTCTCTGAAGTATTTCTCGATGAAGCGTACTTCTGCAAGCACTAATGATTCATATCAAGGTGTGTAGACATGAAATATGTTCACATGAAAGTCTTTATAAAGTTTGCACAATGGGCGGGCACAACCCCAAATCTTCTACAAGATGTTCTCATCACCTTTACAAATGAGAGACAACATACTTCAGCCCATGGGTTTACAAAAATGTACCAATGAGTGAGGAATGGGACAATACTTCCTCAATAAAAGGTCTACGAAATCTGAAAAATTTGTACGGGATTACAAATTACAAATGTACACGCTTCGTTGGCTGACCTCTACAACTCCAAATTGAGTGCTTATTTTCTTATATGATAACTCGGTCTCTTAGCTTCAAAAGTTGGGGTCAAGCACCGAATTCGGACAATGTATGAGGTTCCTACAGCTTCCAGAGCATACAACATGCAAGCAGAAATTCGTGGACGGGCTTCATAACCTCTACAGTCAATCGATGTCCACCAGGTATTTTCGTTAAGTCCTTCATCAAGGTACCTCCAACTTCGACCACCTAGGAGTTTACATCAAGTTTTTTGTACCTGGGTCCTCTATCTAGGTTTTTCCAGAAGAAGGGAAAAGAAAGGGAGTGATTTAACAAAATACTGGGGACTGACGGTCCACTGATCATGACGATCAGTTCGCAGTCCAAGACTCGTGACTAGCACCAAGTTCACATATGATAATCATTCATCATTCTACAACCAAGACATACAACAATGGTCATTGCATCATCCCTTCTTGAGAGCAACCTCAATTATGGTCCCGTGACCAAGGTTTCAGAGATGTTTCTACGACTGACATAAACGAAAGATGGTACTGCAAGCACCAATCTCATGTATCAACCAAGGGGTTCAGGTTTCAAATTAATCAATGCATTGAAATTTGATAGACACATTTTTGTGTCTAATTAGATCTCAATACTATATATTGTTGGCACTCGATTTTGTACTTATTATGGTGTTTTTATGTTTGTGTAGGTGTTTTTGGAGAATTACACTTATGCGGAAAAAGTTGCTCTAAAAGTGCTTTTTGGACCCCGGAGGACAATTGCTATACGGACCCTCACTTTTGCTAAGGGCACCCTGGATATATATACAGCCCATTTATCCATCGCACCCATCTTCAACATTTTGAATTTCATTTTTGGCGGGAAAACGAGTTTCCCTCATTAATCGATCGGATTTTGGATGGGTTAGAGGTAGACTCAATCATTTGAAACTTCATGGGTAGACGCGATATGACTATAGAATGTTGGTATGGGTGTTTGTTTGGACAAAATTTAGCTGAATAACGTGTTTCAATCCAAAACAGTGGACACAAGCTTTCACGGGTTCAAGTGAATTTGACACGAATTTGAGGTGTGTAATGCATCGGTTTGGAGTGTTTTGCACTACAGAGATGCGTGAAGAAGATAAATAAGGAATGTTTGACATCTGAGAACGCGTGGAAGATCAAAAAAAGGAAATTATTCCCGTGAAAGGAAGAAGAGAATAAATGGAGTTAATGAAGATATTTTGGAGTTATTACGCGTGATTTCTTCGTCCTGTTGGGTATAAAAGAGGAGTAGGGGATGCGTACAAGGTATGGGGAGAGTTTGGGACAGTTTAGAGAAACAACAGAGAGGTTTGATCGAGTTGCAGAGAATATTTCTCTGCTGCTGCTGCTGAAGAACACGAAGAACATATGATGCACGCTGGACAGTCGTAAATGCTACAGTAAAAACAAACCACTGAGGGTCGTAGTTTAGGAGACAGTCTTATATGCTACAGCGACTGTCACAGTTAGTTTCTATCGTTCTTTGTAACAGTTCAGTTTGTAACAAATAAAACTGTTACAAACCCGGTTTTATAATTTCTTCTCCCTTTTCATCTTTGTAAACACCTTTTTGAGCAATGAAAAAAATACTTTGAGAGTGTTTTCACCATGCGGAGCTAGAACCCATCATGGACGACGGAGAAGTCTGTTTTGCACCCGTGTGGTAATTCTATTTAATTCCTTTATGACTATTTGCACTATTATAATTGATTTATGATTTTTTCTTGATTATTTGTGAATTCGTTAGATGTCGCATGCTTAGTCTCAGGTACTTTAGATGCGTCATGCTTGTGAATTACATATAATTCTTTATAAAATCTACCTTGGCAAAGAATTAGAGTCGATGTTTGTTATTTTATGAGCTTTAATCCGGGAATTAATAGATGAACCGCATGAATGTGAGAATTGATGGAATCCCGAGTCCCAAAGAACTCTCTTCATCTTGTGACATAAATTGTATATTTTCTCTTTTTTATTATTTTTCTTTATTAAATCCTAGAATCGATTTCAACAAGTCCGAGTGAACGACAACTCTACTTATCACCATCTAAAATTCGATCAATTTTTGGCCCCTTGCAGACGCGGACTTGTGTATAGATTTGTTTTTAGGTTTTATTTATTTATTTATTTTTGTTTTTTACGCGTTTTGGTATTTTGTTTGCTTTGATTTGGAATGGAGCGAAAGAAAAGAGAAAGTGTTGAAAAGAAAAGCAAAGCCAAAATAGGAAAGAAAAGAGAGATCCGAACGGAGTGAAGAAGAAAATTTTGTATATAGTGTAATTATTTATTTTTATTTTTTTTAGAAACTGTATTTAGGTAATTATTTTTGGACTTTTTAATTTTTGGACTTTATTTTTGGACTTTTGGACATTTATTATTTTTTAAAAACCCTAAGGAAGTGTTAGTTTAAATAAAAACTTCACAAGGAAGGACGACAGTTACGATACTGTCTCGGCCCCTCGGGTTCGCACACAACATAGGAGTCGTGGCCCGAGTCGACTTCAACGGTTCATCCCCTGTCTGGAACGGGAGGTAAGAATTCTAAACACCCGTGAATCCCCTGTCAGCGGGTTTACCGGATGATTTTGTATGCATATATGTTGAGGTCTTGAATACATTTGCTTTAAATTCCTAGTAAAGGGCAAGGACTGGCCATACAAGATAAGGGTTCGGATTTCATCACCGTTCTCTTATTGCCCGCCTTAGGAAAACGATACCAAACGCGAACCTAAGCTTAAAATACTGACTAGAACGAGACCAATAGGGTAACGAGCTTAATAGGAAATTCATTCGAAAAATATTGTTTACTCTTTTAAGCATACTTCGAAGTTCATGATGGTTTCGTGAGTTGAATGCGTGATCGCGCCTCCTTGTAATGCGGTGAGGCTTTGGGTATCAAAGCTCCACGCAGCCTTCCCTCGCCTCTATTCAACTTACTTAAACTCGGATTGATTCCAGAGGGTCTCGCTTAAATTGTAACGAATTCCCTTTCGAAGGATTATAAGCTGGTCTAGAAACAATCTAAGTGGAGCCGTCATGCTTTTTGTTTGCTAGAAATCAGTAGGTTTGTTGTGGTCGAGTCAGCCTTGTTTGTGCTTGTGTAGAATTCCCTTGCAGTTAGGATGTCAAACTGGTATTATAATAGCCATCACAATGAATATGAATATCCAATTGAACAATATGGACATCACTCTTTTTATGACCAGAGTGTGAATAGTGGTTGGGAACGCAAACCTTTTGAAGATTATGGCTCATACCATGGTGAGCCCAATTACTATTCACATGAATACCGGTCATACGAGCAAAATTCCTATAATTCCTCCTCTCTAGATAAGGCGCGTAAGATACTTGAGTCAACGCGTAATTTAACGTAGTCAACACGTGAGTTTCTTTGAGTCAACACGTAGGTTAGAGTTAGAGACGGAAGAAAGAATTGCTCGAATTACTTTGAATTGCCAATACATTGCTTCAAAAATCACCCTTGAAAATGAGGAAAATTTCTATTTACATAATCAAGATGACGAGGTTAGAATTGAAAGCAATACTTTAGATAAGGTTCGACCATCTTCGTATTACTATGATGATGATGATGATAGTGTTGATGAAGAATCTGAAGTTTTTAGGCGTAGTGATCAGGAATTTGTTACTCCAATTGAGCTTTATAATGATATTTCTGGTTTAAATCTAAATAATTTTAATAATTATTCACCTATTCAAAAGGATAAGGATTTGACAAGAAATACCCCCGTTTTAGATGATGTAGTATTTCCTTTTCACGAAGCCGACGATAGTTTCGAGGAACGAGTTTATTCTGAGAATATTGTTTTAGAGTCTAGCGATTTAGAAACATTAGACTTAGAAAAAGAAAATGAACTCGTAGAGATGAGTGAGGATGAACCTGACTTAGAAGAATCAATTAACCATTTTCGTGAATCGATGACCTTGAAATTAGGAAGTTGTGACTAGTCTTTTTAGAGACACCGAAAACTCTAAGTTTGGGGGTGATTATCATTATCCATGTGCCTTAACTCTTGAAAGGTCCCTAACTTGGGACTTGACATATGTGCCTCAACCATTTTAAAAGATTATCTTCATACACTTTTTCCCGAACCTAGTTGTGTCCATAAAGAAGTTCGGTTGTTAGAAACCCATCCTCCGATTGATGTGGTTAACCTGGGCTATGATACCACGATTGACTTTGTTTTCCCACCCAAAACCTTCCTTCCAATTGTGGGAACGTATAAGTTTCAGATGTGTCAATTATTAAGTTTTGAGACTAAACCTAATTACTTTAGGATATTAGGGTCGACACGTTTGCTTAAGGAAGACCACCAATTTTGTTGTGGTCAACTGTGTAAGTCAAAACTGATTGACTTATATGATCCTCAATTATTCAGGTTATTATTATGTGCTTCTAAGTTTTTATTTGAGCTTTTCCTGACTCTAGAACCTGAACATTCGGATCTAACTCATGAGGAAACGCAACCCATGAAAATTTGTTATCTAGACCCTTATATAAAGCCTGAACCCGAACCACAACTATATAGTTGTCTTAAACAAAAAAATAGATAAGGGTGTGTTGGATATCTTCCTGGTCTGTTGCAGTTTCCTCTTCTTGTGGTTAGCACTTTTTGATCCAGATGACCGCAGATTATTCCGATTGTTGCTATATGATTCTTCGAGGTGATTAATCCTTTCCAATGTCCTGGTCAAGACTTTAAACTTAGCACTTCTTGGGAGGTAACCCATGCTCTTGCAACACGGTAATATTTTTCTTAACTCTTTTGCTTCAAATGGTAACAGTTTCTCCTTGTTCATGTTTTTAATTTCATCTTTAGAATATTGAGGACAATGTTAGATTTAAGTTTGGGGGTATGGGAGAAACTTTTTAGTTGCAATAAATAAACTCCAGAGACTAGAAATTTATGCTTATTAAGGTTGGCACTAACTAATCTAAGTGGATGGGAACATCTTGGTTGTAGGAGTTGAGGAACCAATCGATTAGATGGAAACATCTAAAGAGTCTATTCATAAAAGCACAGAGCTCGTGTGTTAGAAAAGAAAACACGGTAGTTTCGCCATATCCTCGTGATGGAAACATCGAAAGAATCCCGATCACTTCTTTTTCTTTTTCTTTTACCATTGCTAGGGTGAAATAGAGTGACCGAGATAAAAAAAAAAAAAAAAATAAAAAAAAAAAAAAATGAGACCAGACCACTAGACCAACCGGAATAAATACAATAAAGTCGACCGCTGGTACCCTTGTATATGCCACCCGAGTTAACCTAGAGTTAGGATTATCGACCACCGGTTCCATTGTATTTGCCAAAGTGTGTTGATATTAGTCCAGACCAAGTATCTCGATCCATTGGGATAGGTTCACCTTAGTCAACATCATCCACGTTTTCTCCACATCCATCTTCTTAATCTATCCATGTGATTGGTTGACTCCGGTTTATGATGTCTAGAAACTATCTGAGTAGAGCTCTGTCACTTTATATGAATTTTAGTATGCTTGAGTGCAAATTCTTGTACATCAATTGGAATTTCGCATCAGGGTACTTCCTCCTATAGTCAATGATTGTAGGCCAACCAAGGAGATTCCTTAGTGCTTTCCAAGGTTCTGCGTAGATAGCTAGGGTCTGGAGTAAAGGTTTTGTGGGTACACCTCTGGTAAACCCTCCGGAGACAACACTCCGCCACTAGGGCCACCTAGGGGTTCAAATGATTTTTATTTTTTAGAATAAATTTGCTCGAGGACTAGCAAATAATAAGTTTGGGGGTATTTGATAGACACATTTTTGTGTCTAATTTGATCTCAATACTATATATTGTTGGCACTCGATTTGTACTTATTATGGTGTTTTTATGTTTGTGTAGGTGTTTTTGGAGAATTACACTTATGCGGAAAAAGTTGCTCGAAAAGTGCTTTTTGGACCCCCGGAGGACAATTGCTATACGGACCCTCACTTTTGCTAAGGGGCACCCACGGCTATATACAGCCCATTTATCCATCGCACCCATCTTCAACATTTTGAATTTCATTTTTGGCGGGAAAACGAGTTTCCCTCCTGGCAGATTAATCGATCGGATTTTGGATGGGTTAGAGGTAGACTCAATCGCTGAAACTTCATGGGTAAACGCGATATGACTATAGAATGTTGGTATGGGTGTTTGTTTGGACAAAATTTGGCTGAACAACGTGTTTCAATCCAAAACAGTGGACACAAGCTTTCACGGGTTCAAGTGAATTTGACACGAATTTGAGGCGTGTAATGCATCGGTTTGGAGTGTTTTGCACTACAGAGATACGTGAAGAAGATAAATAAGGAATGTTTGACATCTGAGAATGCGTGGAAGATCAAAAAAAGGAAATTATTCCCGTGAAAGGAAGAAGAGAATAAATGGAGTTAATGAAGATATTTTGGAGTTATTACGCGTGATTTCTTCGTCTGTTGGGTATAAAAGAGGAGTAGGGATGCGTACAAGGTATGGGGAGAGTTTGGGACAGTTTGGAGAAACAACAGAGAGGTTTGATCGAGTTGCAGAGAATATTTTCTCGCTGCGCGCCGAAGAACACGAAGAACATATGACGCACGCTGGACAGTCAGAATGCTACAAAAAAAACAAACCACCGAGGGTCGTAGTTTAGGAGACAGTCTTATATGCTAAAGCGACTGTCACAGTTAGTTTCTATCGTTCTTTGTAACAGTTCAGTTTGTAACAAATAAAACTGTTACAAACCCGGTTTATAATTTCTTCTCCCTTTTCATCTTTGTAAACACCTTTTTGAGCAATGAAAAAATCCTTTGAGAGTGTTTTCACCATGCGGAGCTAGAACCCATCACTGGGACGACGGAGGAAGTTTGTTTTGCACCCGTGTGGTAATTCTATTTAATTCCTTTATGACTATTTGAACTATTATAATTGATTTATGATTTTTCTTGATTATTTGTGAATTCGTTAGATGTCGCATGCTTAGTCTCAGGTACTTTAGATGCGTCATGCTTGTGAATTACATATAATTCTTTATAAAATCTACCTTGAAAAGAATTAGAGTCGATGTTTGTTATTTTATGAGCTTTAATTGTCCGGAATTAATAGATGAACCGCATGAATGTGAGAATTGATGGAATCCGAGTCCCAAGAATCCTCTTCATCTTGTGACATAAATTGTATATTTTCTCTTTTTTTATTATTTTTCTTTATTAAATCCTAGAATCGATTTCAACAAGTCCGAGTAAACGACAACTCTAATTACCACTATCTAAAATTCGATCAAAATTCTTCATCAAGCATTCAAGACACAAGCAAATGGTCTAAAGACACAAAAGAGACGTTTTACAACAAGCCTTGCTGAAGCGATTTTACACTTCCCAGCACAAATCAACGAGCTGGGAGAAATTTGTAACGAATATAAGGTCTAGTGATATGTCATTCTCTTCGTATAGATGTCCTCTACAACATATCCAAAATTCACAGCAATTGAATAAACGAGCAAAAATATGTGTCAAAAACTTCAGACTACATGACAGCTGAAAATTTTCTGAAAACCTCCTGGAAGTTTATTGTTTCGTCAATTTCGGCCCTTAAACATGCTAAAAAGCCTAAAATCTTCTTTTCAAAAGCTTGGAAATTTTCTGAGGATAAAGAGACATGGGTAGATCATCAAAAACGGACAACGTATGAAGATTCTACAGCATTTTCAATGAAGACCTAACTTCTGAATTTTCTGATGACGAATTATGACGAAATTCTTCATTCATCCACATCTGAATCAGGAACTACACCATCAACGAAAAGCCGAACTTCATATTCAGCCGATAATCTCACTTGCTGAAGTCGGCGGTGCTTCTGCTGATGAGATGTGAGTTTTTTATCTTCAACTCTTTTCTTCTGTGATATTTCATCACGTCCCTGCTTTCCCCCCGCATCTGCTGATACCAATAAAGCATATATCTTAGCACGGATGACTCCCAGATGATCGAGAGACATACAATGTGTCAGCTTTCCAGCGTCTCTGAAAAGTAGATTCACCTCGGTATGAGCATTTGCAGAAGTCTTCATCTTTGACTTCATAGAGCGTTCCGGAAGAGCCAGAAGAGTGGTTATAACCAGAAGTCACCACTATCTGAGGCGAAAGACATGGAGTCATGAATATACCAATAACAAACATGCAAAAAAACGATAACAATCCAACTCTTACCTATTTACGATTTCACTAGTCGTAGTGATTATAACATCGAATTTCGAAAACTTGCTCGTTCCTTCGAACCTACAAAGAAGAGCAAAATTCATTATTCAAAATCATGACTTGAATTTCATAAAACCGTGAACAACCAACGTGAATTTTGACAATCCACTGGTTTTTCAAGAATTGGACAGACGTCCATTCTACAATTGTGATAACTCACATACAGACATTATTTCACCATGTATAATTGTCTACTTTCAACAGTTGTTCAAAATCAAAACATTGATTTTACAAAAGATATGTTTTAACGTGAAACTCGCGTAAATTTGAATATATATATATATATATATATATATATATATATATATATATATATATATATATATATATATATTTTATTTTGCTCCCTCGAGAGTATATTTCAAAAATTTGTGAAAGCTTACATATCGAAAATAAATTTTTTCATGAAAGGCTCATACACAATTTTTTTACTACCAGACACACGTCTATTCGAAAAAAAAAAAAAAAAAAAAAAAACTTTTTCTCTCGTACAAGCATCCACCTTTGAAACGAGAGTTTATTAATATCTCACTGTTGATGGTGGTTTTTAACTTAGGGTTAAAATCGTAAAACCTTGCATCTGATGTGACGTCACTCTACAAGGAAATAGAGCCACGTGTGCTAACCTCTCCACTGGCGTATTTATTGAGCCGCTCAATATACTTTTATCCATAACACTCTGTAAATTCGGCACCTCGCCAATACAAGACCCACTCAGTACTTTCCTGTGATATGTTCCCCAGCAGAACCCTTAAATTGGTATGGTATGACGGATTTATGTTCACTCGCAGCGGAGTAGCATGAACCTCCAAGTACCAAAGTTAAGGCCATCGCACAAAATGCTCAGACGGAAAGCACACTGCATTCTGTAGATAAGGATTTTTGTGTGACAGCATACAAAATCCAGCCAATTATTGTGATAACTCACAAAGAACTTATAAACCCGACTAATTTGCAAAGTTAGGGTTTCGCGCCCCGCGCAGTATACTAGACCCCGTTGGTCGAAACTATGCTTATCCAAACTAGGCAACCAAATCCGCTACAGCGCACTAAAAGTGTGGCCGCGCCCTAGCATGACGGCCCTATTTCCATCGACCAATCAGGTCGCTTCAAATCCGCCACAGCGCATTGGAAGAGTGGCCGCGCCCTAGCTTGCCGGCCCCCTACTTTCATTGACCAATTAGGTTGCTCCAAACCTGCCGCAGCCTCAAAAGAGGTCGCCATACTAAGTCGGCTTCCCAAAACGCGCCAACTTCCCAAAACGCGCCAACATACCGCACATGCCAGACGTGCATGCTAGACGCGCATGCCCCACCCGCATGCCAGAAGCGCATACCAAAAGCGCCATGCCATCGTATACTACACGCATTAATTAGGGTTTCGACACGCCAAACCCTAATTTGGGAAAGTTGCTACCTAATTCTTCCACAACGCCAATTTTAGCTTTGGCCATGCCACAACTGGCATACCGCTATGCCACGGCTATTAGCATGGAACCATACCACGGCTATGCCATTGGCATGCCGCTATACCATGGCTACGCTACTGCCATACCACCAGCATGTTGCCAATGCCGCTATGCAAACAAGATGCGGCCATAATCAATGGCCATCTTTCCTACTGAGATGCAAATCTCAGCCGTCCAAGTTCGCCACCAAACCGCAAGACTTGTGGCAACTTTTTGGCCACAACGCCAAATCCTTTGGTTTGTGCTGTCAAACCATAAATTGGCCACGCCACCGTGCCAAAAAGCATGCGCAAGCCATGCCAATCACGCTACCACGCCTCTGGCCACCAACGGAAGGTAGTCATAATCAACGGCTACCCTTCCTCCTGAGATGCAAATCTCAGCCATCCAAGTTCGCCACCAAACCGTAAGACTTGTGGAGACCTTTTGGCCGCAACGCCAATTCTTTGGTTTGTGCCGTCAAAACCTAATTTGGTTGCGATGCCAATTCTTTGGTCATGGTGCCAAACCCTAATTTGGCCGCGACGCCAAATCCTTTGGCCGCGCCACCAAACTCATCGAACGCCAACGCAAGGCAGCCACAATCAACGGCTACCCTTGTTTCATAAGATGGGCATCGAAGTTCGCCACCAAGCCGGCGAGCTTGTGGCAAGTTCTAGGCGACCAAACAAGACGAGCCTAATAGCATCACGCGCTATTTACTTACGGCAAGCCTCTCAATTTTAAACTTACCACACGTAGCAAAGCGCTACACGTTTTCCATGAAAACACTCGAGACATCAAAACATGTCACAAACCTGGGGATACTCATCAGGATATTGGTCTGGCGGTTTACAGCGTGCGGCGTGCAATACGCCCGTTACAAAAAAGTGTCATAAAAGTAAGGCGGTTAGTAATGGCAAGAAATAATGGTGAAACGTATCTTTCATTATGGAAACATCAATTCCATGCGTTACCCGTTACCGATTTCTTCCACCATTCAATCGCTTCCACTTCCTACGATACCATGGTACGTTTTATTGCGACTTGTATAAATAGGTCTCACATATTTCCACCAAAGAACAGGTTTTGGTCAGGAGAACAATACCACATCCAGAAATCACCCTGGTAGCTTTCCATTCAAAGCTCACCGATCAATTTTCTCGATACAAGTCACAAAAACGCCCACACTCCCAGAATCAACTATTCTGGTCTCAACACTTTCTTCGCTTCCCTCCCTAAGACCAACCCTTCTCCTTCACTTTGTGACCGAAGCAAGCCTGGAACGACCATTTCTTGGTTTAGGCCAGGATTGTACAGATTGATCTCTCGAATCAAAAGTACTCCGTGCAGTACATTGTTTTGGGTTTATATTTTTTTCTCACACACACACACAAGATTACCAAAATCAGCAGAAACAGTTTTCACCCACAAACACTCACATATTTAAAAAAAAAAAATCTGTCTTACATTAGGGATTATTGCTAGTTTCTTAAACTAACGATCGAACGAACGTCCGTTCCTAAGACAAGGGTTTTTACAATACTCACATCTATACATGCATATGTATATATAATTTTAACATGAACAACTCATGAACAAGTTATCAACTTTTGAAAAAAGAAAAAAAAAAAGAGGTGCTACACCAATTTACGCTCGTTAGACGATGCTCTATCATGCTACTGGGATCTTCGTTCAAGCCATGGATCGCTCGTGCAATCGAAAATCTGGTAACATTCTATCTTACGACTAAGTTCAATTACTTATTTTCGTCTGTCTGTAACTAGAAAATCACCATCCAGTGCTGACCGAGGAACATGATTGTCCCTCACTAAGCAGGGGACTTAATGTATATGGTGGATTTTCGACAAGGGATAAAATCGTAAAACCATTATTATACATGCTATTGATCCAGCAATCAGATGAGTATTGAGACTCATGTCTCTCATCGAAGCATGAAAGCCCATGCCGCGAGAATCTCTGACTGAGAATACTGTCTCTCAGAGTATATGTAGATGTGTAGTATCTCAGCTGAGGCAACGACATATCTCATGAATACTGAGCAATTTCAGTAATTACTTCTATATAGAATCGAAATATTAGACGACTCCTAGACAGATTGCGTGCTAGTATAGAGCAATAACGTCTTCAGGATGTAACAATGTTTTCCATGACTATATAAAAGAAATATGACGCTTCAACAAGCTCATATTACTCAATTCTCAAATAATTAATGCTCCTAGACAGCATGCCTGCTAGTATAGAGCCATCAATTAATTATTTCTAATCCTTAAATTCATTAATCGAATATTCGTAAATATTCTACGTTCTTCATAATATTTCGTTACTTCAATTCATGGTTCTTCCCAGCAGAATTCCATGGGTTAGTAATAAATATTCAACGTACGGGCATCTAAGCAGCTATCGAGTAAGCCCCGACTAAAATGGTGCAAGTGTACTCAGCAATAATACTCTAACGAGCTCCTGAATGCACGAACGAGCATTCCAAAATACGAAGGAACGATGAACCTATGCAAAATAGGAAGAAAATAATAAATAATAAAATATTAATCAAGGCGTTGGGGACCGGGCCCACCGACCGGCCGGGTCGTGCTGCAGCTTGATCCCACGCCCAATTTTATAATTTATCATATTTTTATTATTTCCTGATCTCATGAAAATTCCCTCATTTGAGCAAAATTCCTTCATTTCAAAGAAACTCCTCAGTTTCATGGTGTCTCCTTCACATCAAGGAAATAATATATAATTAGGAAAGGTGTCGTGGGACCAAGCCTACTAGCTGGCCGGTCATGCCCTAGTTGTGGCCGATCCCACACCTTGCATTTCTTATTATTTTATTATTATTTCCTTCATCCCATGAAATTCCTTGATTTCATGATATTTCCTTCAAATTATGAAAATTCCTTCAAATCATGAAAATAATACATAAAATTAGAGAAAGCTCACGGGACCGGGCCCTAGCCGGCCGACCATGCCCAAGCCGGTCCCACACGCCCTTATTTTATTATTATTAATACTATTTGTTTCCTTCATCTCATGGAAACTCCTTCACTTCAAGGGAAAATCCTTTATTTCAACAAACTCCTTGATTTCATGGTATTTCCCTAAAATCATGAAAAATAATATAAAATTAGGAAAAAGTGCCATGGGACGGGATTATTGGCTGGCCGGCCATTCCTTGGCCATAGACGGTCCCACACTTCATGATTCCTTCATTTTATTATTATTATTTCCTTCATCCCATGAAATTTCCTTAGTTTGAGCAAAAACCTTGATTTCTTCATATTTTCTCAAATGATTGCTCAAATGCACGCCAGAAAATATCAAAATTCTCAGGACTGAGACGCGAATACTCTGGTGACGTGAGCATATTACCTTGAGCGACCAAGGTTAGCTCTTTGGCTTCATACTTTCATTATTTGACCTAATTTGTTCACATTAGGTTCAAACTCTACCAAACAATGAAACGGACCAACCAGGGCCGGTTTCATGACCCCTTGGTCGGTCCCTCATCTCTTCATAGTTAATTAGGTTTTATCACCTAACGCGCAGATGAGCATTATTTTTAATAAACGATTAAACCAACATTTAATCATCCTTTCATCAACTGGTCTTCAAGAGACTTTGGTATTTGCTCACTCAAGCATCTGGGCGCTACATGGTCGACCCATCATCAATTGATCGAATTAGGGTTTCGAGTCCAAGGTTCATAATTCCAGATTCAAACGCTAATAATTTTACGTTGATCCCGTGATCAACATTTTTATTAATTATACTCGGTTCAGTTACCAGTATTTTAATTTAATACTTTATTTGGTCATGCTATCAATTATTCATGAAACGAGCAACGATCAACATTTTCTCAGATGAGCAATATTTGCTCAAACCAATGAATATTGGTTCAACTATCAATATTCAACAATCTATCGAATGAGCAATATTTTCTCACCTTAACTATCAACATTTACTTGAGAATCGCACATCTGTCTCAACAGATGTTCAATTCATGAGTCTCAGAACATTTGAAAATCACGTTCGACTCAAGAATACAAGGACTCATCGTCCCATGAAGTCAACAAATCGACTAACTAAAATACACGTCTGCCTTGCAGACTCCACAATCACGAGACATCAATCGTGTTACATGGGGGATATTAACTAGAGTTTTGGTCTGGAGGTCTACGACACGTTTGTTCATACACACGATGAGAATGTGAGCAAGTCGTGCAATCAGTTGAAGGAGTTAGCAAAGTAGTGGATGGAAAATCAACCAAGTCTCCGCACGATGAGTAACCGGTTTTAACACGATTTCCACTTCCCCACTCTTTGACTCCAGCAACTGTCACACATCATGGGATCAAGGTGTTTACAATTCTAGCAATATAAATAAGTCTCTGAATCATGATTGAAAGAAAGACAATCGTTCGTCAAACAGACAACAAGAGATTAAGAACTCGACGTCTGAGCAATTACACTCAACAGAGCAAATTCAATCAATCAGAACTTATCTTATTTCTTTACGCAGAATACACAGCACACCTACAATCTTTGATCACCATTGATCTCACACATTTCTCAACTTCCCTCCTACAGATCGAACCATCCTCTCTTGTGACCGAATTGACTCTTGAACGACCATTGTCTTGGTTTACGTCGGAGTCTTACAGATTGATCTCTCGAATTCAAAGCACTCCCTCTTTGCGGTGTATCTGTGTGAGGTTAGACAGTTCGCTCGGTTCAAAGAGTTTCCTCCGCACAGTCGTCTCCTTAATTCCTTAAAAACCAGCAACTCGTTTTTCCCCATCTACACTTGTCATCAATACTGTTAGGAAATCCGATCATATCAATATCATCAACTCTGACTCGATCATCAGCGGATTTGGTTCTTGATTTCCTTTTCCCCATATTTGCAAAAATATGAAAAACCTTAGTTACAGTTTCAGTCAACCTTCCCTAATATGTTCGTAAACATAGCAAGAGATTATCTTTTATAGGAAGAATAGATATCAGAAACCGGAAATAACTAGCTTTAGGAAATCTTATCAAAATCGGAAACCGAGACTTGTGGGGAAACAATTCCGATTTTATATCTAGGTTATCTTTCTTTTGGAAAACCGTTTTTTCATGGAATGGATCTTTATTTCGGATTGATTCCATGTTTTTGTCCAAAAGTATGTTTACCCTTTTATTACCAAATTTGATAATATCACTTGAAATTTACTCAAGAATTTTCTACTAGAGTATACAGAGATAAATTTGAACAAAATATGATATTTGTTAAAAGTACCATCAGAATCATAAACCCTGTAATATTTCAAAAGATCACTTGCTTCATTAAAACAGTTGTGAGGTGTATGAAGCAATCCATTGTTAATAGAATTATTAACTGAAAACTCATTCCTTGTAGGATTACATATTTTCCAAAAACGCATCCTAGACGGCGATACATTGTGAGTCTTTTGCTCGAAAATGTACATATATATACTTTGGTGGTTTATCCAAAATATATTTTAAGATTCCAGATTTTTCTAGAACACAATAGCCATGGTTCATATAATAAAAAATTCTAAGAGAAATCTTATGCATTTTCGAGATACAACCTGTCTCATACAGTATTGTACCATTGTTACTAAGCATGTTAGTATCCAGGACAATGATATACAATTCTATGTTATCCCACTGATTATGTAAGTCTCTCAAGACATACATGGACATAATTCCAATCCCTAAAACATTTAGGAACAAGAGTATTACATACTTCATTCGTGTCTTCCACCACTATTTTTTGAAGTAGTCAAATCCTGCCGTTACGTTAACTGAATCGACCATTAGATTCAATTTCTTATAGGTTGGATCGCACCAAACACAGATTGTTAGATATATTTTTTGTGTTTGCCTTCTCTGATACCAATTGAAAAGACGAGGGTACCCAAATATACCTCAATCTAAAACTTTTCCACCTATAAGTCCTTTCTCCAAAAGTAATTGTCTATGGACTGAGTCGAGACAATACAACTAATCGGTTCACACTTTGTGTGATCGTCTATGGATACGAGATCGAGACAATACGACAACAAGATAACTTGTGTGATTGACAATGGATACAAGATCGAGACAATACAACAACGAAGTTTGTTTACTTGATAAATGGTTCGGACTTAACCAAACACAATAGGATTACTATCAAGTAAATAGGAATTAACGTTTGTGTATTTTACTTCTAATTATAATAAAACAATTATAATTCGGAAATAGAAAAGTAAAAGACACAGCAAGATTTTGTTAACGAGGAAACCGCAAATGCAGAAAAACCCCGGTACCTTGTCCAGAATTGAATACTCTCGGGATTAAGCCGCTATACAAAGCAATTTCGTATAGTTGAGACCAAGCAACTAAACCTATAGTTCACCTAGTTCGTATGTATCCGTGCGCCTCCAACTTGTTAATAAGTCACGCACTTGGAACAATTCCTTTGGTTTGTATTCCAAACAGTAAAGGAACAACAAATCTGTTTGGTAACAACTCTTTTCAATCAAGTGATATGAGTTCGACAAAAGGCTCTTCCGTTTATCCCAATAAACTCATTTGTCAGGTCATTAGATCTATCTAATAACAACTACCAAAGTAATTGTCAAGATTTTTCAATCAATACTTTGAATCACAAAGAATTGTATTGATGCCGATATACTCAACTAATCAATCCAATCTACCACAAGGATAAATCGATTAAAGTTGGATCCTCTTTAACCGAAACAAGTATTGTGCACACCAAAGATTATCAACCCAAATCAGAAATCTTCTTCGTCTTCAAATCTTCTTAGATCTTCAATAAACACCTGCACACAACCAACTTGAATCTCTTGTGATCAATCACACACAGAACGGAGTCTGTTAACAATGGATTATCACAAGACGTCTTTAGATCTACAAACAGTCTAAAGATCCTCGTCGAAACTTCGATCTAGTTTGAGTGAATCTTATATCATAAGAGAAGATTCTCAAGCATGAACAAACTAGGTGCAATCAAAGTTCAACAACCGTTAGTCAATCAAATTAATCGAAAACTAATAATAAACCGCAATTATCTGGTTTCCCACCAACGGTACTAATAAAGCTTCTCAATCCCAAAGAAGTCTTTAAATCGATAGGCCGTAAGAGATTTCGCCTAATTAGGTTACCTTCCTCTCCGAATAGGCGGCTCCACTAGTAACAA
This sequence comes from Papaver armeniacum, assembly GCA_023531295.1. NCBI lineage: Eukaryota > Viridiplantae > Streptophyta > Magnoliopsida > Ranunculales > Papaveraceae > Papaver > Papaver armeniacum. Next base: position 90,899 of record JAJJWW010012205.1, read on the forward strand.
CACAACTAGGTAGTTTTGCTGGCTCTGAGGATTAGTTTGCTCGAAATGCAAAATTTGATATTTATAGACCAAGGAAGTTTGGACACCAAGGAATTTCCAAAACCGAAAATATTCTCAAGATATGCAATATATTTCCAAATTCGGTTTCCATAATTCCTGGAAATGCTTTGTCCCAATAATGACCGAAAATCTCTTAGAAAATCTTCAACTAGTAAATGCACATTACTAATTTTTATTTTCTAAAGATATGCAAAACTAACAACCTTAATTAAAAGATTCTTAATTTATTTCGATCCGGGATTTTCCTTTAGCTATTAAGGAATATCTTTGAACAATAAAAGATAAGCGTTACTGCACATGTTCAAAGTATGTCGGCATCTTAACTCAGTAAATCATATTTCATATTTACTATCTTGGAATCGATTTGCCACACTTCCAAACAAGTTTAAAATTGGTTCATATGACTTCCAAGAACTATGTGATTGATTATCCTATCAAATCACCAAACATGGGTTTCACGGTTCTAGCAAAACAAGTTTCGGTTCTACCTCCATGTGGGTACTAAAATTAGTCACGCTAGTTACCAAAACTTGGTTGATTAGGTACTAGGATCGGTTCCCACATATATATGGTATCTAACTTGTATTTGTTGCACATGTCCATACGATTGGTTCCCAATAACTAAAAACGTGTTGCACATGTTCATAGGATCGGTTCCCAATAACTAGAAACTTGCCGCACCTCTTACAAGGATCGATTCCCCTTTTGTGATCGGTTGCACCTCTTACTAGGATCGGTTCCCCTTTGCCTAGAGTTGGTCATACCAATTACAACAAATCGATCATACTATCTCAAGTGATTACTTAAGATCGGTTTCACTAATAAAAGTCATACCAATACAAAATTCAGGCCTTATGAATAGTTTTACCAAGAACATAAACAAGTCATGAGCAGTTATACTAATCACACATATTGGTAGTTCAAAAGATATGCAATGAATAACAATACCAATAAGCCTAGCGATTTCCCTTTCGATTCACAAAACAAGTTTATGAATGTACTTCCTTTAAACGAATGTAAAACATTGTTTCCTAGGATGAAATCTTCACCTCATACCCATACATAATCACAATAGCATTCAAACGATTATGTTGATATCTTATATACGAAGTTCAAAAGATAAGCATTATACTTCGTATTGTATTCCTTAATACTACGTCTAACTAGAGTATAATAATTCATAGCTTCGCAGTTATGTTTTCAATATCACGACTTGAAAGATACGTTAGGGAATGAAACAGTTCATGTCAAATATTAGTAACCTCAAGTGGAAGGATGATGTCGTCGTTGTAGCTCCGTACTTCTTCACATTCTTCAAGTCTTCACGTAATACTTGTAATGTCTCATATCTTAATACTTTCAAGCTAACCTATACGAAGTTGACTCTTGTACATAATCAAGCGACTATTTAAATGAGTTTTGGTTCACTAAAATATGACAACCAAACTTGACATACCAACGCTTGGTGGGTTCAGCCGAGCTATGCTCTAACAACTCTAATGGTCCAAATATCGGCTAGATGGGATAATAAATTTAGAGGATCTTTTGCCTATCAAACATTATACAAGGTGTGTCTACATAGATTTATATCAAAAGATTGTGGCATACTCAGTTCCCTCGTCAAACTATCTTGAAAACTATCGTTTTGTCTCACCAATCACAAAATTCACTGCATGACTTCATATTCAGTCTTCCTATTCAAATTTTTATCGTGAGAATATTAGCTTGGAATCACCAAGGTTTTTTAGTTAAATCACTAAAGGGACATCTAAGTGATTTGTTAGTCCGATATGATCCAGATGTTGTTTATTTCTAGAGCCAAATTTGGGTTTGATAAGATCAAAACTTATTAGACTACATAACTTTCCTAATAGCAAAGTTAATTCCTTTTAGAGGGTTATCTAGTGGGTTGATTCTACTTTGTAACTATGGTTTTCACTTTGAAGTTATGAATGCAGATACTTGGGTTATAAATTGGTTAGTGGAGGATGACTCATCTAAGCCTGAGTGGCTTATCACATATGAATGTATGGTTTTACTTATTGAGGGAGGATCCATGGACACTCTTAGATGGACAAGGTCAGACAAGATTTGCGCCATTTTCTCCGCAAAACCCAAACGATAATGAATTTAAGTCTAATATTTTGATGATATATTCTTCTTATAAGACTCTACATTCCTACAAAAAATGAGCACAATTCGAGATGTATAAAACCACCATCTACCCCTTTGAATATCAGCCGTGCAAAATTAACGGTTGATATTAAGATCGGTAGATGGTTAGGTTTGTTGTCTCGAATTGCATTCATTTTTGGTAGGAATATAAAGTCTTATAGTAGGAACATATCATTAAAATATTAGACCTAAATTCATTGTCGTTTGAGTTTTCCGGAGAAAATGGCGCAAATCTTGTCCGACCTTGTCCATCTAAGAGTGTCCATGGATCCTCCCTCTTACTTATTATGACCAAAAAAAGATGCAATAAATTTATATAAGAGATCTGATTCAGACTATTAGAGCAGTTCATATGGAATGAACAAACTTTTAGTTTGTTCAATTTTCTCCTACAATGGACTCAACAAACATGAAAAACGAGTGGCCAAACCAACAAATTTGTTAGTTTGTTCATTGCGGGTCAACATGAGTCGCGTGTTTTATTTAAAACCGCACTTACCAACTAAGTCCGCGGGAAGATCTTGTTTAACCGCCCGCGGGTCTTCCACAACCGCCAAGTACAATTTTCGTTTCATAAACATTATATTATTATTTTTTATCCTATATTATCTCACTGTATCCTATTTTATCTCACCTAAATATAATATCTTATATTTTAATTCTACAAAATATGTTATATTAAATAAAAATAGTAGTGGGCCCTAAAAAACCAGATTTGTTGATTTTACTTTGATTTTCCATAATGGAAAATCGCGTCTGTTCATCCACGTGGCTCACCAAAAAAATTATTTGGTGATTACCATAGGAACCGCCCTTAACATGCCTAGGGGTTGTCTCAGGTGTGTTAAATGTCACTTTCAGCAGTGAAGACGGGATTAGTAGTAATTTATGCATACTTCTTCTTATGTTGTTTATACTTCCTCTTATTCTTCTCTTCTCAATATAATTCTTGAATCTAGGTTAGAGGATATGGACTATACTAGAAGTTTTTTTTTATGTGGTCCACTAATGGTACATGGCATAAGAAAGAAAAGATTTGATAGAACCATTATTAATGAAGATAACAGTTATTCATACTTCGTCGTCCATGAAAGCTTATCTTTCCGGACTCATCTTCAATATCACAGCCTGTCATATTGAATATACCCTTATGATCTTTATCACAAATTTGACTTACTGAAAGAAGATTGGCTTTCATACCTTTGACGTAAACAACATCATGGATTTCGGGGATACCCGGTAGTTTGGTAATTCATTTCTTGCTGATGAGGACTGCTTCCATCTCCGAAGGTAACAGATCCTCCTTTATATTCTTATGTTTTTTAAACCACGAGAGATCACCTGTCATATGTCTACTACAACCACTATCTAAAAAACATTAGAAAGGAGAGGTGGATTTGAATACAAACACACCCATACAATTTTCAACAAGATCAAGTTTCTCATAGACAACATCACTCAATTTGTTTCTCTAGGTTTTAGGAAAGTCTTTAAGCATCTCAAACAGTTGTTGATCTTGTTTAAACAAAAATTTTGCATAACAAATTTTCTGATTGAAAACTTCACATGATCGTTGGAAATGTCCACATTGATTGCAACACATGCAAGTGATTTTAAAACATGACTGGTCTGTGTATAAGTTTGTTTCTTTCGAAATTGATATATAGTGTTTTACATATCCAACTCCATGTTTATCACCTGGTTTCCGATAGTCAATTATCATATTAGAAACAAGGGGTGAATCTTTTATTGAGAATTTTTTAAGATCCAAGAATTCCCTTTTAACAAGTTTTAATTCATTCAAGACATTGGTAATTTCTCCAACCAATAGCTGGTTTTGTTCAACTTGTTCTTCTAAAACTGCTTGAAGCACATATTCTCTCTTAACTGCGGCTTTTAAGTCGCTATGAAGATTATCAATCGTTGTTGTCATAGTAAAATTCTGACGACAAATCTATCGATATTTTGAGTGATAATTCATAGAGATTCATTAACCAAACACTAAGTTTTTTGAATCATAGATTGATGAGTAATCTTCACTCGTATTGTTTAGGATTTCTATTAAGATAAACACTAAGATCAGGATACACGAACTATCAAGATAAAAATAGTCGGACCTGGCTTCACGAATCCCTAAGCGAAGTCTTTTTAGTCGCTAAACCTAAAAAGGTTTAAAGGAGAGGACGACTCTAGTTTACAACAAGGACACACAAGAAAAGTGTCGGGATTCAAAGATCTCAGTTGCTTGAGGTTCTCCTTATATAGACTTTCAAAATCAAAGGTTGTTTTAGATTTAAGCTAAGGTAGCTTTGGAATGAAGTGTACAATGAGATTAACACAACAAAATATATACTCTGGTTAGGATGAACGATAACCGAACCGTGTACAATGACTTGTTCATGAAAGGTTAGCCGAAACTAGCCAGACGAACTGTAAGCTTAACCATTTTCATATAACACTTTAAGACTTTAATCTTGAGTCACAATCATAGGTTATAATGTGATCAAAATATCTAGAGGTGTTTTTAGAGAGTTGTTCAAATGCCAATTATCTCATAGAAGTAATTCTCATGCATATGCAAATATTCGACAGGGTAAGTACGTGTACCGGGTTTGTATACCCTTAAGACAAAACGAGTTCAGGAGTTCACTGAACTTTTTCGGTATGCATCCTAGGTATGCGTACAAACCTGAGTTCATGAGTCAATATTTTTTTGGGGGTTTGCATACTCGGTATGTGTACAAAAAGTCGTTATCGAACTATAGCTACGCTGGTCCGTGTACTGGGTACATGTAGTGCGGATCCGTACTAATAACGTACAATTGTGCCAATATATAAGATGGTACGTGTATAGTCATGTATCAATATTTACAACAGTTCTATATCTCTCTAATAATCAATTTGAAACACTCCCGAATAACATCAATGACACATATCACTGTTCCAGGCTATTTTCAAATGATAATCTTGAATCATAATTTAGCTCATAAACAATAAATTGTTTTTAACCAAATTCATCAAGTATGAACAAATGTTCTTAAGCCTAGTCAACGTATTTTGAGAATAATTAATCAAGATAAACTTGACTCGAAATTTTTGTTGTGCATGTAAAGTCCACTTTAGTCATGCGACATAGTCTCATAGATACAAAGGTGAAAACTTGAATAATAGGTGGTTCAGTCTTCACTTACCTTTTGTTGACGAGGTTCTCCAAAAAGCTTCGGTTGATCTTTGCCTTCAAATAGTAGAATGCAATGATGTCTGGTACTCAACTACACACTTCTATCCTAATCCGAAACTTGACTAAATGTAGACTAGAAATCAAGATATAGTTTTGATCAACTAAATTTGACAACAAGCTTGAGATAGCAACAATTGTGAGTTCGACCGAGCAATGCTCTAACAACTACATGCACTACCAATCCATTACATACACATAAACACTTCCACTACAACTAAGACCACCACCATCAATATATGTCTTTTGTAATTCAATACCACCAAAGAGACTCACCACCAAAGAGACTCAATACCAATCCTTCATATGAATTTCTAGCTCACATCTTATTCCTTCGTTCAATTCCTCATAGACCCGTACTTGTAATTCTGCTTCTACTGATCCACCTCAATTATCAATCCCATTGAAACAATAAACAAACCATCACATACATACAATCTAAACAGTTTCACCTACATAATCAATTCAACATTAATCGACATTCCATATCCTCATGAACCATTCTGTAAAATGAACTCTAACAACTTCTTCATGTTCTTCACCTGCAACTTGAATTTCATCAACGGCCATACCCTGAACTTCTCTTGTTCTTCATCAATTTCAGAAATCTTATTCAAAACCCTACTTACTATTTCCTCCTTGCATAAACCCTAAATCATAACTCAATTTCAATCATCCTTATTCATTTAATCCCCTTCATCAATATTTATTAAAACCCTAACCTGAGGTTCGATTATCCTAAAGAAAACTAAAATTAAACCTTATACAACCATCTACACCTCAATTCAGAACAAACCCACCTATAATCTATCAAATCATAATAATTTCATAAAGAAAAATCAATCAATTCAAAATCCTAAATTAACTTACCCATTTCTTCTTATTCCAGAGCTCAATCGACTTAAGAACCATCACCCTATCCCTCGATTCATCAAGCTACTAAACTTCCTAAGGATTATTCACACAAAAATCAAGCTCAAGAGAGGCAGCAAGAACAAGAACATTAGAGAATGAGAGAAAAATGAGAAAAAGAGAAATTGAGTTTTCTCTATCGAGTTGGTTGGTTAGAACCAATGGAATATTATTACAACAACCAGAAAATTGAATATGGGCAGTCGGGTGCCTAGAGAAAATAACTTGGCTTCCTTGATAGCATTTTCCTTTGAGAAAACTATTTTACCCTTTATGTACAACTCAGATGATTTCTTCTTCGTCGGTATCCAAAAGACGCGTTCGAGTAATCCTTTTCGCATAACTTTCGAGATCTATCCAATAATGTTAATTTCATCTCCAGATTGTTGTTTAATTAAAGTTCATATTTAATTAATTAGGTTAGTAGCGGGTAATTCTTCTCTTGATCGGTCAAATAGCGTTGACAACTTATGGATCTCTACAAAACATTACCAGGAAATATCTAGCAAAATAAAATAAATAAAAGTTCGGTAATATTCGAAGAAATACCAATTTACTTCATTAAAAATTAGCTAGGGGCCATTCATCAACAATTAAGTGTCCAAATACAAAATTAGAGGTACAACAAGTTGAGCAGCAAATTAGGAATTGACACCAAATTCAGAGAGACTTCTGGGGATAAAATCAAGAAATGCTAATATGAGGAAACCAAGAAATAATATTGCAGTTCTAAAGGATAATAGTGGTAACTGGTGCTCTAACTAGTAAAATTGAGCTGGAGTTTACTCACTAATCATTACAAAGGTCTGCACATGCACTACCACAAATCCTATCGTAAATGATAGTATTCTGCGTCACATTTCACCGACCATGTACAACTAAGGGTAATTACGCATTAAATGATTAGGCTACCTGATGTAAATGAGATATTCAAACCTTTCAAGTATATAAAGCATTGGAAACTACTAGGTCCATATATATGGATTCTACCTGGAAATAGTAGGCATTGAGGTAGTTGTGATGATTAAGAATTTTTCTTTTCATAATACACCCTGAAAAAGTTGAATGAAACTAATACTAATCTTATTCCCAAAACTAAAAACAAGCACTTCTTATGATCTAAGTCATATTGCTTTATGTAATACTTCTTACAAGATTATTTTAAAGATAATAGCTAGAAGGTTGAAAAGAATTATAGAGAAATTATATCACCACTGCATGTTGTTTATGTACTATGAAGAAAATTTCAGATAACATTTAATTAGCTCAAAAAATAAAGCGTACACTGTAACAAAAAATTAAAGGAAGGTAAAAGGCTTTTGGCTTTAAAACTTGATATGTCAAATGCTTTCGATATGGCAAATGGGTTTCTCTGATGATTGATGGTTTGCTAGTATTGTTCGTAAAAATGGTTTACAAATTAATTAATATGTTTGTTTAAATATGAAAAAGACAAGCTTATTTGGACGCTCACAAGACATGGTGGTTTTACTCTTAAATATTTTTACATCAGGCCCCATTAAAATAGTCTGGGTAACATACAAGGTTCCTATGATATTCAGGGTGCAAGTGTGAAATGGAAGGATTTCTTGGAAGTAAATACTTGGCCTAGAGTTAGACACTTTTTTCCAGGAAATATTTAACAAAAAAAATTCCTACAAAAGAAAAACTTCTAGTTATGTGCGGGTATATAAATCAGATATATCATCTATGTAACCATTAATTGAGAGCACTTAGCACATTTGTTTCACATGCCCTTTATCAAAGTTTGTATGGATGGAGGTCCCCGGAGGGAGTGAGACTCTGCAGAGTCAAAACAACTTTGATGATGTTATTTTTAAAGAGTAGATGATTCAGGAAAAACAGTCGCACCTAAAATAAGAATGATTAGATATGGAATCGTGGTTTACTAGAATATATAAAAAAAAGATGTGAATGCCTCTTTCAAAATACAAAACTAGTCCTTGGAGGCTACACTCTCAGAAGGCTATAAATCTTGCATTATATTTAGAGTGTACTGGAAAAAATCAGTCCTCGCAGAAGCGAGATACTATGCAGTTATAGTAACACACCTAGATGGAAACCACCCGTACATCCTTACCTTACATTAAACTCGTGATGTACCTTGTGTTCTGAGTAATGCCTCAACTGGTATATGCCTAATTTTCCATGATTTTTGAAAAAAATGGTGGGCTAGAAGTGCAAAAAAGATATATTGATGAGTACTCTGAGAATTCTAAGAACTGCTTCAGATTAGTAGTGCAATCTAGACTATGTAATAAAGCAGATGATAAGTTTGTGAAATCTAATAAAACGTATAACATATCAAATATCTGGTATGATAAACCACCAAATGTTTTAGAGAGTAAGTTATAGTTAGACAATGCTTCTATTTCAACTTAACAAACAAATTCATCTTTTGCATCAAAAAGATAAAAAGTAAAAGAAAATCTTGATTGTTCCTCAAAATCTCATATTTAACCCACAATCGATTACTTTATCTATAATGTTCCCATGATTTCATATTTGACCCACAATCTATTGCTTTATTTATGATTTTCTTGTGGCCCAAAAAATTGATTCTTGGTTCAAAGTTTTCCGAGTGAATAGATGTTAATCATGCATTAACGCAGAATATGCCACCCAACACAAACTGTGCATCATAATACATTGAAGTTTCCCAGACAGATGAACCACATTCATGAACTTCTGTAACATAAGTTACATAATAGCCTACTTGGATGTCACTCCCGAAATTGTTTATCGATTTCTGGAAGCCAAAAAATCAGAAGTTAGTTGGTATACATAATTTTAGAATGACTTATGGAAATAATAATTTTTTTTTTGTACAACAACATTTTGCTCTTTAACTCCTGCTTCTACTATCCAAACAAGCTAATAACAGTTTCCCAAGGCTCTAAGCTTTCCCTCTCGTTAATAGCTAAAAAAACAAAGGTAATTCCACCGGCACGAACACCAGTGGTTAAGTTAGTCAAAAAAGACAAAAATGGGAAAAACTCAAATGGATTCCTTTGCTCCCAAAATTAAAATTAAAAGGAAAAATAAATCATAGTGTATTCTATTCTATTATATAAAGGGAAGATCCCTTTCTGTAGCACTTTGAAGTTGCAAAAATTTTAGGACGATTTTACCTCTGCAACAGACTTTTTAAAGGAATGTATAAAAATGAAACTGAGGACATATTGGTAATTTAGTTTAATAAAAGAGAAGACAAGAAAATTAACTTTGTTGAAAATGAACCCCCTTAGCTACAGTGCATGAAGAATAAATGAAGCTGTAAAATTTTAAAACCCAACTTTGCCCCTAAATTTAGCGCCTTATCAAAAATACTTTAAAAATTAAGTGGGGCTAAAACGGTAAAAATGACTAGGAATAGAAAGGGTCTCATTAATTTTATGCGTGCTATGGGTGGAACGGGAAGCACGTGCATAGCACGTGCAATATACTAGTTTATACCAAAAACAACAGTACATTACTATCAAAATACACCTCTTAATCAATAAATGTCAAAAGAAAATTGGTTTATTGAGCAATAAATAAACAAAATTATTTCATTCATGCCCCTTTGCTCTAATGAAAATTTCCTACACTAGCAGGGCTAATATCGTAAATTACAAAATTGAATTTATAATTTTTTAACCATAGTTAAAAGAGAAAAAGGCTAACCTACGGTCCTTTAACTCAACCAAAGGCCTGTGTTTATATCTCCCAACCCCGGTTTATCAGCGATCTCCCCAAATCTGAAAAAAAAAAGAAATATACAAAAAAAAAATCTAGGGTTTGACTAAAACCCACCCACCACCATCCCATCCACACCATTGGGGGTTAATTATTCCTTCAAATTTCCAGATCAAACCAGAAAAAAATCCAATCTTTTTTGATCTGTATTCTGGGTTTTTACAGAGAAAAATAAATTGCAGATTTTCACACACAGAAAAAAAAATAAATTTATTCTTTTGGATTTTGAGATCTAAACAGCGAAAATGTGGGAAAGAGAAAGTGGAATTTAGAGAGAGAGTGAAGTAGAAAAAGGAGCAGAAGAGCGCGTCTTTTTCGAAGCGGGGAATTTGAAAAATTTATTTTGGTTGGGTGTAATATTTATTCAGTTTTTTTTGTTTTGATTTTAATTTATTTTTAGGGGTTTTTATAATTTTGGATGCATGCAATCTGGTGGGTCACAACAAGGAGGGGTAGGTGGTGGTGGTGGTAGTAGTGGTGGGCATGGAGGAAGGAATTCATCACTGCCACCACCTGGTGGTGGTGCTAATAATAGGTCATCTTCATCTACTTCAGCTGCATCTCCATCTTCTTCTTCTTCAGCTGTTTCAGCTCCTCATCAACATCAACAAGGTGGTGGGGGTTTTGATTCTTCACAACAGCAACATCACCAGCAGCAACAGCAGTTGTTTAGACAGGTTAGTCTGAATTTTATGCTTTTATTTCTGGGTTTGTTGTCAATTTTAGGTTAATTGATGAAATTTGTGATTTTTTGAGAGAATTAGGGTTGATATGAAAATCTGTTTTTTTTTGCCCAATTTGATGGAACTGAGCTGATTAGCTCTAGTTACTATGATTTTAGTTAGTTAGTTACTATGGGATGTCAGTTTTGTTCTTTGTCTGTGGCTTGTCTTTATGCAAAAGTGGATGATTTTTGTCTTTCTAGTGATGGAAGTTTGAAGGTAGTTAAAGATCTCATTAATTGATGTAATTTGTTAGAGAATGTGTAAAGCGTATAGCGAGTTGGCGACAGGTCGCGCTATTTGTAGAATTTAATTTTTCACATTTATATATTTCAATTAATATGTGAAGGGTGGAAAAGCATTGTAAATCCAATGTGCTTGCCTGGCGACTTGCAGGTGTTTTGTTTTAGTATTAGTAGTTTGTCGATCCAGGTTTCTTTGGAGTACTTGTATGTGCTTGTAGTGTAGTATTTGATTTTTATGAATGAGTTCTGTGGTTTGAGTTAGCATTTCGTGGTTTATATTATGCAGTCGTTACAGCAGCAACAGCTTAGGAAGTCTGAAGGTGATGAATCCTTTTTAGCGTATCAGGGACGTAATCTTCACGGAGTTATGGGAGGAAGCAATACTCCATCATCTTCTGGTTCTATGCATTCGCCTCAACAGTTGTCTCAGCAGCAGGTCGCTGCTCATATTCGGGAGGATAGTCAGAATAAGGTTCATGGTGCAGAGCAACAACAACATCAACAATTGCCAAATGCAGTTCAGCAGGCTTATATGCAGTATGCTTTCCAATCTGGTCAGCAAAAGCCGAGTCTTGGTAATTTGCTGCAAGCGCAACAAGCACAGGCTCAAGCGCAGGCACAAGCACAGGCTCAAGCGCAGGCACAAGCTCAACAGAAACAACTACAACATCAACAGCAACAGCAACAACAAGGTAAAATGGGGATGTTGGGTCCTTCAATGGGTAAGGAGCAGGATGTACGTGCATACAATCAAAGAATGCAGGAGCTTGCATCTCTTCAGGCAGCTAACCAATCACAAGGTTCTGTGTTAAGGAAGCCAGGTGAACCTTTTATGCACGGTGAAAAGCAGATAGAACACAGTCAGCAGACAGGGTCTGAACAGAGAAATGTCTCAAAGCCTCCATCCCAGGCGGCAGGGATTGGGCAGTTGATACCATCAAACATGATGAGGCCTATTCAGGCTCCACAAGCTCAGACAAGCATCCAAAACATTGCAGGTAACCAGTATGCCATGGCCCAATTGAAAGCAATGCACGCTTGGGCTTTGGAAAGTAACATTGATTTATCACGACCTGAAAATGCCAGTTTGATCCCTCAACTCCTTCCAATTTGGCAAGCTACTATGGCTGCATCTCAGAAGTCTAATGAAGGTGTCAAAGCAGCACAAACATCGAGGCCGGGGTTAAATCAGCACAATATGCCTTCTCCAACAGTTGGCAGTGACGGTTCAGCACAAACATCAAGGCTGCCATTAAAGCAGCATAATTTGCCTTCTCCAACTGTTGGTAGTGACAGTTCTGCGCATGGAAATTCATCAAGTGACGTGTCTGGCCAGTCTGGCTCTGCGAAAGCGCAATCATTAGTTCCTGGTTCATTTGCGACTACCTCATCTCCTGCAGTGGGTAATTCTAATAACATTCAGATGCAGCATGCTGTTCAAAGTCGGGAGAATCAGGCCACTAAACAGCCTATCTTGAATGGAATGCCTCCCATGTATCCACCACAGTCTTCTGCGAATACAAGCCAGGGTGTTGATTACTCTGCACAAGGGAAGAGTTCACCTGCTGGCATGGAAAGTTCTCAAGCTCAGCACTTTAGGCAGTTGCAGCAGCTGAACCGATCCTCACCACAACCGGCTGTCTCATCTAATGCAGGAGGTTCTACCTCCAGTGGACCCCTTACCCAAGCATCGCAACCGCGACTAGGATTTACCAAACAGCAACTCCATGTCCTTAAAGCACAAATATTGGCCTTCAGGCGGCTAAAGGTATGAAACTATGTGTTCCTCTCCATAAGATGCCTTATTTTGAAGACAACTTATTCTGTATGAAAACTTACACATGATACTGATAGTTCAGTTGTTTTCTCTGCAGCGTGGTGAAGGCAGTCTTCCTCAAGAAGTTCTTCAGTCTATTGCCCCACCACCCCTTGAATCACAACTACAGGTTCATGTTCCTCCAGGAACAATTAACCAGGACAGGTCTGCCGGGAGAAATGTTGAAGAATCTCCAGGACGGTCGGAATCTAAGGAAACGGCACCACCAATTCCACTTTCCAACAGAGGAAGTCAGAGCCTACTGAAAGATGAGTCCTTTACAGGACAAGAGAAAGCAGCAACATCCACTGTTCAAATTCAAGGAGTGACAGGTGGGATGAAGGAGCCTATGCAGATTGGGACCGTTGCCAAAGAAGGGCAGGGCACCATGTTCCCAGTTAAGTCTGAGCAGGAAGTTGAACGAGGTAGTCAGATTATTGCTCCTGTCAAGGGTGATTTAGCCGCTGACAGAGGTAAAGCGATTTCACCACCGGTTGCTGTTTCAGATGCTATGCAAGTTGAGAAACCAAATCAAGCAGGCCCCATCTCACAGTCAAAAGATGCTAGTGTCACGAGAAAGTATCCCGGACCTCTATTTGACTTCCCTTTTTTCACAAGGAAACATGACTCTGGTAGTTCACCAATGATGGGAAACAATGGGAATAACTTAACTCTGGCATATGATGTGAAGGATCTGTTGATGGAAGAGGGCATGGAAGTGCTTAGCAAAAAAAGGGCAGAGAATCTTAGAAAAATTAGTGGGTTACTGGCCGTGAATTTGGATAGGAAAAGGATCAGCCCTGATCTTGTCGTGCGGTTACAAATTGAGGAAAAGAAGCTGCGGCTACTAGATATTCAGGCACGTGTGAGAGATGAAGTTGATCAGCAGCAGCAGGAAATCATGGCTATGCCTGACAGGCCTTACCGTAAGTTTGTTCGGTTGTGTGAACGCCAGCGAATGGAGCTTGCCAGACAAGTCCAGGTCTCTCAAAAGATGATGAGAGAGAGACAATTGAAATCCATTTTCCAGTGGCGTAAGAAGCTCCTTGAGGCTCATTGGGCCATTCGGGATGCACGCTCTGCACGCAACAGGGGAGTTGCCAAATATCACGAGAGAATGATGAGAGAGTTCTCGAAAAATAAGGATGACGATCGGACCAAAAGAATGGAGGCATTGAAGAATAACGATGTTGATAGGTATCGTGAAATGTTGCTGGAGCAACAGACCAGCATTACAGGTGATGCTGCTGAGAGATATTCTGTTCTGTCCTCATTTCTCTCCCAGACGGAAGAATATCTTCATAAGTTGGGAGGGAAGATAACAGCTGCCAAAAATCATCAGGAGGTGGAGGATGCTGCAATTGCTGCTGCAACAGCTGCACGATCTCAGGCAAGAGCACTTCGGATTCTTAACTTATGATGTGGTTCTTTCTATTCATAATTTATTGCAGATATTAGTTCTCCTCTGTGTATCATTATCATATCTAACTTTTGATTTTCGATTTATGGGGGCAACAGGGTCTCTCAGAAGAAGAAGTTAAAGCTGCAGCAGCTTGTGCTGGGGAAGAAGTGCTGATAAGGAAGCGCTTCTCTGAAATGAATGCACGGAAGGAAAGTTCATCTGTTAATAAGTAAGTTTATTATGATGCTCTAAAAATTTAGTTCAGGAATTTGCTATCTTCTTGCTAAAACATGCATTAGTTTTCGTGACACCACCTCCACCAGTTTTTTAGCAAGCCACAGGCTTCCTAGAACAACCATGTCTCAATTAAAAACTTATACTTACACGACGTCATCCATTGATGTTATAGAATGGGTCCTGGAATGGACTCTTCCGACTGCACCTGCCATGTGCAGTTGATAAATTCTCTTGCGTCACCAATCGATTTGTCACGAGTTTGTATTTTTGGATTTCTATGACAAATGTGTTTGGTTGACCTAGTTGTCTCGTTATCTAGATCTGAATGACTGCTTGAACAAATATAAGTTATCTGATTTGTTTGATTTATTCCATGCTCAGTAAGCATGTTGTGCATTTTATTACTGGACACTGTGTGTTTTCTGCTAGTTGATTGTGCAAATATGTGTGCTTTGCGATTTTGCTTTTTTTTACCATCCAAAGCAAGGTCAATCCTAAGTTATGTATTATTATCATTTTTTAATTTTTTTTAACTATTCTCATTTATGTTCCAGATATTACAATCTTGCGCACGCTGTAAATGAGAAGGTTATGAGGCAACCATCAATGTTACGTGCTGGGACATTAAGAGATTATCAGCTTGTAAGTTGTGTATTATCTCATAGTTATTTTCGATCCTCTGTAGCATCAATCATTCTTTAATGTAATACAACTGTTGCAGGTTGGGTTGCAGTGGATGCTTTCTTTGTACAACAATAAATTGAATGGAATATTGGCTGATGAAATGGGTCTAGGGAAGACTGTGCAGGTGCTTCATTTTACTTGGATACCTCTCTTCTGATTTTTATGCTTACAGATTTCTGGTCGCGTTGTCATTTTCATCCAGCTCATGTGCTGCATGCAGCACATATCATGACTTTTATTCCATCTTTTTGGGAGTTTTTATCTACTAGGAAACCTTTGATTAAACGGTTAAGATAATTGCTAGAGACATGAAATTTTGATGGCTTATCTGCACAAACAGGTAATGGCACTGATTGCTTATCTGATGGAGTTCAAAGGAAATTATGGACCGCATCTAATTATTGTTCCAAATGCTGTTTTGGTTAATTGGAAGGTCAGATTTTGTTTCTCATGATTCTGGCGTATGCTATCTAGTTCTCACAAGTATTGTAATTTCGTCTTCCTTATTTCTTTCTAACGCTTACATTTTTCAGAGTGAGTTGCATACTTGGTTGCCATCTGTTTCATGCATTTACTATGTTGGTGGAAAGGATCAAAGAGCAAAGTTATTTTCACAAGTGAGATGTTTGATTTGGTTGAATCATTTACCTGTTGAATTTGATAGTATTTTTCTGTTTCACCTTTTTCTTATGTTTGTACTTGTTTTTGTAGGAGTGTGCGCTGAAATTTAATGTGCTTGTTACAACGTACGAATTCATCATGTATGATCGAACGAAGCTTTCGAAAGTTGATTGGAAATATATCATAATCGACGAAGCACAACGAATGAAGGACAGGGAATCGGTTCTAGCACGTGATCTTGATAGATATCGTTGCCAGAGACGTCTACTTCTTACAGGGACCCCACTACAGGTTGGTCTTTTAAACTTTCACCATGGTATCTCGTTTTGCTTCTTATTCCTAAATCTAATTTTCTTGCACTCGAAGATATATGCTTACCAAACTGCCTTTTTTGACTCACAAAACCACGAGGTAGTCCTATGTGAAGTCATTGAAGTTTATTTGTGACATTATCTTGCTGTTTGTATACGCTTGTTGTTGTTAGTTAAGCTACTGAAATTTCGTAGAAACAAACTGGTTACTAGTAATGGACCAAAATAGTTGGTTACTTAATTTGCGACTCTGCAGTTTTGTTCTTAGGCGTCCTTTCTTATAATTTATATTAAATTTCTCTACCCAACTGCCCACTCTCCTAGACGTCCCTACTGACAGGTCACAGTGTCCTGAGATTAATTGATGGAACGCAAAATATTGCGTATTGTGTCGATTGTTTTTTCTTACGGGCCATACTGCCATGCATCGGAGTAACTGCATTTTATAGAATTTACTTAGGTATCAACATCCCCCGTCGATCCTCAACTTTTGTGGACTGTAATATGGTGATTAGGAAGCAAAAGTTTGTTTGGTGTGACCTTGCACTATATGATAGTAAAACAGGAGTAGACAGAACCATTATATTTCAATACTATACTCAATTATGTCCAAAAAAATTTCAAGTTATTAGTTTCTTGGATTCCATTCTGTCCAACTCTAAACTTGGAAGCATTGGTTTCTGCAGAATGATCTGAAAGAGCTGTGGTCGCTACTAAATTTACTCCTTCCTGAGGTGTTTGATAACCGCAAAGTGTTTCATGATTGGTTCTCAAAACCCTTTCAAAGGGATGCTCCTGCACATGATGCTGAAGATGATTGGCTTGAAACTGAGAAAAAAGTGATCATTATCCATCGACTGCATCAAATTTTAGAGCCTTTTATGCTCAGGCGCCGTGTTGAAGATGTAGAAGGGTCACTGCCACAGAAGGTAAATCATTTTTTTTTTCTTTCCTCATTTTAAGTTTGTTTCATGTCCTTGTATATGCAAACTAATGGAATTAATGAATTTAAATCTTGTTGTAGGTCTCCATTGTTTTGAGATGCAAAATGTCTGCTATTCAAGGTGCTATATATGACTGGGTTAAGGCTACTGGTACTATTAGGGTTGACCCAGAAGATGAGTTAAGGAGGGTACAGAGAAATCCAAATTACACAGCTAAGACGTATAAAACTCTTCAAAATAGATGCATGGAACTCCGGAAAACTTGCAATCATCCTTTGCTCAACTACCCTTATTTTAATGACTACTCTAAGGATTTCCTTGTGAGATCTTGTGGCAAGCTTTGGATCCTAGACAGGATTCTAATGAAACTTCAGAGAACAGGACATCGTGTATTGCTCTTTAGTACTATGACTAAGCTTCTGGATTTACTGGAAGAGTATTTGCAATGGAGGCGCCTTATTTATAGAAGAATTGACGGGACTACTAGTTTAGAAGACCGTGAATCCGCTATTGTAGAATTTAACCGCCCTGATACTGATTGCTTCATCTTTTGCTGAGTATCCGTGCTGCTGGAAGAGGTTTGAATCTCCAGACTGCAGATACTGTTGTTATCTATGATCCCGATCCAAACCCTAAAAATGAAGAACAAGCAGTTGCTAGGGCTCATCGTATTGGACAGAAAAGAGAGGTTAAAGTCATCTATATGGAAGCAGTGGTTGATAAAGTAGCAAGCCATCAGAAAGAAGATGAAATGAGAAGTGGTGGTAATGTTGATGATTCGGAAGATGATCTTGCCGGTAAAGATCGATATATTGGATCCATTGAGAGCCTTATACGCAACAATATTCAACAGTATAAGATCGACATGGCAGATGAAGTTATAAATGCTGGGCGCTTTGATCAGAGGACAACTCATGAAGAGCGGCGCATGACATTGGAGACATTATTGCACGATGATGAGAGGTGTCAAGAAACTGTGCACAATGTCCCATCATTGCAGGAGGTGAACCGAATGATTGCCCGTAGTGAAGAAGAAGTTGAGCTTTTCGACCAAATGGACGAGGAAATGGATTGGGCTGAGGATATGACAAGATACGATCAGGTACCTGATTGGCTCCGTGCTTCTTCTAGGGAAGTTAATGCTGCTGTAGCTAGTTTATCTAAGAAACCCTCAAAGAGTGTAAGCAATGTTGTCGTGGAACCAAGTGAAGTGGGTGCAGATGGAACACCTCTTAAAACCGAGAGGAGGAGGGGGCGACCAAAGGGTTCAGGAAATGGCCGAACTCCAATATACACAGAATTAGATGATGATGCAGAGTTTTCTGAAGCAAGTTCAGAAGAAAGGAATGACTATTCTTTGCCTGAAGAGCCTGAAGAAGAGGTGGAAATAGAGGAGGAATGTGAGGACGAAGAAGGAAGTCCTGCTATTTTTGCACCACCAACTACCGAATCAGTGGAGGAGGGCCCTGGTGATGGTGGATACGAATTACACCGCGCAGTACAGGGAGTTAGAGGCAGCCATTTGTTTGAGGAAGCTGGTTCTTCCGGGTCTTCTTCTGGGAGTCGGAGATTGGTGCCAATAGCGTCTCCATCAACGTCTGCTCAGAAGTTTGGATCATTATCAGCATTGGAATCTAGGCCGGGATCAAAAAAATTGGTATGAGTTGTGTGTGTGATTGTAGATTGTTGCCTATGTGTTTTTGTTTTCGCTGTTGTTTTTCTTTTTTCCCATACAGTAGTTTTAAGTTATGCTACTTTCTGATTTACTATTTCGTGAGTGTTTCAGGCTGATGACTTGGAAGAAGGAGAGATTGCTGTTTCTGGTGACTCCCAGATGGACCTTCAGCAGTCAGGGAGTTGGATTCATGACCGTGAAGATGGTGACGAAGAACAAGTTTTGCAACCAAAATTGAAAAGGAAACGTACCATGCGTACTCGCCCAAGACCCACTTTGGATAGGATTGAAGATAGAACTGGCAGCGAGAAATCCTCTCTCCTGAGAGGGAGCTCATCTCAGTTGGCATATCAGGCAGACTATGATTATGATATGCAGTCAAAGACTGATCCTGATCTAGAGACCATCGGCATGCCTCCTACCAGGAATGATCCTGGCAATTCAGTTGTAAAACACAAGCGGAACATGCCACTGAGGAGGGGTGGAAATTCTTCAAAATCTCATGTTCCGCAGAAGCCAGTCAAATCAAACAGCGCACATGTGTCTGTGGAAAACAACATGGATCACTCTAGAGAATCTTGGGATGGTAGAGCACTGAGCTCGAGTGGATCCATGTTTGGGGTCACCAAGATGTCTGAAATTGTTCAGCGGAAGGTACATACCCTCAGTTTAGCTTAGTTTTCTTCTGAAACTTTCTGTGTTCAAATTTTAAAGAGAGATACTTTCTTCTTTCTTCTTTGCAGTGCAAGAATGTAGTGAGCAAGCTCCAGAAAAGGATTGACAAGGATGGTCCACAAATTATACCTTTATTAACTGATTTTTGGAAGAGGAACGAGAACTCTGGTTACATGAGTGGCACGGGTGGGGGTACTATCTTGGATCTACGGACGGTAGATTACCGGGTGGAGAGATTAGAGTATAATGGAGTAATGGATTTTGTCTCGGATGTGCAATCCATGCTGAAAAATGTTGCTCAGTACTTTGGCTTCTCCTACGAGGTATGTTTCCTGTTTTACTTCTCATATGTGAACCTGTAAGAAATTTTCTCTGCCTGAAGTATGTGCTCTCAGTTTTACGTACCATATTTCTTGTGTGCTCCTGATGATGCATGCTAATTCAAATTTTCAGGTAAGATCTGAAGCAAAGAAAGTACAAGATCTATTCTTCGACATAATGAAGATTGCATTTCCAGAAGCAGATCTGAGAGAGGCCAGGAACGCAGTTATGTTTTCTGCTGCTGCCGTGGCCCCTAAACATGGTCCGATTGGCCAAAGCAAGCGACATAAGCTTATCAACGAAGTGGAAACTGAGTTAATTCCTCCGCCAAAGCATTCACGCATACCAGCATCTGTTGACGAAGAGGTGAGGGTCCGTGGTCCTATGTCAAAGTTCCAAAAGGAATCAAGGCTTGCAAGTAGCAGCAGTATAAGGGAGCTGAATCAGCCGGTTGAAACACCTTCATTTACTCATCCAGGGGAGTTGGTCATCTGCAAGAAAAAAAGGAATGACAGGGACAAGTCAGTGGTGAAGCCAAGGACCGCTGGTCCTGTATCTCCTCCAAGTGTGGGTCGAAATGTCAGAGGCGGTCTGGGTCCCCGTTCTATTTCAATTGAGAGAGATGGCAAGTTTAATCAACAGTCTACCCAGCAAAACAGGTGGGCGCACCAACCGGGTTCTCAGCAGCCTGATGGTGGTGGCGGTGGTAGTGGTAGTGGTAGTGGAGGGAATTTGGGTTGGGCAAAGCCTGTAAAGAGAATGAGAACAGATACTGGTAAAAGAAGGCCGAGCCATTTATAGACTTGATAAATTTGAAGAGTGTAGATATAATGAAAAAAAGAAAAAAGAGGAAAATTGTTGGTAATTGATTTTTAGGTGTAAGTTTTTGGGGTCTTCTGTAAAATTAGTCTTCATTACTGTCAATATATTTGTAACACCTCAGATTCTTGTCTCTCTGCATCTCATCTTGTAGTCTACATTGGTCATCGAAAAAAAGCAGAGAAGAAACCATAGTCCTTAGTCTCCAAGAAGGTTTTAGTTAACTTATTGCCAGTTCCTTGCCTTTTGTTTGCAGCCATGATTTATGTTGTTCTTTGCAACTCCATATAGCCTGTGCTAGAACAGCACTGCAGATGCCTGCGTTGATCTCTATCATAGCACATGAAAATTTTGAACTTGGGTCATAGGCATTAGGTTTGAACCCTGAATGAGAAAAGACTTGACAGAGTTGCTCATTTTTCTTGCTGTTTGTTTATTGATGGAGTCATCATCAAAGATTTTAATCCTTTATAATAATCACCTTCTGCTGAAATAAGTTAAATTCTGTTATGCACTTTTTCCTAGTAATTTATATAATCTGATTAGTGAGATTGGATTAAATATTTGTATTAAGAGATAAACCCATGATTTAGACACTAATATTAAACTCCAAGTAACATGGTTCTATAGATTTCACATGTACTCTAGCTAGTCCAACCAAAATCTTATAGTCTATATATATATATATATAAATGAAATGATCCCCCACCTATGTGTATAATCTATATCTTAAACCCTGTAAAAGGTGAACACCTCTGTCCTGTAATGTAGTTATAGGATGGGATTAACACTAATTAATATTTGTTTAACACCATTGACCCCTTTCTGTGTGAAAACACTAGGAAATTTCTACTGGCTCTTCATTATGAACAATAGCCGTGCCATGGTGTAATAATAATCTGACTTGCCACCGCTTACGCGGTGATGCACAACATCAAGAATCACAAAAGAACAAGAGGATAATATAATCTTTCCACCACCACCACCACCGCCGCAGCAGGCAGCGAGTTCTCTAGCTCTTGCAGTGCCCGGAAAACCATGAAAAAGTTTTAGGTGCAAAGTTGTTGTGGCTAGTTGCTGTTAAACAATTGAATTACCGTTAGGACATCAGCATCACCTTTTGTCAAGGATGGATGGAAACTGACTGACTAGTGACTACTACTCCGTACTATACTACTTTTATGTGACAGGTTCGCCTGTTTATGTCTGGAGAGAAGGAAACAAACTGAAGCGGCCAACACGTTGATCAAACTAATACACATAGTGGGGGAACTCTGGGACCAGGGAATGATGGGCAAATAGTAAAAAGAGCTTAACTGGGGGCTTTGGAAAATAATTAGGGGCCTCACGAACTTTATACCCACCCCAGAAAAGACAGGGGCTTCCAAAATGTTGTGAAAATATCATTTTACCCTTCTCTAAAAACTAGCCCTAAAATCATATTAACACTTTAGATAAGCCCCCAATTTTCATTCCAACCCAAACTCTTCTTTTCCTCTCCTCCCTTTCTCTGTCGTCCCCATTTTCTCCATTAACGGCTGTGAAAGCTAAGAAAGATATGGCTCCAATCAAAAGGTATGTGCACTAAAACCCCCTAATCTAAGTTGGAATTGCGTTTAATTTAATTTTATGATTGAAAAATTATGTTTCCAACTACAAAATTGCGGTCAGAGTCTTAGGGTCGTTAATCACGAGGTTTTGTTGCTTAACGAATTTTGATCAGTATGTGGAATTCATGAAAAATCGTTAACCATTAGGGTGAGGGAGAAAACGACCCTAGCATTATTTTTTCCCTAGTTTAGAGTCGTCGATAAACTAAGTAAACTGTTGACGATTATTTGCGACGACATTTTTTAGATATGAACGACTCTATCTTAAGCAAAACCCCTCTTTGTCCCAAATAATGCTAGGGTCGTCAATATATTTGTAAACCATTAACGATTATAATTTTGACGACCCATTTAAGATACCAATGACTATTTATTTAGTCGAGAGTAATAGGCTTCATCCTCTCTGTTGTGTGAAAATGATATCTTATTGGTAACTTTTTTGTCTTTGGAAGTGATGAAGAATAAGTTCCATTACGCGGAAACATGATGAAATTCCTTTAGGAGGTGAATATGCGAAACATGATGAAATTCCTTTAGGAGGTGAATATGTTGATGAAGAAGTTGCGGAACATGATGAAATTCCTTTAGGAGGTGAATATGCTACCGTTATTATCTATTGTATTTCCTTTCCTTCAATGTATCGTTATGAAAGATGTTTGCCTTTTACGATTCAATGCAATAATTCTATAAAATCAGAAATTATAAAAGACTGTGATAGAGTCGTTACTATTTATAAATGTGGCAATGACGACTCTCATGTAAAGTTGAAATGGACAGTTAGGGTCGTCATTTTATATGAATCCCAAAATGACGACCCTGAGAGTTATTTTTGCAAAGAGCATTTTATCTGAGAATCGTCATGCTCTAAACAAATTCAACTAACGACTTTAGGTGACCTAACTGGCTAGGGTCGTCAATTTTATCGCACTTGGTTGACGATTTTTCATAACCTGCAAATTTTGCAGGTTTGAGTCGTCAACTGTTGTGTGAAATACTTGACGCCTCATTAGAATCGTTAGTTTATTGGTATCTCGATTTGACAACTCTCACTCTGAGATGTTGTATAGTGTCCATGAATCGACCACTTGGAGCACCATTCATACAATTTGAAGAGTATAAGAAGTTTACCTGATTGTTTTGATCTTCGGGTTCCTCATTTTGAGGGTTGGTTCCTTCGTTTTGAGCAATGGGATCTTCATTTGCACCATTATTCATGGCTTCCCTAAATTTGATTTTAATCTAACTAAACTAATTAACAACTAATCAGCTCAATTAGCACTAATGATTTGGAGGTAGTTTAGCCATTTAAAAAATGGGTTAAGGGATAACCCCAATTACTATTTCATGACCTTTTTTTGTCTTGTAGCTAGGGGCCCTAATTATTTTCCAGGGTCCCCAATTAAGCGGTGATAGTAAACTATCTCCTCTACGCTCTAGTCTACCAACATTCATTTGTAATTTTGTACCCAATTTTGCACACCCCAAGCAATTTGGTACCCCTATTAGAAGCCTTGATTTTTGAGCAATCACTGTTTCGTTTTTTTTTCTTCATTTTTTTTCCCCTTCCATTTAGTGGCTTTCACTCTCTAGACTACGGGGAAATGCAACCAACTGTGAAGCAGATTTCTCAACGATCTAGTAGATAGCCGTTAAAGAGATGATATCGCTGGATAATTTCTCTTATTTCATTTCAATAAACTTTTGATTTCAATACTCGTTATCGAAAGTAAATGACTCAGGATATTTAAACAGACATGACTATTACTAACTGTCACCCAGGGGCGGATCCAAGAATCATGAGAAGGGGTGCAAAAATTTGCTATGGGTGCAATCGAAAATTTTAGGGGGTGCAAAAATACAAAAACAAGCCTATTTGTAAAAAAAAATATATTCTTATAGGGCCTAAAATGGTCTTTGAAGCCAGCTGGGCAGGGGGTGCAAGTGCACACCCTTGCAATGGGCTGGCTCCTCCCCTGCTGTCGCCTGCAAGTTCCCAGGCATACACTCAACACAAGTATAGACCACTCACACACACATTTGACACAAGCACAAACCTATTCTCTAACACCCCCCGAAAGTCCAGTGTCGATGGAGGAGACGAGACACTGAGCTTGGACCTAAGATTGGAAAACCGAGTAGAAGAAAACCTTTTAGTGAAATATATCTGCAATCTGATCTTAAGTAGAAAAAAATCGCACATACAAAGATTTAGCTGCAACAAGTCCCCTGACATAGTGGAAAGCAATTTCAAAGTGTTTCATCTTATTATGAAAGATGTGATTAACTGTGAGATAGGTTGCACCATATTATCACACCACAACACTAGAGTTTTAGGTGAATAAAACTGCAGTTCAGCCAAAAGAGATTGAACCCAAAAAAGTTCATAAGTTGCATCAGCCAATGCCCTATATTCAACCTCTGTGCTGGACCAGGAAACAATGTTTTGCTTTATTGAACACCATGATATTAAGTTAGGACCCGTAGTTCCACTAGTAAATCTTATGTCAATCATGTCACCTGGCTAATCTGCATTTGAGAATGCATGTAACTGCAAAGAGACAAATCTTTTGAGTTGCAGACCATAAGAAAGAGTACTTTGTACATATCTTAGTATTCTTTTCACAGCAAAATAATGAGCCTCAGTGAGTGCAAGCATATACTGACAGGCTTTATTAACTGCAAAGTGTCTGGCCGGGTGATAGTTGCATACTGTAGTAATCCAACTGTACTTCTGTAAAGACAGGATCATTAAAATTGACAGTGTAAACATCAGAAGTAACAGTAGCAATGGGAGTATAACAAAATTTTTGCTAAAAACATCTTAGTTTTAGTTATGAAGTTCATGATATACTTTTCTTGAGATTAAAAAACACATGCAGATTGCTAGAAGCCTGAATACCTAAAAAGAAGTGCAACTCACTAAAATCTTTAATAACAAATTCTCTACTCAAATCATTAATGAAACTGTCAATAGCAGTAGTAGAACCTTCTTTAACCATTATGCCATCCACATAAATAAGAAAATAAACATCTTCATTAAGAGTGACTTTAAAGAAAAGTCAAGTGTCGGTTTTGGAAGACTGAAACCCACATATCAACAAGAATTGGCTAAGCCTGTCAAACCAAGCCCTAGGGGCTTATTTCATCCCATAAGGAGATTTTGCAGTTTGCATACATGATTAGGAAGTAACTTGTCAGTGTACCCTGGTGGCTGAATCATAAAAAAAATCCTCAGACAGATGACCATGCAAGAAAGCGTTCTTGTCATCCAATTGCATGATTTTCCATCTTTTGTAGAGAGAGATGGAAAGATTTATGCGCATTGTTATTGGCTTGACCACTGGGGTAAAGGTGTCTTGATAGTCTATCCCTTCTACTCGCTTATATCCTTTAGCAACTAGTCTTGCTTTGTAGTTTTTATAGTGACATCATCATTTATCTTGATTCTGAATATCCACTTGAAACCTATTAAGTTCTTCCGTGTCACTGCAAGAACCAATTTCCATGTGTCATTTTGCAGTGGAGCATTAATCTCCTCATCCATGGTAGCCGTCCATTTGGGATCCTTTCAAGCCTTAGAATAAAAAGTTGGCATTGTGATATCCTCACAAATTGACTGCACATCAGATGCATACACTTTTATTTTGACAATGCTAATGTTGCCCTTTGTGGTCATAGAGTGGTCATTAGTAATAGGAATAACATATGAGGTTTCATCTTTGTATGACTCAAACAAAGGTGAGAATGTAGTCAAGTCAGAAAAACGGATAACCATGTCATTAGGTATGAAGATGTGTGAAGAAGGGGTAGGTTGAACTGACATAGTAGAGAGAATATGATCACTAGGGATTATAGGTTGAAAAATGCTTAAATATGGAAAGTTAAACTCATTAAATTAAATATCTCTGGAGATAATGATCTTATTAGTAAGAGGGTTGAAGACAAGGAAAACATGCACAACCAAATGTCTTAAAGAACTGATAATCTGGTTTTAGTTGAAACAGAGTTTCCAAAGGATATAATAGATGCAATGTGGGTGTAGGACGTTTATTGATTGAGAAATTAGAAGTTTCAAAAGCATAAGATCAATAAGATAGAGGCAGGGAAGCATAAGTAAGAAGACCCAAACCCGTTCAACTATATGCCTATGATTTCTTTTAGCTGTGCCATTTTGAACATGAGGACAACACACTCCGTGACCTATTCCACGGAATCCAAATAAGTGGAGATAATTCTACATTCACCTTCCTAGTTAGACTAAACAAATATTATTCTTCTATTAAGTAAATTCTCCACATAACCTTTGAATTTGATAAATGTTGTAAGAACTTCAGATTTATAAGCTAATGGATATAACCAAGTAAACCTACTATAGGCATAAAAGAAAGAAACATAATATTTGTATCCATTAATTGAGCATAAGGGTGAAACCCATACATCCGTGTGAATTAAATCCAATGGACCATAAATATCATAATGGGAAATAGAAGGAAACCCATAAGGGTAATGCATGACTCTTATCTAATTGAAAAGCAGAACAAATGCTAGTAGACAAATGTGAATGTCGTATAACCTCAAGATAAGACATGCCTTAAAGTTTTATAAGCTGGATGACCTAATTTTTTGTACCAACTAGTTGCAGAAGAAACATCTGAAGCAAGAGCCTGCTTGAGATGAGAAGAAGTGAACTCCATGTAGTATAAGTCATATTTAATATGACCATGAAGAATAACCTTGTGGGTGACCAAATCATTCACATAGAATTTATTAGGATATACTTCAAAATAACAGTTATTCTCTTTTCTCAATTGATGAACAAATATAAAAATCTTTGTAATAGAAGGAACATGAAGTACATTAGACAGAGTAGACTTGTTTGAATTAGTCTGAAAAATTAAAGTACCAACATGAGTTATGTAAAAACATGATCCATTTCCAACACGAACTTGATCAGTGCCTTGATACTCAGAGTGCAAATTCAGGTTAGACAGATTAGAGGTGATGTGATGAGTAGCTCCTGAATCAGGAATCCAACCAGAATTTGAATATGAGTTGTTTTCATTGAACACAACAAAGGCTTCAGGCTCTGGACACCAGAACTCATCAAATACATCACCATAAGAATCATAGTTGGTGTTTTAGGCTTAAATTATAGAGTTGTCATTGAAATTGAATATGTGTATGCACTCAACAGCTGAATGGCCAGGTTTTTGAAAGATTTGACACTCAATGTAATAGTTATACTCCATTGGAGGATGAAAATTGTTAGGACCATTTCTACCAAATCTTCCTCCATTTTTAAATTTTCCACCACGAAATCGTCCACCAGTTCTATTTCTTCGAAAACCACCGGGCCATTGAAAATTACCTCTAGCAGGATTATTGTTCCATTGATTGTAATTAGGATGATAAGGTTAATTACCAGATGAAATGGTACCTTGAGATGAAGGATAATTACCAGATCTTGAAACATATGAACCAACAAAGTAGTTGTTAAAATGAGGTTGAGAAGAATTCGATTGTTGAGAGATATTTGCAGAAGCAGTGTGAGTTCAATTGCAGATTTAGCATTCACACAAGATTCTTCAGAGAGTAATAATCTCAATAGCTCAAAAGAGTATTCGGATTCTCATTCTTGAGTTGTTGAGTGCAGATAGAAGTCTGAAAGCATTAAATTCCTACGACAATCCTTATATGATATGAAAAACCAAATCTTTATCAGAAATCGCTATATCAATTTGTGCTAATTGATGAGAAATTGATTTCGCCTTTTCAAAGTAAACCAGCATTGAATTTGAGCTCTTATTCAACGAGACTAGATCTGTGTTGATTTGCCGTAACCATGGTTGTGTGGTTGCGTTGTAGTTGTGTTCTAATCGGATCCAAATTTCATGATAAAAGTGCAATCAATAACCTGTGAATGTACCTCTTCAGCAAGTACAGACGTAATGCCCTTTTTAGTAGTTTTATTGGAAAGCAGGGGAGGAAAATAATAAAAGATCTTAAATTTTTGAGGCTATTATGGTCATTGAACAAAATTTAGGGAGGAAAACTATCCTCCTAGTCCCCACTTGGCTCCGTCACTGAAGCTACATGACAGGAAATGCATCAATTTATTTGTGGATATATAGTGTTCAACGAGAAGAACATTTCCATCAAAAAACTAACTTCAGATTATTTATCGTTTGAGTTCCATAAAAAAATAGTATTGAAGTTTTAAAATAATATTAATACCGCTATGATAGAAATATCGGATTATACGGACATGAGACATAAATGAATTTTTTTCTGATAAATATGTTTATAACCTTTTAGATTCTTATTATGACGCCTTTTAGATTCTTAAATATGTTTATAACCTACTGCGTAGTATTTGCGTAGTGATATCTCTAATAGGAATAATTTTCCCGGGACATACTTTTGGAATCTAAAGATGCCCCCTTTTTTTTTGTCAATCAACATATTTCAATTCACTCAAATTAAAATACTGACTACATGACCGCTTAAAAGAATAAAAAAAACATTAAAATAAAAGATAATTATGCCCCTAATACAATTAAAGATACCAATTACAATCAAAGAGAAAGAGCCATAAACCATAAAGATACCCAATTTTTGTTTATATAGTAGGGAAGAATGATGGTAATATCCGGAAGCAATTCCGAGCATCTAATCTGATTTTTTCTTCTTTAATAAGAGATGCTCCTAAAAGAAAGGAGTACTTTTCCCGTAATCTTGTATAATCAAAAGAACCCGGATGCCCTAAATCTCTTAGATTAAATAAAGATTCAAAGCGATATCATGTTGAATGATTGATGTTTTTGAATCGAGAATAGCAAGCCACGATTCAGCCATGAAGATTTGAAGAAATCGCCCGCAAAGCGAAAAGACAATCGCCCAAAATGGCGAAGAATTATGCCAAAAGACATAAAAATAATAGCAAACATGTTTTATTTGATTAATTTAATGACTAAAACTTAATAAAGAAAAGAAATCTTGCTCATATCTGGTCCAAAAGGACCAAATCTGAGCAACAGGATGATGAAGGCCAGAATTTTTCTTTTTTCTTTGATGAAAGCTTCCCTTTAAAATATTGCACTTCCTATGGAAATACTTACAATAAATTAATAATGTCTCCAAATTAAATAAAAATTAACTAGATTTGTGCATAACATTGACTCTATTTGTTCTTTGTGCGGTAATTATGATGAGAATATGCAACATCTCTAGCAATGCTTTATGACTCACATAATTGGGGCTGCTAAGGATAATTCTCTAACTAATTAAAGTCTCTTGGAAATGTTGCTTTCATTGATTGTTTAAATGGTATGTTACTATATACCTAAGTCTTAACCAGTATTATGAAACTGTTATGCAGGAGAAAATAAAGGTTTTCGGCTGCGATTTATGGGATATTTGGAAATTGAGATTGTTCAATCATTTTTGACAGTACTTAATTCAGACGTGCTGAATTTTTACACGCTTAATTTGTTTTTATTAGTGATCGGGAGAATTCTTTGTCTGTTACACAAAATACTCACTATAGTCTAAAATCTGAGTTAATAGTGCAAGGTTGTGTGCACCTGTTGACCCAGCTGCAAAGACTAAGTTTGATGTTTCTTTCATTAATGAAGATATCTACCTTATACGTGTTGAACTAATTCTTCGAAATTTTGTTGGAAAATTTGAAGGAGTTAGAAGAATAATCTCTAAAGCCATAAATGAAGAGCAAATAAAAGCTTTAGCAGCCTTGGAAGCTATTAAAAAGGATGAGAAGCTGCGAGTTTCTAAATTGCATTTCAAAAGAGATGATAAAAATGCCATTGGTTTTATTATTGATTATTTGGTACGTATCTATAAGTTTTACAATAAGTAGTGTTGTCCCAGATTGTCTATCTATGTTATAAATTTTTTCTTTTTTTTTGAAGCATAATTAGAAAACTTTGTTATTCGCTCTTATACCTTCGTCAAGCGGGATGTAGATAATGTTGTTGATATCATGGCTAGGAATGCTAGAGTAGATGGAAGTGGTGAATGGTTGTCAAATTATCCAGATATTCTTTCGAAGGGTTTGAAAAAGACCCCTCTTAATTTTTTATTTTTTTTTGAAGCACAAAAGGTATTTAATTAATAGGTCATAAAGTCATTATACGAGGATATATCTGTAGGATCATAATATCGCAACGTGCAGGGCTCGCGGGATTAATAAACAGCGACGTCGCGAGGCAGTCGCAGACAGCTAAAATAAATGACGCGATGAATAACGACACACAAAACAGCAGAAAGACGTGGAACCTGGCGAGGGTTAAGAAGTGTCGCGAGAATAAATGTTTGTACATCTGCGACACTTCGCGGAACATTTCCGAAATAAAAGGATAGATTAGCTGTCATCCACTATGTATCGCCCTATATAAAGGGTTGAGTGAGTCTGTTGTAAAGAGAGATCTTTTTGGAATTGTTGGGCAAGTCATTAGGAGAGAGAAAGTTCAAGAGTGTTTTACTTGCTAAGTGTAATCCTACTTTTCCTGTGTAAACAACTCATGAAATTAATCAATAAACATTCTCAATTATACAACTTTCAATGGACTAATTAATCAAAATATAGTGAGGGGTGTAGTGTGGGAAAACCTGCTACTACATAT
The DNA here is from genome assembly GCA_023531295.1 of Papaver armeniacum. Lineage (NCBI taxonomy): Eukaryota > Viridiplantae > Streptophyta > Magnoliopsida > Ranunculales > Papaveraceae > Papaver > Papaver armeniacum. The sequence goes on from JAJJWW010012205.1 coordinate 121,767, forward strand.
GCGCTAGAAACAGGGACGAGCGGTGATTGACGAAGAAATTGGAAAGAATTTAGATTAACAGAGAAGAGATTTGGAAAAGATACTCAAGAATTCATTGAAAAGAAAGATGGCTAGAAGAAGAAATGTACAAGGGCAACCAACGATTGTAAGAAGAAGTGGGAGACTTGCTGGAGAAAGGAGGAATGAAACAGGAGAATCATCAAGGATGAATATGAGAAATGATGGAGAAGGTCAAGACCAACCACCAATCTCCCCAGTAGCAAACGCGGCTGTAGATTATGATAGAGTAAGTGTGCATACTTGGAGATCTGATTCTGAAGACGAGAGAGAAGAGGAGCAGTTGGTGAACAATGGACAAGGAGAGCAAGGGATGAATGGAGAAATGAATCCAGGAAACGAAGAAATGGCAGCGTTAGAAAGATTGAGACAAACAATACACGAAGAGAGACGATTAGAAGCAGAGGAGCGAGCAAACTTGACAAGACAAAATCATGAACTGAGGATGGAAAATATGAGGTTGCAAAGAAGGAGATCTAGAAGTAGCGTGAGATCAAGTTCTAGATCGAACAGAGAAGAAAGAAGGAGAGTTTTACCAACAGAAAGTGCCGGGGAAGAAACACAAAATCCGAATACAGAGCATGGCGAGAGAACTGGGGAAATAGAAGATCGTCATATTCCTCAGCCCGAAAATCTTCAAAATGAGCGAAATAGGGAAAATCAAGAAAACATGCAACTCCAAGGGCCGAATGATCCATTTCTTTGAAGGAAGAATAATTCTACACGGGAGAGAAGAATTGAGAAGAAACCGAGAGATCGAGGATGACATTGAGAGACACTACATTGAACAAGCGCGACTAGCTCGCGAAAGAGAAAGAATAAGAGCAGAAATGGAAAATCAAGAGATGGAAGAAGCAATCCGGCAGAATAACCATGACAACCGCGAGAGAAGGAGGGAACAAAACCGTACCAATAGAAATATTAACGAACAGTATGAAAGGGTGCGAGATGATGAGAGGCGAGAGGCAACCAAGAAGAGAGAACAACCGATATAATGGCGTGCGAATTAACGAAAGAGACGAAGAAGAGCGTCGCGAGGAGAGAAGAGGAGAAAATAATGAGCGGGAAGGTCAAAATAGGCACGAGCGAAGAAGGAGAGAAGCGAGCTAAAAAGACCAGTAGAAACAAATTCTGAGGCAAATGAACAAATCTTAAGAGAACTAGTTTGAAATGAGAGGATTACTGAATAATAGAAGGGAAGGAGGAAGGAGACAACTGGACGAAGCCATCGCAGAAGCCGCGAAGAATCCCTTCACGCTAGAAGTACAGATGGGAGGAATACCTCCTAAGTGCAATCTACCTGCATTAACCAACATCTTTGATGGAACAACTTGTGCGATACAACATATTAAGGCTTACATGAGATGTATGTTACAATGGGAGAATCATGATGCCATATTGTGCAAATATTTCGCGTCAAGCTTAATAGGAGAAGCACTAAAATGGTTTGAAGGTCTGCCAAGGAACACAATCACATCATTCAATCATTTACAAGCCACATTCCTGGGAGCATACATAAGTAACAACTCTTCGCGACCAGGTATTGAAGATGTATTCGGGTTGAAACAAAGGATTGGCGAGAGCTTAAGACAGTTGTGGTAAGATGGAGAACCATGTGTAGCGAAATGGCGGGGACGGGTTGAGGAGAGATATCTCATACTCTCATTTGTGAATGCTCTCTTCGCGACTAACTTGTTATACATTCAAATTTTTAGAATCAAAAATACAATCACGATGGCGAAGCTGCGAGAATTACAGGAAGAATATATTGCCTTAGAAGAGAGACAAAATGAAATGAATTCTTATCCGGTCGCGAACACAAACTCGAATGCTGCGAACGCAAGCTTGTTACCTCAATTCATAAATACGGTGGCGAGCACTTCGCAAGGACAGCAGGTAAGGAGAGCTGATGAGGAACAGCAGAAGATAGTAGCCATGGGAAGCCACGATCAAGAAGAATTTGAGCGAGAGAGAAACTACTACAACCGTAACGTGACAATAATAAGATTCGAGAGGCTAGATCACATGCAAGAAACTTATGGTGGACGAAGACAAAATAACCGTGGAGGGCGAGAGAAGTCATAGAACAGTATGGGAGCAGATTAAGATGCCTCCACTTTGAATGCTAGCGTTGAAAAGATGCGGGAAGCTATACTTGTGATGGAAAATGTACCAGCACCTTGGAATGTTGGAATGGAACCACCGCCAGGCGATAGAAGTCATGAGTTTTGTTCTTACCATCGCTTCCATGGACATCAAACAAACGATTGTAGAAACATAAAGAGAATTATTCTCAGGATGATTGATCAGGGGAAGCTGAATCACTTTCTAAAGGGAGAAGAAACAGGTCAGACATTACCACCACCACGAGAGATACCCAGAACAGTGTCAGCGAAAGGAAAGGAAACATTTGTGATAGAAGTAGGAACAAAAGCCAAGAATTTGAACTGCAACTCTATTGTCCACTCTATCGCACCATCGAAGATTTCCATGACAACGTACTCGGTAGAGTCTTTGCGAGAGACGCTAATGATAAAGAAATAATGAGTGCAGCGAGAATGACGCAGTTAGAAAAGTGGCAGTTGAAGACTATTTCTTTCTCTGCGGATGAAGTACCAAAAGGAAGAGAAACACACGATAGCCCGTTGGTTGTGAAACTAGAGATTAACCCGAAACCAGTCGATGGAGAAGATGATGAGGCGAAGCTTGTTGGGCGATCAACCGAATTCTAATCGACAGGAAGTTCGGTGAATATTCTCTTCTACCATACTTACAAGACGATGGGCGGAAAAGATGAGGATTTGATTCCCTCGACTTACAAGATATATGGCTTTAATGGCACTGCAAACAAACCAAAGGGAGAAGTTCACATGAGCATACCTCTACAAGGATTATCAAGCGATGTCTTGTAGTGTGGTTGATGTGGAATCCCCGTATAATGCACTAATTGGGAGGCCATGGCTTCATGAAATCTTGGGGGTCGCCTCAACATACCATCAATGCATAAAATTTCCACACCCAAGTGGCATTGGTATCATACAGGGAGATTGGAAGGAGTCGCAACAGTGCCATGAGGTCGATATAGAAAAGCTGCGAAGAAAGAAGTGCCAAAAGAAAGGGTTGGAAGCAACATGTGAGAAATGAACAGAGAAAGGAAAAAGCGATGGTAGATGCTATAGAAGTGAGGGTGAACATACCCGCGAGGTGAATGCTTAGAGACAGACCAATATTATAACAATGAAGAAGCAAAAGATATGAGGAACAAAAGGCATAAGAAGTGAATAATCAATAACAGCAGGATGCAAAGTAACAGCTGAAGTAATGATGTGCGAGAATCTCGCAGCCAAGAGTAAAATGAGAATACGACTAAAAAAGAAAAGTGAAATACAACAAGTGAAACAGAACTGTGCGAATGCTTCGCAAACAAATATCAGCAAATAATGAAACATGAATGATTGAATGATTTAACAAATATAAATGCGCAAATGAATGGGATGAACCTTTATGGCGTACACCTAGTTCGCGAATAACATTTCGTAAGAGGCAAATGTAAGACCTAAAGTGCGTCATATAAGGGGTATCTCTCGCCGTGGTTCGGGGGGAAGGTTACACCGCTCTGAAGCTTTGAACCATGAAAATTTGGGGCCCATGAAAGCCTATCCGGAAGAGGTACCTTGGATTCCCAACTATATATGTAGGTTATACTGGTTGGGCGACCGAGGGTCTCTTCCTAGGAGTCGATGTATGCTCAAGGCGCCGAGGTACACGGTTGAGCGAGTGCCGGGATGGATGAACCTACCCTGGCCATTCTTGGCAAGTCTTGGCATGCGTTGCACTCGCCCGAAGAAAACTCCACTTAGGGTGCAGTCTCGTAACCATAAACCCTATAGGTATAAGGGATAAGAGACTGCGAAAACAACTGGTTGTTGTTAAGACCAGGATGGGAGGAGCTAGTCTTGTATGGCCGATGTTTCGCCTCCTTGAAGGGGCAACCGGGGAGATGATAAGGCGGTGCTCTCCATTAGGGGAGTGCCAAAACAGACGCAAATGTCATGAGGCTTTGTTTTCGCAAGGAGACTTAGGCTTGTCATATTTGTGCAATGATCTGCGGAGAGGCAATAATACTAACGCGAGGGTAAGGCGAGATCAATGGGTCTTTGCACGAAAGTGTACGGACGTCCTGCGATTTCGTCGCAAGACGGCAATGTCATAGGACTTTATATTTGCAAGGATATCTAGGCCTGTCATATTGTTGCAACCAAAACATCCTGCAGAGGCAAAAATACTTGAAAAAATGATAAGGCAAGATCAATGGGTCTTTACATACAAGTGTAAAGACGTCCTGCGATTTTGTCGCAATGAACGGTGGCAGGGGAGGACCTCTAATTAGGGAGGTCGACTTGGAAGACCACACAAAATGATAAGGCAAGGTCAATGGGCCTTTGCATGAAAGTGTAGAGGCGGCCTGCGACCTTGTCGCAGAAAAAAGAGATAGCATTCTCAATTCATAAAGATATCTGCGACCTCGTCGCGGCTATACATTTCAATAACACTAAAATTATTATCCAACAAAATACATGAGGATAACTAACTTCTTCCATCAGAAGATAAATACCAGAGGCAAGTATGGGAATGGGGAAAGTGAAATATTGTTATTCATCTTTTGATGAAAGAGTCATACATCAATAATGTTAGCCAAAAGGGGAAGTGAAGATTGAATTCAGAGGGGAAAAATCCAAGAAATACACTATAATAAGGATACAGAAATGTACAGATATTACAAGCAGAAAAAGAAAACAAAAAGAGTTATTCCTTTGGCGATTCTTCTTCTTCATCAGATTCTTCAGTCTGATTATTCTCATCGCCAGAATTTTCTTCTTCGCCAGCTTCACTATCAGAAACATCGGAGACAGGTAGATTCTCAGGAACCTTTTCAAGAAGCCAGGGATATGTATGCAGAGGATGTTACGGGTGCTTACAAACATACTCCATGGCTCCATTACGAAAACGAAAAAGCATCATTACTAAAGTTCTCCTTTGTTGTTTCAAATTGTTTCTTCAACTTGGAATACTTGTTATTACGAAGGGAGAGATTCTTGGCGAGTTGTTGTTTTTCAGTTTCGAGTTCTTCAATTCTCGCTGGAAAATTCCCGGCGAGTTGTTCTTTCTCAGATTCAAGCTCTCTAATTCTAATTTGAAGCCTCTTCTCAGATTCTGCAAATAAGTAATAATAAGTTAATAATTTACAAGCAATACTACAGAAGTAAGAAGTAGTAAGGTGTAATAAATAACCTTCTCTATCAGATATCATATCTTTAACCAAGGAAGTATGCTCGGCGTGAAGACTAACATCAACACCTAGATTATTTCTGGCATTATCTAAAACTTTCGCTGCCCAGGCGAATTCATCGTCACTATTTATAACAAGGAGGGAACGAATTTGATCTTCTCGCTCACTAAGCAAGGAATTCTGGCGAAGCAATTCATCCCGCTCAATTTGTAATTCAAGGAGAGATTTTTGAAATGTTGCTAATGCACATTGCACCATTGTTAGCAATGCGATCTTTATCATCTATATGGTCACTAATTTTCTTCCTTAAAATTTTGATTTCCTTATTGGACTCGAGAAACATTCGTTTAAATTGGTTGGCGACACTTAAACCAGATCTATGTTCAATTTCTAAAAGACGATATTTGGTCCAGGAGTTCATTTAATGAAAGGGAGTTAATTTTATTTGATGAACTACTTAAAGAGTTGTTGAGGTGAGCGAGAAGAAGGTTATTATCCATAGGATCGGGGAAATGTATGGAGAAGAATAGCCTCATCGGAGAGATTATATACATCTGCGAAAGTAATAAGTTAGGTAGCAATAGGCGACCATTAAAGTAAAAATAGTAAAAGGAGGTAAAATTTTATACCATAAAGTTTCTTTGATTAGCGTTTTGAAGAGTGGACACCTTATCCCTTTGGGAGTCAAGTTCGGTATTTAACTTTTGAATCGTCTCGTCTTTATCGCGAGATGACGCGACTTCGATCTCCAGTTCTCGAATCTTCTTGCTCAATTGCGAATTCTTCTTCTCAAGATTGTTGCGTCTTCTCTCAAGGTCTGAGGCAACTACAAAGGAAGTTCTTCCAACCTATAAAAGAAGATAGAAAAATCATTAAAACATATATATATACTTAAACAATTTAAAGATTAGCAGGGAAGTATGACTGTACACATACCAGAGACCCAAGTGCATTCAAAAGGTCAGGAGACACAACTCTAGAGACTCCATTGAATGAATTATTGCCTTCCAGTAAAGCAGCATTACACACGTTTGCGAGAGCCCCGCAAAGAGAAGCTAGGGGAGCATCTCCCATTCCTTGGAAACAGTCTGAGAAGATGTTGGATAACTGATCCATGGAAGAACTGGTCAATGGAATCTTCTTGGCGAGAGAGGAATTCGATTCATGGTTATCCTCGTCAGAAGATTCAGAGTTTGAGTTAAGGCGAGAAGAGGATTGGACCTTTCGCTTCTTAGTTAAGGGGCGGAGGATTTACTACGCGGCGACAGTTTACCCTTACTTTTAATCTTCGCAGCAATAGTTTCTTCAACTCCAACCTTCGCATACGCGTAAAGATAAGAAACAGAGGTAACAATATTGTTTTAAATAAGAGGAAAGGAAGTGATTCTTACTTCACTCGTAAGCGATCGGAGCATTGTCAGAGTATCCTCCGACGGATCCTTTTTGTAGCTTCTTCTCAAACTTTGGCTATCCGAGAGATTTCACAAACTCGGCAATTATAGAAAGAAAGTTACGAAAGCCAAATTTGAAGTCGGAAACATACCTCTTTCTTCTTCTCAGGCCATTTGAATTCCCAAGGATGATACTCTGCGAGATTCGCAGGAAGAACGTGTGGGCCCGCGATATAAGGACCATTTAAAATCAAGGGTACAACCCACCATTTCTCATCTTTGGAGTGGCGAGGAGTAGTATTATTACCCGGGTGCCAATCGATATCCTGCATGACCAATTTATCCTCAGAGACATTATCCTTTTTCTTCAGGCGGACGCCCCAGCGAGATTTCGCATTCACCATAGTTATCACTGAGTAATTTTCAAAAAAGTTTTCCACAGTGTATTTCTCAACAGCTATTTCCAAGTCCGTGAATTTGGGATTTCTGACAGAGTTAGAGTATAAAGATCCTTTGCCTGCACCACGGTTCGCGAACTCAAGCATTAGGCGAATGCAATCGCCACTCAATTGATAAATAGCCCTCGAGAATTTTTCATGGGTTAAGATTTCATAAAATAGAGGCAACTCTGGATCGTATAAGGGAATGGGAAGTCCGCGAGAAGGCTGACCTAGCGAGACTATAATCCTTTGATCATCACATTGATGATCAGAAAATAACTTTGCAGAAAGAATGGATGAAGGTTCTTGATCAGGAATGGTCGATAGAGTGAAACCCTTCTCGAGCAATTTCTGTTGAACTTCATCAAAAGAAGCTTTGTATGCACGACTAATGGCAGCCATTATCAGTATGGGAATGGATGAGAAGTTAAAGGTTAAGATCGATGCTAGAAAAAGACGAAGAGAAGATTTGCAGTAGCAGGAGCGCAAATTGCGGAAGGAGAAAATCAAAGAAGTTGCGAGAGAGAAACTAAAGAATGAAAAGGAGGGAAAAGAAAACTATATATAGGAAAAAGATCCTCGAGAAAAACGAGGTCATTTAATGCGAGAAGAGACATGAACGGTCAAGAATAAACGGTTGGAAGAGACGTGTGAAAAACGGCTTTAATGATTAAAAACTGTGTACGGAGTTGAAACAGATAAAGATAAGCAGGCGCAGCGAATAAAAAGCATCGCTCTCATGATATTCTTCCCTTCGCAAGAAAAGTATGAGGAGAGAGAGGAGACGCAAAACTTCGGAACATCGCAAAAGAATAGAGGCAAGTACGTACTTTTTAAGTACAGTATTCTTCTGCTCGTTCCTTCATCAACAAAGATCAAAGATTACTACAACAACAGATTTTTCCTTAAAAAATCGCTCTTCAAGCAATATTTAAGGAAAAAGAGGCAAGATGTAGGATCATAATATCGCAACGTGCAGGGCTCGCGGGATTAATAAACAGCGACGTCGCGAGGCAGTCGCAGACAGCTAAAATAAATGACGCGATGAATAACGACACACAAAACAGCAGAAAGACGTGGAACCTGGCGAGGGTTAAGAAGTGTCGCGAGAATAAATGTTTGTACATCTGCGACACTTCGCGGAACATTTCCGAAATAAAAGGATAGATTAGCTTGTCATCCACTATGTATCGCCCTATATAAAGGGTTGAGTGAGTCTTGTAAAGAGAGATCTTTTTGGAATTGTTGGGCAAGTCATTAGGAGAGAAAGTTCAAGAGTGTTTTACTTGCTAAGTGTAATCCTACTTTTCCTGTGTAAACAACTCATGAAATTAATCAATAAACATTCTCAATTATACAACTTTCAATGGACTAATTAATCAAAATATAGTGAGGGGTGTAGTGTGGGAAAACCTGCTACTACAATATCATACCCATTGAGTCATTTAATAAAATGTGATATAAGAAAATGGTTTGTATGGTCCGGTTCTCAATCGACTTCTATCTACGTAGGATTCGTCAGTCTATCTGTCGCTTGGTTTTCTTCTTTGTAGTTGTGTTCATTAGTACTTGTGGAATATCAAGCGTTCTCTGCTTGATTTCCAGAACCATTCATTTATATATCATGGTGGCTCGGTCCATAGATTTCTTGTAACTATTTTGTTTTTTTTTGTTTGAAGCATTGATTTCTTGTAAATGATGTTAATTATCTTGTTACTACGATTATCGTATCTCCGGAGGAAAAAAGAAGATGTCAACAACCATGCCGACGATTTCTACTTCGTTGTAAGAAATAGTGTTGAAATTGTAAGGTAATATCAGCACTAACTTTGCACACATCTCGGTTGTGTTTTTGTTCCTATCCCAGGCTGCACATCCATTTAACCATGAACATATCATATATTCATAAATAGTGAAGATAATTTTTGTCAAGAAGATATAAAAGAAGAAATCTCATCATACTTCAACAACTTGTTTCAAGATAATCATCTAGTTAGACCGTAGCTGAACTCAGAGTATTTCACCAAAATTTCAACACAAGAGAGCATTGAAGCTGAAAGGAAAATTTCATAAGAAGAGTCTGGATGGTCATCGAATACTTCAAAAAAAACAAGTCACCTGGTCCTGACGGCTACACTATGGAATTTTACAAAATAGCTTGGGAAATCATTAAGAAAGATTACATGGCAGTTGTACAAGAATTTGAATCAGATTTGAAACTTGACTGGAGAACAAATTGTTCTTTCATTAGTTTAATCCCAAAAAAAGAGCAAGTAGGAACTCCTCAAGGTTTTAGACCAATCCGTTTTGTCAGTAGCATATACAAAGTGTTATCAAAAGTACTCACTCAAAGATTCAAGTTACTTCTGTCAAAACTAATATCAGAGAACCAAGGAGCTTTCACTGAAGACAAGCAAATATTAGATGGAATTTTGGTAGCAGGTGAACTCATTGATTCAAGATGCAAATAGAAAAAACCTGGAATTCTAGTCAAATTAGATATACAAAAATCTTTTGATAATGTGAATTGGCACACTATTAGCAGTGTCATGCAAAGCTCTAGATTCGGTGAAAAATGGATTGAATGGCGTGTCTCTTTAGCACAACACTCGATTCTGATTAATGGAAGTTCTACATCTAAATTTAAACCTCAGAAAGGAATAAGGCAGGGATATCCTCATCTTCATCTTCATCTTAGTTGCAGAAATATTCTCCAAACTTATGTAGAATGTTGTGCAACTAAACATGATTTCAGGTTTCAAGATAAACTCCACTCAGATTTCACATCTTCAATATGCTAATGACACTCTAGTCTTTCTCAATGCCACATATGAGGAAGCTGAGAACTTGGTAATGATTCTACAAATCTTTGAAGCAATCACAGGTTTGAGGGTCAACTTTACCAAAAGTTCAGTTATAAGTATAGAAGCAGATTATAAAATTGAAGAAATTGCAGCAATTCTCAAATGTAAAATAAAATTTCTACCACTTAAATACTTAGGGATGGCAGTGGGAGCTACATCTAGAAACAATGCTTTTTGGGATGAGGTGATAGAAAAATTTCAAAAGAAACTTGCATTGTGGAAGAGAAACTTTTTCACAAAAGCTGGGAGAGTTTTGTTGATTCATGACTTCACTTTCTAGCCTGCCAGTTTATAATATGTCCATCTTTCAACTTCCAGTCTCGGTAGAAAAGAAACTCAACCAGATTATGAAGAATTTCTTATGGGGAACAACAACTGTGAAGAAGAGAATAAATTGGGTAGCTTGGGACAGAGCTAGCAAACCAAAAAAGCAAGGTGGTCTTGGCATTAGAAATTTAAGATTGACCAATAAAGCACTGCTTTCCAAATTGTCTTGGAGATTCTCAGCAGAAAAAAAAAAAAACAATTATGGAGAAGAATAATATAGGAGAAAATGAAGACAAATCCTCAAGCCATCTGGGTGAGAGATTCAAATAAACCTCAAGGAAGAGGATTATGAAACAACATTCAAAAGAGGATTATCTCAACAAATTTCAACAATCTCAATACATAATGGAAGAGGGGTGAGTTTCTGGGAAGATATCCAGAAACTCAATCTCTAAAGCTAAAGTTTCCTAACATCTTCAAATTAGCCACACAGAAAAATGCATCCATCAAAGATATGATTGCTGGAGATACTTGGAACGTTAAGCTAAGAAGAAATCTAACTCAAGCTGAAATTCCAGAAGTGATTGAGTTGTTTGCTGTGTTGGGAGTTCCACTAATTCTAGATGAAGAGGCTGAAGATGAACTAATATGCACAGACCCTGGAGGATTCAACTCCAAAACATGCTACAATTGGTTAGTGCAGCATCTACCTGACACTAATGTGCATACAATTACATTCTCTTGCATATGGGTCAAGATGGTTCCACCTAAAGTTCAATTTTTTATGTGGTCCGTGGCTCAGTATTCCATCCCCACATTAGATAATCTACTTAGAAGAGGATGTCAAATTCAAAACTCTATGTGCTCATTTTGCAACTTGCATCCAGAAACAGTGGACCATCTTTTGTTGCATTGTGAATTCTCTCATGAGATATGGAGCTATTTCAGTGTGGGATACAATATAAGATGGGTTCAAGCAGGAACAATGACCCAACAGTTACAAGCTTGGAAATTCAGAAAAAGAAGAAACAAAGGAAGAAAGATATGGCCGCTTATCATATTTGCAATTTGTTGGGCAATTTGGGATGAACGCAATAGAAGAGTCATGGCAAGAAAGAGACCCAAGACAAGAGAAGAAGTCATAATAGAAGTTAAAAACTTATATATGTATGGGGTGGGAAAGAAAAAATTTTCAGAACTACTTTTTCCCGGGAGGTAGTTACTCACCGAAAAGTAGTTATAGATTGCCGTTAAATGGTACATTGTAATTATAATGGGAGCCTGGTCTTTACTGTTTTTTTTTACATTTCTTTTCAATACATTCAACCTTTCTAAGTCAAAAAAATAAAGAAAAAGAAAAATGGAGTGTCTGGTATTTGTTTAACCAAAAATGAAAAGGATTTGCATCACCCGAAAAATAAAATAGAAAACCTACAAAGATACCGAAAAATAACCTGGCGAGATTGGGGTATACCCAATAAGACAAAATCGGGTCATTTTGAAGTAAATCCACCCCTTAACCTTGTATTTTCTAAATGGCTAATATGACCTTGTTTAATTAACACTAAAAAATCTGATTAGCTTAATTAATTGAGTTTAGATTAAAATTTTGAAATTATGAATTCAGTAGTCTTTAACCCGTCTTATGAGTTCGATTTGGATCATTAAAAATTGTTTTGAAAATGTGAAAGGTCGGCAAGGTCGACGTTTGAATAAGGTGCCGGTATGTTCACCCAGGCATGGTAGACGTTTTAATAAGATGCCGAGCCAATTACAGTAGGCATTGTCTACGGATGAAGAACATGCCGAGACTATATCGGCCAGGCAAGGTGCGCGGATGAAGAACATGACGACAACATATGGCGGCAAGGTCGATAAAAAATACCTACCCGACTATAAGATTTTTGACATACGAGAGAAGGTGTTACAAATGCATGATTCGTTGGCAAGGTACTAATTTCATAACCATAGACTATATTTTAGTCGGCAAGGTATAGAGATGGATATCTTGCAGACCTTTGTAATTGCTAAATTCAGAGATGAAAAGTCGGCATGTTATTCAACCTTATATCCTGCCGGCTATATTTTGGTCGGCAATGTCGACAGAAAATACCTTGCCGACTTTTGGTTCGTTTTGATTCTTCGTTTTTTTTTTTTTTTTTGAAGAAAGATTTTGATTTTTTTTTTTATATGTTTTGGTCGGCAAGGTTTTTTAATATGGGCAATTTGGTCTTTTAACACCTTTTAGACACCCCTTAGCACACTACTTTGGATGGGAACAAAATGGGTATACCCCGATTATACCCCAATCAAGGTAGGAAAAATAAAATAGAAAACCTACAAAGATATTTTGAAGTGGATTTGTAGGGCAATGTTGTTTGGATATCGTTAGTGGCGTTGTCATTTGAACTTTTGTTGTCAAACTTCGTCAGATCGTTTCTTTGTTCCCATTGAACAAGACAACTCCAAATTTCCAATCCATTTTCATCTTTACATTGACAGATCACAAGATTCACAACCACCTTTCTGATTGGCGAATAACGGGTATGGGTCTTTAGCAGGTGTGACCCAATTATATACGGCAATCTCTCTGATAAAAAGGGCATGCCATTGTTTCTGGTTTAGTTGCGGGGTGAGCGTTTGACCCGAAATCCGTGGTGTGAACACGGAAATCAGGTATGGTCCGCGTGATCACAAACAATCTTAACATGAATTGAATACATGCATTAAAGTGCGAGTAAAGCATAGTATGCCTAGGTAGATGATGATTCATGGATTCCAAACCCCGCGAGTTTGTCATGATCTCGTCATCATCCCCAAAGTGATAGATCTGAGACACGAACACATGAATGAAATTATACGAGTACTAAAGGTAAAGGAGACGATGGTTTACGTGGTTCGTGGATAGATTCTCCATAAACGCATACTTACTTCTCACTATCCTCTCTCCTATTCCTTAGTTCTACTCTCGACCCCTTTTACGTGGAAGGGGTATTCATATATATAACTAAATCAAGTGGGTCCCCGACAAGGAATTTGTGGAGACCTTATCTTCTTGTGCTACTGTGCATGGTCAGCGGACTTCCTTGTCACTCCGCGGCTTCTATAATACCCACGCTCGTTACGCTGACCTATCCTCGCTTCCTTCGTGAGTCGTCGACACGTGCCCTCGAGCGACATTAAATACGAGTGGTTGGGGCTATCCGGTCCGTGCCGGGCGGTGTCGGTCCTCCCCCTGTCACGTACGTGTCGGTTGGACTATCCCAACCGTTGATTACATCTTACCTCGTGATGGGGTAGAGTAACTCATTGGTGTTGTGTGGGATCATCTACTTTGGATGCTCCCTCATCTTCGATTCGTTGGTCTTGACGAGATGGCACGTTGTCTAAAACGCCATGGATGCCCCTATGTGTCATCCCTCTTTGAGACATGGCCTCCACGTGGGCTCTGCTAGTACACGTGGCGATGGAGATAAATAAGTGTACTTACAATTTGCCCCTCTTCTTGTATTTGGGCGTTTAGCTTTTGTTGGAAGAAGAATCGTGTGGTACGTTTTTATCTCCTCCTCATAATTTCTCCTAAAAAGGTGCTACCGCATTTAGTGTGCACGTTTCCCATGTCAGGCCATAAGCGCCCTTTGGGTAGTGGACGGTTTCTCTTGGTCTTATAAAAAGAGAAGAATGAGAGAATGTGAATTTAATTCACATTCCCATTTTATTCTCTGTTCTTTTGTCTTCTTCATCTTCTTAACTTCCCCTCGACACCATTGTTCTTTCTTCTTTATTCTTGCTTCACTCTGCGATCATTCTTTATTCTTTCTTTGCTTTACTCTTTGAGGTCCGGTATGATTTTTATTAGTTTAATCACCATGCCTAACCCTGTTGAGTTCTTGATTTTTACGGTGATGCGTTGATGATGAATTTAATTTTATGTATATCCTGGGATTTGAGAGTTGACGCCACTGAGTCGTATGTTTCATTGGTCATGCTTTAATTTTATCTTTCTTCTTTTGAGTTGGAATAATAGCTTGAGAGTTTAAGTAGTTGTAGACGAAATCTAGGGTTTTCTTCACGTTTGCTGTTGTTCTTGAGATTTTCTCGCTTTTCGATCCTCCTTGCCTCGACTTGCACTTTGATTCGTGTTTGTGCTGCGAGACATGTCCAGGCCATCCGCGGGTCCCTTACCAAACTCCTCCGTCGAGTCCTCACGGTGTCTCCTCGGAGTGATTCCAATACTAAGGGTGGAGCCCCGCCCGCTTACCAGGATAATCCTCGGGATGGACGAACATCCTCGTCCCTTAGTCGAGATCTTCGCTTAAAAGGGGTGATCCCGGCGAGGATCTAAATATGTCGTGAATCGCCCTAGAGGTGAGTCTCTGAGCGGCGAGAATCCGCGCACCGAGCCTTTAAATGTGCAGCCTCTCGGCTCCAAGCCTACACGCGGACTAATCCACATGTGCCTAGTTCGAGCAAGTCAACTAAGACTCTGTCTTCGAAGAGAAAGGCTGCGGAGATAGAGTCTTCGGGAGATATAGTTCTTCTAAGAAGAAGGTCATGCGGGTTCTGCGGAAGATACTACGGGAGATGCTTTGAGGAAGACTCTGCTTTGTTACTTTCCGTCCTTTACCTTTGGGTAATAAGAAGTTTACCTTGAGCACATTGATCTTGAGGCCTTCAAATTGAAGCATGGTCTTGACACTTCCAAGTTCGTTTTTATGCCTCGATAAAGATATAACTTATGAGATGGTTACCAATTACAAGTATGATGCCTTTCATTTCTTGACGGACCGTGGGTGCTTTGAGGCTGATTTGATGTTACCCTTGTATAAAGCCGGTGATGATTTCTACTAGGGTCTTGTCTAGCGCGATCTTGCCAAGAAAAGTCATAATCGCGGGGTGCAACGGTTGACGAGGGAAACTATCTTCGCCATCTTCGTGAATTTTATCTTCGTAGTAAGGGGCAAACGATGATGACTTGCTATGCCCCTAAATTAGAAAAGGAGAAAGGGTGGTATACTCACGAGAATTTCAACAAATCCTTTGGAGATTATGTTAACGGGAATACTCGTAAACCGTGGTGCGTGAGTCTGCGGAACATTGCTTACGCTAAGGGGGAGTTCGACTTTTGAGTGAGGTAAGTGATTCCAAGATGGCGAGGGTTCCTGGTGCCGAAGGTCTTCCTATTCCGTGATGAGAGGATTAAGCGTGATCATGACTATGAATGGTCGCCTTGTTCTTGAAGTCGTTGGTCCGTGGGCCTATGGTTGGGTCCCTGGACCCCATGGTTGTGACCCTCTGGCGACGACCCCTCATCGCGAAGCTTCTCCCGCTCGTTATGCCCATTCTGCCCTTGGCAGAATGAGTTTTGTAGGCATGGATTTTGCTTATAATCGCGATGTTGACGACGCGGAAGACGAAGATATCACGATGCTAATCTTCTTTCATGAGAATACGATGTTGCTAAGGTGTGTTGTTTGTTTTCTATGTATATATGCCCCTTCGTTTTCTTGAATAATATTGATTATGCTAAGGAAAGGAGATGCCGATAGCTCTTTTATCATTATGTGTGGTAGGTGCGTAGAGACAAGAGGATCAATCCGAAGCAATCGTCGAATTCTCCCACCGAGGGTTCTACACACTTCGAGGATGTGAACAGTCCGTGGATGGTGATGAGGATGTTTCCGACGGGGAAGAGCGAATTGAGACTTCTCAGCCCATTCAAGAAGTAGATAGTATTGCCGGTGGGAGCGTTGGTGGAGGTGGCGGTGGTCGGGCCTTGGTAGTGGTGGTAATGATCGAGTGAGGGGGCTACCAAGGATGGGAATGGTGGTGACAAGGATGTTGTGGACAAAGTGCGGGGATGTTGGGGACAAGTGTACCGGGGATGTTGGGGACAAAGTGCTTGGGGATGTTGGGGACAAGGGTAAGAAAATTGCTCTTGATAGTGGTGACAAGGATGGGGATGCTTCTTGCGAGTTTTCCTTTGGTAGGGTTTTATCCAGGGAGCAATCATTTGACATGGCCACGAGTTATGGGGCTTGTCTCGGACTTCAATCGCTTCCCGATGGTGATGACTGGAATGTCCTTAAGGATAGTTGCGGGGTGACCCCACACGTGGATACGATCTTTGGGTTTTGGCGGTGCATCCCGAGGTTTGTGTCGGCACCGCCTCCCAGCTGCTTGGCGGGGTTTTGGCGCTAAGTACTGCGGTGCCTCGCTTGGTGGGACGTCCTTGGATTCGCCCTTAGATGACTTCACGCGGTCCTTGGTCACGGATGGTGATGATGCTGTTTTGGCGTGGCTGCAAAAGAAAAACTTGCTTATTGTGCCTCGTCACCTTTGTGATTGAGGGGAAAAGAGTTCGGACTCTTTTACTCGTCGGCATATGGAACTAACCCGGAGGAGGTGGTAGCTCGAGGGTGGGCGAGAATCTTGTGACCAGCGGGATTGATCTC
The DNA here is from genome assembly GCA_023531295.1 of Papaver armeniacum. Classification (NCBI taxonomy): domain Eukaryota; kingdom Viridiplantae; phylum Streptophyta; class Magnoliopsida; order Ranunculales; family Papaveraceae; genus Papaver; species Papaver armeniacum. The sequence goes on from JAJJWW010012205.1 coordinate 138,531, forward strand.
GTGGTGGATCCTCCCCCTACGGTTGCTGGCATGATGGCCATTGCTGATGGGTACCAGTACAATTATCCCCAACATCGATTATTGGAGGTTTGTCCTACTCTTTCTGCCCCTGTTTTTGCTTAAATGTGTTGTGAACTAATTTCCCTTTTTGATAGATGATGAGGAGTGAGTATTGTAACCATCATCTTTACCGGCTCTTCAAGGCTAAGTCTCTCAAGCTAGAAGGGAAGCTCCGGCATTGTGAAGAGACGCTTTCGGGCGTTGGAGCTTCGGTCTCCGCTAAAGATGAGGAAATAAGCGAGTGAAAGTGCAGCAAGCGTAAGGAGCAAGATGGGACGCGGAAGAGGCAAAGCTGCGTTACGAGCTGGCCTCGGTTAAGGCCAAGTTAGCGGTTCTTTGAGAAGAACTCTTCGTCTATTTGGTCTGCATCTCCTCTTCTTTGGTAGTTTCTGCTCCTTATATGTTACGAGTTTTCTCCTTCTTCCCTCCTCCCATTTTGTCTTGTCTTCGGTGGGTGGAGTCCCGAGTTGTTGTGGCTTCGGAATGAGAGAACTCGTCAAAAGGTCGCATTCGCCGAGTTAGTTGAAAAACTTAAGAGTGAATCGGCGAAATGAAATGCCGCGCGGATGTTCATAACGCTATGGTAGAAGAATGGCGTAAGAAAAAGCTTTGCTTGGTAGATCTGCAAAATCGAAACAACCATGACCGTCATTTGTTCAACGGAGCTCTTTTATGGACGCGGGATAACCTTGAGAAAGCCGCGGTCAGATTTCCTCTTTAGAAATTAAACTTAACGTTATGGAAGACGAGGCTGCGGCGAGCGCGGTCTTCTCATCCCTCGGATGTGCGGGCTTATATGCGGCGTCTTGCTAAGGAAAGAAACGATGCTAGGGCAGAATCTAGTGCTCTCAGTAGTGCTTTATCCGCGTCTCGAGCTGATGTGGCCCGTCAGGTTGAGCGTGAGAAAAACTTAGAGGTGACTATGTATCGTCTTAACAAGGGGTTGGAATCGAAGAATGATGAGGTTAATCGATATCGTCATTCGGACTCGATGCTTCGAGATGACCTAAGCGCGAGTCGGTATGCTCATAATCTTCGCGGGTAGATTATGATAGGTTATCAAATGAATATGATTATGCCGCAGAAGCAAGGGATTCCGCGGTTGATCATTGTGAAGGTATACGTTTTTGTCATCGAGTGTGCTTTGTATTGTATTCGTTATAAGCTGTTCTTTTTTTATCCGCGAGCTCCAGGGACAGCTTCGAGCTGCGGATGACAAATTTGCCGAAGCTCGAGGCTAAGGTAGTTCAATTGGAGGGCCAAGTCAATTACCATCGTGGTCTGGCCTTGTCTCGGGAGGAAGCTGAAGCATGCCAATCAAAAGGTGGACCTTCTTTCCACTTCCCTAAGTCGGCCGAGATGAAGAGTGTAGCCATAGGCTTCGTGGCTCGTAAGCAGTTGGCAGAAGAGATTAATAGAACTCTTGGTGAGATTGAGTTGGATCTCAGGAAAAACCATGGGTTAAACAAGAATTATACTCGGCGTCCTGTTCCCGCGCTCCCTTCAGGCTCTTCTGGGCCCTCCTCTGGTGGTAGTGTTCCTTCCTCATTTGAAGGACAAACCCGCGGATAACGCTCCTTCCCAGTAGATCATATCTAGTATGCCAAGGATTGATCTCAGTTGCTTATCCTTTTTGGCGTTTTTGCTACTCTTCTTGCTAGGCTTGTAATCAACTGCCATGTACTAGATCAAACTTTGGTGTTTAAATCTGAATTTGTATTTTGTTGAATTTGCATTTATCGGCTTTACAAATTAAGTTAACGTAATGAGTACTTCCGTAGTGTTTACTATCCAAGGATGTTGATCTTTGAATTTGAGAAAGTGTATTGTTTGTGCAATTCCGTAGGTTGATATCCCCGGAATTGTTTTGTGACCTTGCACCCCGTCCAGATAATTCCTTGGCCAGGGGATTCCTGAACGTGGGGATCTGGCCGACGTTCAAGGATATATTCCATTGAGTTCGCGGCTTGTAATATTGCTCGGGTATCTCGTTACGTAGGAAGTCGCCCCCCGGTCGTACACTTATAGACGCTTACGGGGAGTTCCAAGAGATTGCATGTGTATGCTCCGATATATTGCACGCGTGTGCTTTGTATGGGATATTGCCCGATATATTGCAGTGGGTAGATCCACGCTTTGCGCGGGACATCCCTCTCACTAAGTGTAATGTCAATTCTTAATAATAGTAATTGCACAACGATTTACGTGGTTCGGCCTTAAGGCCTACATCCACGGGGTAACGATAGTATCGATATTTTATTAAGGTGTGATATGGTTTTCAATGTACATTGTGTAAGTAGTATATACATGTGTCTCATGTGGTATAGGTTGTGGGTTTTGAATAAATTGAAATGCGCGTGGGTAATGAATGGGATATGATGTTTGAAAAAATGAAAGCTTGGATTGATTGAAAAGTTAAGGTGCGTTACTCCTTTGTCAGAGATAGAGACATGTGGACTTGCAAGTCCGTTTTCTTCTTCTGAAATGCACACGCAGGCGGTTGGTCATGGGTAGTATGGCTTGAGATATTTGGCATTCCACGGATGCATGAGGATTTCCCCTTTCAGATTGCGCAGATAGTAAGAGCCATTTCCTGCGATGTCGTGTATTACGTAGGGTCCTCCCCAAGTTGGTGCTAATTTTCCCCACTTCTTTTCTGTTGGTATTGGGGAATGGTCCTCAACACATCTTTGCCCTTCTACAAAATTCCTAAGTTTCACTTTTTTGTTATATTCTCGCCAGCCCTACGTTGGTAGTTTTCCATTCTTTGCGGTCCGCTTCTCTCTTTTGTTCGAGGTCGTCAAGCTTTTCCAACATCATGTCCGTGGTGAGATTCTTTTCCCATGCTTGTCTTTGTAGTTGGAAGTAGAATTTCCATGCAGGATTACTGCGTTATACGCTCCGTACGTGAGTAAAAACGGGGACTCTCCGGTAGCCGATCTTAGAGTCGTCCTATATGCCCATAGAACGTTATGTAACTGTTCACACCATCGCCCTTATACTCGTTTAGTTGTTTTTTAAGGATAAGTGCCAAAGTTTTGTTTGTGGCTTGTTTGTCCATTGCTTTGTGGGTATATGGGGGTGGATTTGTTTTCGAATTTTGAAGGTGTCGAACTGACAAGTCAATATTCTTTCCTTGTAGTTTGTTTCTGCAGTTGTCGGAAACTATCTCGCGGGGATGCCAAACCTGCGAGATGATATTTTGAAAAATAAAAGTAAAGACGTCGAATCCCGAATTGTTGCCGGTGCCTTTGCTTCTACCCACTTGTGAAGCAATCCGTTGCCACTATTAGGAATCTTCTTTTCCCTGTCCCTGATACGAGTGGGCCTACTATGTCGATCCCCTATTTCCCAAAGGGCCACGGACTGTCCACATAATTCAATTTTGTGGCTGGGGCGTGGATTCGTTTGCCAAATCTTTGACATTCTTCGCACCTTTGCGCCATTCTGATCGCGTCTCGGATCATGGTTGGCCAGTAGTAGCCCTGCGTCTTCGCCTTATCTGCAAGGGACCTCATTCCACTTGTGATTCCCGCGTCTCCTCTATGGATGTCTTTCAAGATGATATGTCCCTCGATCGAGGCAGACGACGACGAAGTGGCCCGAGGAATGATTTTACGTATAAGGTTCCGTCTCTTAGCTCGTACATCCCCGCTTCCGGATTGTACCTTCCTAGCTTGTTTGGTATCTGGGGAGTTTCCCCTCTTTTAGGAAAGAGTGGATTTCGGTTCTCCAATCTGCTTCTTGACTGTAATCGTCGTCTTCATCAGCTTGTCGCGTGATGTCATCGTTCTGGAAGTCGTCGAAGACGTGCTCTCCGACATCATCATCAGAAATATTTTCCTCCCTAGACTTGCGTTGGTTAGCCGCACATGTTTCTTGGGGCTTGATGGATGGTTCGTACACTCTTGTTATCTTGATTGCTTCGACATCCTCATTTTTAAGCATGGATGATATATATGCCAGGGCATCTGCGTGTCTGAGCTCTTTCCTACGCAGATGTCGAAATTTGATTTTTGGTATTTGGGAGACCAACGTTTGTACCAGAGCCATGTATGCCATCAGTGTCTCGTCATACACATTGTATTCGTAGCCTATCTGCCGTATGATTAGTTGTGAGTCACTTGTCAACCGTACTTCTTGTATCCCTAATTCAATTATCAAGCGGCCTTCAAATTCCAATCTGAATGCATGCACGATCCTATCCCCCGTGGGCGTGGTGATGACGATGCCTATCCCCGCGCCCTCTCTATTTTTGGAGCCGTCGACAAAGACCTCCCATTGTCGTGGGTTCATTGGTTCAAGAATGTTATTTGGCTCCTTTTGTTTTTCTATTTCAGGGGCACCCGCGGCCCTCCATCCTTGTATGCGCACCTCTTCTTCGTTGTCCAAAGGTAGGTCTGCTAGAAAGTCCGCTAGCACTTGCGATTTCTGAGAGTGTTGAAGCTCATAGTGGATATTGAATTGGTCGAGGTATGTGCTCCATTTCGTTATGCGTCCTACCTTTCTGCCCCTTTGAGGATGGCTTCTAAGGGCGCTCGGCATGGGATACGTATGTCATGGGTTAAAGCACGTCCTCGGTTTAATGTAGACCATACGACGGCTAAGATGAGTTGTTCGATTCTTGTGTAGTTTCTTTCCGCGGAATTCATAGTCTTGCTGACATAATAGATCGGTTGCTCCTCCTTTGTGTGGGTCCTGACAAGTACTGCGCTTACTGCATCGTCTGTTGCTGCAATGTATAGTGCCAAAACTTCGTCAGGGTCTGGTTTCTGAAGGATATGGATCTCTGTTAGTTACTGTTTGACGCTTAGGAAAGCTTCTTCGCATTCTGCCGTCCACTCAAATTTCGTCCCCTTTTTTAGTATGTTAAAAAAGAGTTTGCACCTATCCGAGGATCTTGAGATGAATCTTCCCAGGGCTGCTAGGGATCCATTGAGATTTTCTACTTCCTTTAGGTTCTTTGGGGATGGCATGTCTACTATGGCTTGGATTTTTGCGGGATCTACTTCAATGCCCCTTTTTGTCACCAGGTACCCAAGGAATTTTCCTGATGTTACTCCGAACGTGCATTTTTCCGGGTTGACCTTCATATTGTGTTCTCTCATAGATTCGAAGATGTCCCTCAGGTCCTGGTGGTGGTTCTTCCTCAATCTGCTCTTTACGAGCATATCGTCAACATAGACCTCTAGGGTCCTGCCAATCCACGGCTTGAAAATAGCATCTACCATTCTTTGGTATGTTGCTCCCGTATTCCGGAGTCCGAAAGGCATCCTTACATAGCAATAGAGTCCGTGGGGTGTGTAAAATGCTGTATGTTGCTGATCTTCTTCTGCTAAAAATAGTTGGTTATATCCAGAGTATCCGTCCATGAATGATAACTCTTCGTATCCTTCTACTGCGTCAACTAGCTGATCAATGTTGGGTAACGGATAGCTATCCTTGGGGCATTTTTGTTCAAGTTGGTGAAGTCGATGCAGATTCTGACCCCTCCATTCTTCTTTGGTACTATTACCATGTTAGAGATCCAAGTAGGATATTTGACTTCTTTTATAAAACCGGCCTCCAACAGACTTTCATAGCCCGTTTCTCTTGCTTTGTGATACTCTGTAGCCACCTTTCGTATCTTTTGTCGTACAGGGAGTGTGCCAGGTTTAATGCGCAGCTCATGTTGCACTGTCTTCGGGTCTATTCCAGGCATATCAGATAGTTTCCATGCGAAGATGTCCGCGTATTCCTTTAATAGTTTTATTAGTGAGGCTTCGCGTTCTCCGCCCATTAGAGTTCCTATCTTGATCTTTCTTGGGTTCTGCTCCGTCCCTATGTTAACTTCCTTCACTGCCTCCAAGGATGTAAACGTGGGCTTCGGTTCCCCAAGGTGGGGGACTTTCTTTAATTGCTATTTGGTAGGCTCAGATTCTTTGTTTGCGAGAGCGCCCTGGTTAGCATTTGATGTTGATGCCTCCGTGTTCCCTACGGAGTTCCCCTTAGACAAGTTTTTTCCTGAGATCTCTTCCAAGTATTCGTCGATGGCTTTGTCCTTGGATATTGCTTTGTTAGGGCCCATGGGTTCTTCTTTTCTCATCTTCTTCATTGTTGAGCCGTATTTGCATTGCCTGGCATTCCTTTACGGAAACTTGATCACCCTTGATTTCCATCACCCCTAAAGGAGTAGGAAACCTAAGGTATTGATGGTAGGTGGATGCGACTCCTTTAAGTTTGTGGACCCATTTTCGTCCAGTAATGGCATTGTAGGGTGAAGGCGTGTTCACCACACTGAAGCGGGCGTTAACTTTCATGGGACCTGCGTCTACTTGCAAAATAATATCCCCGATAGGCTTCGTAGCCGTGCCATTGAACCCGTAGATGGTGTAGTGCGAGGTCAAGAGTTGCTCGTCATTAAGCTCCATACGCTTGAAGGTATCATGAAACAGGACGTTTACGGAGCTCCCTCCATCAATGAGTATTTTCTTTATGTTGCATCCTGCGATTGGCAGAGTGAGGATCAAAGGGTCGTTGTGATCTTCCATGTCATCCTCAATGTCCTCGGCCTCGAAGGTTAGGGGTGCGTTCATCCATTCTTCGTGCTCTTCCACTTCTTTTCCGTCTAAGTTGTAGAGCTCACAATAGTCTTCAAATTGCTTCCTCAAGTCTTTTCCCTATCGTGCGGTTAGGGTTGGTTCTTTGTTTTCCGAAAGCGGGATATAGTGTTCGGTGTACGGTTACCCTCGGCAATTGGACCTGTTTGCTTGCGTTTGGTTAAATCCTCCGTTCCGGCCTTTTCGTATACTTTTTGAGATCCCCGCATCAATCAGCTTTTGTATCGCTATCTTAAGATTTTTGCACTTCTCGGTTGGGTGCCCGTAGAAACAGTGGAAAATCACAATACTCTTTGGATTTGCCGAGGCGGTGGTTGTTTCCCCTTAGACCAAGGCCGGTCTAAGTCTTCACGATCCTTGATCTCCTTTAAAATGCGTGAGTAGGCTGGCATTGAGCTTTGTGTAGACTCGGTCTTCAAATTTTCTTCCACCCCTTTTGTGGTCATCTTTCCGATCCTTTTGGCGTTTGCTTGATCTGTTCGCTAGTTCCGCGGAATTGGTCCGTGGGGGTCGTTGAGCCTGTGCTCTCGGGTTCTCTCTTTGAATTTCTTCCAACCTTGCATGTTTTTCGATGATTATCCTCAAATCTCCCTTTGTGGTTGGAGAGGTACCGTGGATTTCAACAAACAAAGGGCTCATCCTGTCAAGTCCCCATTTGTAACAATTAATACTCACTACGGGATCCACATGTCCTATGGCTTGACATATCTTGTGCCACCTATCCGTGTATTCTCGAATGGACTCCTTGTATTTGATTGCAAGTGAGAAGAGCTTGTCCATCCATGTGTTTACAACCTTGTTGTACATGTAGGTAGCCAAGAATTTTTCCGTGAGTTGATCATACGAATTGATGCATCCAGGCTTGAGGTTATCAAACCAAGATAGGGCGGATCCTTTCAGGCTTGAAGGGAAGTATCTGCAAAGTATAGCTTCGTCGTGGTCCCATCGGCCATTACCCGTTGTAATATCGTAGGTGAGCAGCGGGATCGGTGGATCCGTCGTAACACTCAAAGGATGGGACCGGGCACTTCTGCGGTATGATAGCGGTGGCCAACTTTTGCGCGAGTGGGGTGGTGTTGGCTTCCTTCATAACCTGTTCTAGTCTTCCACCTCCCTGTCTGGTCTTGATTTGATTGATCTCTGCTAACATCTCTGCGCGGAGACTCTCCATTGCCAAACAGTGTTCTTCTTGAATGGAAGGGCGTGCCTTCCTTGTAGGTTTTGACGTCGTGGCCTCCTCCTCATCATAGTAGTCCGACGTGTCCGGGTGATAGTCCCGGTCGGGCCTTCTATTATTCCGCGCACCTATTTGGTTGACTATTGCAGGTGTGTTCTCGAGGATCATCCTCCGGTCTCTATTCTGTACCGCTGAGTTAGCCTCGTCCTGCTGATTCTCTAGCTCCGCGCTTTGGAGGATCTTCTCTCTTAATTGCTGGTTCTCTTGGGCTAGTAAGGCCACCGCGTCCGCGTATGTCTGCTGATTCCGTTTTAGTTCTTCTAATTACGCCAAAACTCGCAGACTGGTTTGATGCTTGATTTGTTCCTATCTCGAACTCGAGCTTGTCCCTCGGGGCCGCGGTGTTGATTTCCACTGTTATCTGTCTACCCGGCTCTATCATTTTGTAGGATCCTGCGTGCAGTTGTTCGTTTTGCTTGTTAGTCTGCGGCATCCCATGGGGGGGTTCTGGATTACTGATTCTGCTACTGCTTCTCGAGGTTCCGTAGGCCTGGTTGTAGCTGTCACTTTGGAGGCGACCATTTGAGAAGTTCCTTCGGTAGGTGTAGCGACCTTTGCCGCCGCGGCCTTCCTTGCTTCCATTGCGATGATGCTCCGCATCTCGAAAGGAATGTGCTTTCCGCTCCATTCTGCGTCTTGTCCCCATTTTGTGAGTCCCGCGCCCTTTTGTTTGCTCCTTGTTACTACTGGCGTAGTCCTGTGTGCCTCTTTTGAAGGTACCTTTGTCTTTCCGGCATCTTTGTTCCTTTCCATTGCAATATTCTGCGCAGAGAACATGGAGGTAAACCGAAACAAAAAGTCCACGGGTTAGCTGTTAGTTCAAACTTGATTTCATAAGCTCGATTTCTAGTGGTAATGAGTGTACTCAGGCTGTTTAATTTGGCGAACAATACGAAAAACATAGATGGATGCGGATTTAACCGGGATAAGGTCCATGGGTTGTTGTTTGCAAAAAGTCTAAATCTCTTGGTGGAAATTATGTTCGAAATATCAGTTAAAACCCAGATCTGTTTGTTTAAAGGTTACGCAATGCCAAGATTTGTTGGTAGAAAATACAGTAGACGTAAATATATGCGAAAAGATAGCCCCAAACTCAGATCTGCTAGTTAGAAGTTCGTAAAAGGCCTAGATCAACTGTTAGATAGCACAAAGAATACGGATATATGTGAAAAGTGAGTTTAAACAGAGATCTGCCTACGTTCTAAACAAAATTTTTGAGTTACCGTAAAATCACAGGGAAAGATAAATCTTTTTACCGGGACAAGGTCCCTGTTTCTAGCTCCAAATTGTGAACACGGAAATCAGGTATGGTCCGCGTGATCACAAACAATCTTAACATGAATTGAATACATGCATTAAAGTGCGAGTAATGCATAGTATGCCTAGGTAGATGATGATTCATGGATTCCAAACCCCGCGAGTTTGTCATGATCTCGTCATCATCCCCAAAGTGATAGATCTGAGACACGAACACATGAATGAATTATACGAGTACTAAAGGTAAAGGAGACGATGGTTTACGTGGTTCGTGGATAGATTCTCCATAAACGCATACTTACTTCTCACTATTCTCTCTCCTATTCCTTAGTTCTACTCTCGACCCCTTTTTCTGTGGAAGGGGTATTCATATATATAACTAAATCAAGTGGGTCCCCTGACAAGGAGCCGTGGAGACCTTATCTTCTTGTGCTCACGTGCATGGTCCGCGGACTTCCTTGTCACCCGCGGCTTCTATAATACCCACGCTCGTTACGCGACCTATCCTCGCTTCCTTCGTGAGTCGTCTGACACGTGCCCTCTCGAGCAGCATTAAATACGAGTGGTTGGGGCTATCCAGTCCGTGCCAAGAGGTGTCAGTCCTCCCTGTCACGTCGTGTCGGTTGGACTATTCCCAACCGTTGATTACATCTTACCTCGTGATGGGGTAGAGTAACTCATTGGTGTTGTGTGGGATCATCTACTTTGGATGCTCCCTCATCTTCGATCGTTGGTCTTGACGGATGGCACGTTGTCTAAACGCCATGGATGCCCCTATGTGTCATCCCTCTTTGAGACATGGCCTCCACGTGGGCTCTGCTAGTACACGTGGCGATGGAGATAAATAAGTGTACTTACACGTGGATTTGATCCGGACCCACCACATTTTTGCGGATGAGTATCCAAACCGAAGTCTATCGGATTTTGGATTGGATGCAGGTGCAGTCTTAAAGATCCATTGGACATCCACACCCATGAGATTAAAGATATTTATGATATTTTTATAAAATATGGGGTTAGTTTGGTACTTTTAGTAGTCCACTATCTTATAAACATATCTCCTCGTCATTTTTTTCCATCCAACATTTGGTGCTTGAGATTGAGATGAAAATTCAAGTATGTCTTTCTTTCTTCTTTTTTCTCAATAATTGGTCATTGTATTCGAGTTATTTTTGTTAGTATTCTTTTTCCAATTTAAATTCTAATTATATAAAAAAAAATCCATTGAATTATCTGCATTCAATCCGTCCATCCGTGGATCTATTGGATGTTGGACTACATGCGGATGCCAAATTTGAAATCCATAATGAATAGGATTGGACGCGGATGAGGTTAAAACTGGTCCATATCGGCCCATGCTCACCCCTAATTTTAGCTCCATCATTGCTGGAGGCCCACACCTTGTTCGTTTGGATTTGACTCGAGAGATAAGAATATAATTTGATTTGGATCAGATGTTAGATCGACCTTCTTTTTTCTCTTTTATTTTTCTGATGTCTAACTCAAGATCTAACTTGGCTCGTACATGTAACACTTTTTTTTTTTGGGATCAAGTATCATTTTGTACCTAATAAATTGGGTGCATATCTAACTGGATTCAAAAGCTTTATATAACTATACTATTTTATAATTCTTGAGTCGGATGTAACAAGTCTGGTTCATATAAAGAGATACAACATGTTGGTTAGTTTTATTAACTATCAAAACCCAAAACCATAGTCGTTGATATTAGGAATCATAACTCCAATGGGGCTCGAACCCACGACTTTTGGCTCATAACCAATAGAGTTGCGAACTTAGAAAATCTCAATCTCATAAGGTGAATAATTCATCTAAATGAACCGCCTAGACATATAAAGTATATTTTTGGTGAATTTCATAGCATTCGGACATAACCCATCATTCTTTCAAAAAGGTTTACCTCTCTCCTCTTTAGGTCTTGATGGTTTTTTCTTCACGGTTAGCCTAAGACTTCCCCATAACTCAATACCACCTTGCCTTGGATATAAAGCATGATATCTAAATCTAAGATTTCAAAAGAAAACAGGTGAGGAAACAATGACAATGTACATTGTACATTGTATACTATTTATTTTTATTCTTCGTTCGTACCAAGGTAATACCATAATAAATATGGAATTAAACAGCAACCAACTCAACTTCACTTCTAAAAACATTGAATAGAGCGGTTCATTTTGAATCTCACTATACAAGGTAACAAGGAAAAAAACAGATCATAGACAACCAAAAACTTGGGGATCGGCCTCCAAATGTGAAGAGGAAGGGTCATTGAAGTCAACAAAAGAGTGGTCCTCTCCTTTGGATGTTGTTGGTGTGGACTTCAAGAAGAACAGGAAGATCACACACCCATTTCAGGGCTCCACGATTATTTAAGTCAAAACTTTTTTCTAGACACCGGCTGGATCCTTTTTGTGGGTCCCACGTTCAATCCGTATAATCCAACCATAGCCCTGCTTTTTGAACCTTCATTATTTTATTGTTGAGAACTCGATTTTATTTTTTTAATTCATCTCATGATTTGATTTTTATTTAGCTTACAAACCAGGTTGGTGTCTTCAAATCCATACACAGAGACAACACAATTTTTGTCTTGGATTTTGTTTTTTTACTTTCGAAAATAGTATGCGCTCTCTGGTTGGTGGTACTCAGAGTTTCATTGAGCACTAATTTAGCAAAACAATAATGCTAGGTTTACCGGGAATTAATCCCGTCCCTTACATCACCTGGGACTCACCTCAGCCTTTCCATATCCAAATGCAGAGAAGTATTCTCCTCGTTCATTTGATCCCCTCACGAAATTTTACTCGGTTCTTTTTGGGCGTGAATGTAGCATCACTGCTAATTTAGTGGTCAAATAGACTGAAAACAACAAAAATTTTCACTCACTAATTTTTTTTTTTGTAATGTTACTTAAACGTTTAAATATCAATTATCATTGTTGTAAAAAATTGTAAGTATTATCCAAAACAGTCGCACTTTCTTAATCCAATCTAAAGAGTCGTAATGTTACAAACTCTTTGCAAAATGATCACTTCTCCATTAACCAGAGAATTATGTTACTGTTCACGGTTAATTTTGGCACTGCAATTATCTTATTGTCCCTAAACATTGGGTTCATGGGTTCAAGATCGTTATATAGTATTATTCACTTTCAAGGGGTTCATCGTTTCCCACTAGTGCTTAGCGAATTCCAGTCCGGTTCAGGATCGTTACACGGTATTTATCTAGAGGGTTCACTGTTTCGGTGTTTCCCCTCCGGGATTTAGCGAAGCTTTCACCGCCGCCACCACCACCACCTCAACCACTTAAGTTAAATGAGTGAGAGTATTTTTGGAAAGATAACATCATCTTTTTCAAAGTGTTAAATTGGATTGAAAAAAAGAGAAAAAATCGCTCCCGCGGTGCATGAGCATAACTGAACTAGCAGCTCAAACGCCGTCAGATTCATAAGATCTGATATCAACAAACTATAAGTGAAGAGATAACCAGGGTTAAACTTATAGTTTGCTGATATCAAATCTTGTGAATCTGACGGTGTTTGACCTACTAGTTCAAGATATGTGCGAGAGCAAATTTTTTTCCATTTTGTAAACACTAACTGGAATAACCATTTTGTAAAACCAATATGGAAGTCTGACCATTATACAGAGTCGGGGCAAAAAATTATCGCTGAAACAAGTTAGGTCTAATTCCAGTTATTACGTCACATAACAGTATATTTGTTTACTTGTGACGCCAATCTTGTTTAAAGTTTCACTTTAAAAGCCTAACATTTACAATCTCTAACAAATCGAACAAGAAAATAAATCACACAATCTGTGATTGTTTATTTATTTTCTAATACAATTTCAGCAAAGCAAATTTAACATTGTCAATGGATCCTTCCCCGTAAAAAAAAATCTTGTACATTTTTACAATTCCAATATGCATCTTTAGCTGTTTCTATGTCATCAAACATGTACAAATTCAATCAGCCTTTACCTCCATTTATTGCATTTTGCTATTTTCACAACATAATAAATACCAAATCCAAAAACCAATTTCACCATTTGAACAAAAACACAAATATCCAAATCCAACGACCAATACACACTCCCATCAAAAACAAACGATCAAGATCAAAAACATCAACATTATCACATCATTAAGACACATAAATTGGATACCCTTATGTCACACTAAATCATTATGAAAACAACGTGTGAATACGATTTAAAATGGTATAGGTGGACCAGCATTAATTAACCAGGGACATTATAGTCACTCAAAAGGGTATTTAAGTCATTTCACATCTCCCTCTTTTCTCTTCTTAAAAACCAAAAAGAAAGAAAGAAATAAAAAATTAACTCTTTTAACAGTTTTTCTCTGCTTCTTCTTCTTCTTCATTGTTTTTTTCACTTCTGTAATCAAAATCTAAAGCTTTGGATTCTGGTTTTGAGATTCTGAAAGGCACTGGGTTTGGTGGGTTGAGAAGAAAAGGAAGTAACTTTGATTATTACATTAAGGTATGTGAAAAATCAATTTTTCAATTTTGAATCCATTAGTAGTACTTGTGTTTCATTTGATTTTTAGTAGATCTTTAGTTTGAAGTATGTATTATTTTGGGGTTTTGAGGTGATTCTAAGTAACCCCTTTTTGTGAAATAGGGTTTTTGTTTGATTTTTTTGGTTTATATTCTTGAATGGTTGTGTATGGATCTATGAATGAAACTGGGTTTGTGCATTGGATTTTTTAAAATAGGTGGGATTGTTTTAGAGTTTATCTAGGTTTGATTTGATTGTTTGAATTTTAGTTCTATCTTTTTCAATTCTTGTAGGACCCATTGATTGTTTTAACTTTTGTTTTCATTACAGTGTTTTATTGTTTGTTTAGTTATGTCTGATGCTAATTGCATGAAGATTTTAACTTCAATTCAGCAGCATTTTGATGGTGATATAGGTAGTATCTGTAGTGATCTTGTTTGCATTGAAAGTTAGGGGAATGTGATACTTGAAGTGATTTTAGTTTTGAGTATGTTTGTTGAAGAATTCTGTGTGTATTTGAGTTATCATGGGGGTGAGAAGTGTTTTATTTGTGTTTCGATAACGTTCGATTAGTAACTGAATTGGGTATTGAATGAATGAGCTAGATTCTGGATCAGATCCAGTGTATTAATAGCTGAGAAGTTAAACTGTGCCGCCTATTAACGGTATAGCGTAATGTTGAGAGCAACTGAAATAGATTCTTAGTTTAGTACACGTGGGCTTAATTTGGGCCGCAGACATAGAAGTAAGCTGTTGTCTGTTAATTGTTGTAGCTTCCTTGCATCTGCAAGATACTGACTTAGTATGTAGTCCTGATTCAATAGATTTTGGTGTAATTGTGGTAGAGCAATGTTGAAAGCATGTGTAGTTAGTCGTTACGGTTGAGAACTGTCTTTTCCAAATTGAATTGAACGATAATGTGCTAATAAATAGCTGATAAGTGAAAGTGCGTCATCCGTTGACGGTATGACGTATTGTTGAGCTAAATGGAGCAACTGAAAATAGATTCCTAATTTAGTATGCGTGGCGGAGGCTTAACTGTGATTATGAGAAAAATCTGCTAATGTAGCCATAGAGTATTGTTTTTAGGACACGTGGCTTTAGTTGTGCCTGAAAATCTGTAAGCTGCTGATATAGTTAAGGAGTCCCGATACATTCCATTTGTGCCTAAATTGCGCTACAGCATATGTAAGTAGCACGTGTAGTCTGTTAATGGGTGTTGGAAGTGTCTTATTCAAATTTTGATGACATTCAGTTAGAAACTGAACTGAATAATGGTAAGCAGAATTATGGATCTTTAGCTGAGTAACTGAATCTGCATTATCTATTGACAGACATGTATTGTTCAGCTAAAAAGACCAATTGGAAATAATTTCTGCTTTAGGACACGTGGGCTTTATTGTTGCCACGAGCATAGATGCATGCTGTAACGTAGTCATAGAGTTAAGATATTAGTACACTTGTGCCTAATTGTGCTCAGATTATATGTTAAATCCACGTATAGTGCGTAATCATTAAGTTACAAAATCTTTGGTGCTTCTCATTTTGTTATAAGATGTCTAGCCTTCTTTTGCTGTTTTTCTTTGTACTATTTTTGCTTTTATTTCAGAAGATTATGTTATCAGTTAGAACATTTTTTTTATAGATATCGTTGAATTCCAACGAATAGTCAAGCTTGGTTATAAATGTTTCTTTTTAGAATGCTGCTTTGCTGAAGCTAAAACAAAATACTTATTCATTGCAGTGTGGCCTCCAAAAAGTAGGATGCACAGGAAGTCCTTTTATCTGGGTGTTGGGTGTTGAGGTTTTATGAAGATGGATATATGGAGTTTCCGCAAGACAGTTCCAAGCTCAGAACATTGTCTACCTCAATATCAAGAAATCTCTCATCTTCGTCATCTGCATTCGTTTCTGCCAATCAATCCCCGTTCTTCTCTCCTAGATCTCCAAGTTATCAAGGATCAGAATCAGTTAGGTCTGACATTCCATTTTCTTCCAACACTTCGATCGTAAGTGCAGACACTCCTAATTCCAGCACTGCAATTAAAAAACTAGAACCTTTACCTGGTGGTGGAGTTTCTTCCAAGAGTATTTCGTCTACTGTAGGTGTATCTATTGAGGATGATTTCCAGCAATCGTCACTTCTTGACCATGTTTCTTCTTCCATTGCGAGATGCAATAGCAATTCATCCAGTTACATCCATAATGATGGTCTATCAAGGAATAAGGAAAAACAGAGAAAATGGGGGAGAAACCAGGGGATGTTCTCATTTGTGCAGACTTCAACACCTGCTCTCTCATCTAATAGGCAGAGGAGTTTTGACGTATACATAGGAATGCATGGACATAAGCCTTCTTTGCTGAGGTTCACCAAGTGGTTACGTTCAGAGCTGGAGATGCAAGGGGTCAGTTGTTTCTCAGCTGATAGAGCTCGGTGTAAGAGTTCTCGAAGCTCTAGTACTGTTGAGAGAGCTATGAACACTTCCACTTTTGGGGTGGTGATTCTCTCTAGGAAGTCTTTTGGGAATCGTTACAGCATTATGGAGATAACAAATTTTCTGGGTAAAAAGAATTTGGTTCCGATTTTCTTCGATTTGGGTCCTGGAGATTGCCTTGCCAGAGATATAATTGAGAAAAGAGGAGAAGTATGGGAGAACCATGGGGGCGAACTATGGATGTCGTATGAAGGTTCAGAGATGGAGTGGAGGAAGCCGTGAATGGCATTTCACGTGTGGACGAGTGGAAATTAGAGGCTCAAGATGGTAACTGAGGGATTGTATATTGAAGACCGTTATTCTTTTGGCAACAAGATTAGGAAGGAGAAGTGTAGTTGACAGGGTCAATATTTGGAAGGAGAAGGCCGATAGAGAAGAGTTTCCTTATCCAAGAAATGATAATTTCATCGGAAGGAAAAAAGAGCTCAGTGAACTAGAACTCATTTTGTTTGGTGATTTTAGTGGAGATGCAGAAAGAGATTTTTTTGAACTCAAGACTAGACATCGGCGGAAAAACTTGGTGATTAGTCGGTTTGAGGGCATCAAGATAGAAGAACGAAAGTGTTGGACCGTCAAAAAGAAATAATTAGTGGCAAAGGGAAAGAACCAATAACCTGGAAGGAATCTGAGAAGGAAATTGAGATGCAAAGTACGAGTAGTCCTCAAACACACACAAGAAATGGCGGAAAGCACAGGAGGAGAAGAAAACCTACGAAGATAGTGTATGGTAAAGGTGTTGCTTGTGTTACTGGCGACTCTGGAATTGGCAAGACAGAGCTTCTTCTAGAATTTGCTTACAGGTATGCTCAGAGATACAAGATGGTGTTGTGGGTAGGAGGAGAAACCAGGTATATTCGGCAAAACTATTTGAATCTCTCGCCATTTTTAGATGTTGATGTGGGAATCGAGAATCGATGGCTAGAAAAGCGGAAAAACAAAAGCTTCGAGGAGCAGGAAGCTTCTGCCGTTCACAAATTGAGAAAGGAGCTCATGCGCGATATTCCATTTTTGATTATAATCGATAACTTGGAGAGTGAGAAAGATTGGTGGGATGGGAAAACTATAATGGACCTTTTACCCCGATTTGGTGGGGAAACCCATATTATAATCTCAACCCGTCTTCCTAGAATCATGAACTTGGAACCACTGAAACTGTCTTACTTATCTGGAGTTGAAGCCATGACGCTGATGAAGGGAATCAAAGACTATCCCATGACAGAAATCGATGCACTCAAGGTTATTGAGGAGAAACTTGGCAGGCTTACATTGGGTCTTGGTATTGTAGGTGCCATTCTCAATGAGCTTCCTATAAATCCAACCAGACTTCTCGACACAATTAACAGAATGCCTTTACGGGACTTGAAATTGAGTCGTAGAGAGGGTTCTACATTGAGTCAACAGGCTTTCCTCATACAACTTCTAGAGGTTTGCTTCTCGATATTTGATCATGCAGATGGACCAAGCAGTTTGGCTACTAGGATGGTTCAGGTATGTGGATTTTTTGGTCCTTCATCAGTTCCAGTTTCTCTACTTGCCCTAGCAGCGAATAAAATTCCAGAGAAGCTCCAAAAGGCCCATTTATGGAAGAAGTGCTTGTATGCTGTAACCTGTGGTTTCAAGGGATCACATACAAAACGATCGGAATCAGAAGCTTCTTCCATGTTGCTCAGGTTTGGTATTGGGAGAAGCGGCAGTAATGAAGATTGTATCCATTTCCATGAAATTGTCAAGCTCTATTCTCGAAAGAGGAGATCCTGGAGTCTCTTACGCCATGGTGGAAGCAATTAGCAACCGTGGGTTTATTCCCCAGGATTTGGAGCATTTGTGGGCAGCTTCTTTCTTATTATTTGGGTTCGGTACCAATCAGGCTGTCATTCAATTGAAGGTTCAAGACTTGATACCGTTTGTTAAGAAAGTCATTCTGCCTCTTGCAGTTCGAACCTTCATGACATACTCCAGGTGTAATGCGTCCCTTGAACTCCTTCGGCTCTGCACTGATGCATTAGAAGCTGCTGAAGAAACCTTGGTTTCAAGGGTTGAAAAGTGGTTGGATAAGCCCTTTTGTTGGAGATCAGTTCAAAGTACGGCTCAAATGAATCCGTTACTTTGGCAGGAACTAGCTCTAATGAGAGCTACCATTATAGAAACAAGAGCCAAGTTAATGCTAAAAGGAGGTCAGTATGATTTAGGAGACGATCTAATTCGTAAATCTTTATTTATAAGAACTTCAATTTGTGGCGAAGATCATCCCGATACAGTTGCAACTAGGGAAACTTTAAGCAAACTCATGAGACATATGACAAGTAATGAGGTTACTTAACTTCATTTTATTCCTTTTTTTTAGAGTTTTTAAGTTATAAAGTGTTTGCAATTCTTTCTTATATTAACAATTGTGAAATGTGAGTTCTGATTAGAATCACAGGAAAATAGAAAAGTCTTGAAAAATAAAACTTGCTTAGTCAGGCATTTAACAAATAGAAAGTGTTCATTCTTTTAGTATTGCGTGCTTCTTAGCATTTTCTCAATAAGTTTTGTTCTTTCATATTAACCACTGTAACAATGACCATCCAACCTTCAGAACTTGTGCAAATTCATCACGGTCGTAATCTGGGCGGCAGATCACAGATCTCAGCTGCACATAACTGGCAGTCTGGTTTTAAAAACCAGCGGCAGGGGTGGGGGTGGGCAAATGCCCTCTCTCGTCGATACCTGGCTCAGCTCAACACGCATAGAAGCCGTGTTGGGGGCTTAATCCAAGATATTTTTTGAGCTATAAACTTGGCCCATTATGCCAAAGAGTTAAAGATATTGTTCCTTCTGTACGTCTTGATATATGAGTGATGCAACAATACGGAGTGAAAGATTCTTGGACCAGACGCATCACCACTAGCCAAGAACCAATGATCGGCTTTGGACTTCCGAAACCGTTACGGTCTTTTGAGAATGACGAGATACTATTCAGCAAGGACTTGAAGTTGGTATTGTTAGACACAAAGAGTGATAAAAGTAGAGATCTGCAAATGGATGATTCTGATTTTCTGTGGAGGGTAGAAGACAGTTATTTAGAAAGCCTAGTTTCTGTTAACTCGGGTGCTTATGTAGGAAAACAGAAATGGACAACAGATGGAGACACGGCCGAGAAGTCTAAGCCGAAGATGACATGGGGTTCGCTCTTTTCCGTGCTAACGGGTTTGATTAGTCATTTTTTGACTTAACAGAATTGGTAGTTTTTTGTTCTGGTCGCCGGACCGATTAATGTTCAGTTCAACAAGTTCTTAAGAATCTTAATCTAGTGCATACGCATTGGAATGACTTGATCACAAACATATAACAGATATCTTAAAACTTGTAATTATGGGCGTTAATTCTTCCCACATATATTATTGTGATCCATGAATGTTGTTGTTATGACGTGAACTCGTATAAAATTTTAGGGGAAAATATGATAGGAAGTGCATGAAGGTAATCTGGGCAGAGAGTCCGTTGGCAAATATACGTGGGCAACTGCCTCATAAGCCGGTACTTGGCTCCGCCTTTGTTTCAGACTTCTTATCAAACTTAGCCACCCAAGATGACATCGGGTGCCCTCTTTTCTGCGTTCACGGATTTGGTTACTTTGTTCTGATTGTCGAAACACTTGAAAATAATAGCCCCACATGGGAGAATCCGATCTTGGTAACCGTGTATATAACAAGTTAGATTTGCGTTCCAAATCGCCAATCAGCTATGAATTGTATGCCCATCTTAATAGCTCTACATGAGCTATCAGCCAACGAAAAGAAAAAGAGGAGCATGATGACTTGATGACGGGGCCCCTACATTCATGGCTGATTGGTATTTTGCTGCTGATCTGCTCTATAAATGTTGCCTGTAGAGGCTGTACGGTTGTACCTTCTGTACGTCACCTGGACAGCGGATCACAGCTCCGCATAACTGACAGTCTAGTTTTAAAAGCCAGTGGCAACTTTTTAAAGGGCTTAATCCAATATATTGTCTGAGCTCCAGAATTGGCCCATTATGCCAAAGAGTGCGCACCAACATTGAATTTGTCTATGGCTGGGTGTTTCGTAAAAGCTAGTTTCCTTCAAAAAATGCATCATACATCTCTCGTACTGTCAAAACTTTGAGACTTCTCTGCTCTCTCTCGGTTTTGGTTTTCCGTCCTCAATATGTCAGTGCATGAGAAGATTCAGTTGCAGCAAAACAAGTCGTGTTGAGCCTTCCAGTTGAAATTCAAGAAGACATATTTGTAAGGTTACCTGTGAAGTCCATTCTAAATTGTAGGTACGTATGCAAACGATGGAGTAATCTACTTTCTAGCTCTAGATTTGCTGATTATCACCTTCAACGTTGTATCCAGAAAAACAACCCTACGTTCCTCCTTAAACATTAGGTTTATCCCATAGAAGCATCGAGATCATCATCCTCATGTGAATCTATTAATGAAGCTGCACCATTAATTGATAATAGTAACCATCAGCACGGCTACAACGTCAGGTATGGGCTTGGTTACGACGGCAACATTGAGGATTTACAAGATAGTAAGACTAGCAAATTATGGAAATTCTGGTCGTTTGGGAGCTCATGTCTATGCTTTGAGATCCGATTCATCATGGAAAGCTGTGCAAACCATTAGATACTCGTTTCTTCTTGCACATAGATCTTCCGGCTAGCCATTTAACGGAGCACTTCACTGGTTGGTCACTACTGCCACCAACTCTGAAGTAATACTATGTTTCAATATAAGCAAAGAGAATTTTGAATATGCCGTTCCTTGAGGAATTTTGAATTTGCTATTTGCCTAGATTACTTACTGCTCTGTTATTCCTGCTAGGTGCTGATAGATTATTTGCCAGGTATGTTGCACTAATAGTCCTACATTCATAGCTGATTGGTTTTGATTGATTTTTAATTTTTCATGATGATCACTTCATCGACAAGGGCCACATGGCAGTTCCACTCCTGGCCCAAATTTATCACATTAACTTAACTTTTTCATGGCAGTTTCAAATTGATTCTTAAAACAAATCAAGTAATAAATTTAACCCAGTGCATCATAGATAACTGGAGGACTACTTCCACGGTGGGGGGCCGTGATGCACTGGCTTAAGAGCTTGTTAATTTTTTTTTAGAGTGCCATTCCAAGAAATCCCGGAGTGGTTGAAGAATGCTTGAGTTTAATATTGCTGATGCCAATTCTATATATTATATCATTCAGTTGTAACAATTGATACTAATGACGATCCGATCTTCAAGACTTTTGCAAGTTCATCACCGCCAATAATCTGGACGACAGATCACAACTGTCAGCTCCACCTAACCGACAAACCAGTAGCGGGGTGCCAGTAGGTAAGTTTTTTTTTTTTGAGGGAGGTGGGGGTGCGCAGAAATATAAGCCATTGTCAAAATATTGTCTTAGCCAGCATGCTGTGGAGCTATTCCTACATAGTGAGTACTGTTGCCACAACAATCAGTCCACTATTGGAAAAGATGCTATTGTCTCATTTTTCACATTAGGGTATGGCCCGTGCCGTAACGCACGGGTTTTGGATCATTAATGTTGTTCGTTGTTGAAGAATGTGGACTTGCTAGCTTATTCGATGTTTTATCAACAATTCTTTCTTTATAATAAAGGACCCCAAATTGCCACATGTCGATTCCACAATCATTACGCATTTTGGTGAAGCCACATCGAAGATCGCCTTTCCCGTCAGCATAATCCAATTGGCGATTCCAACAATCACTCCAGTCCAGTTGGCAAATTCAAGGGTCACTAAATCAAAAATTCAAAAAGAAAACGCATCCCTTCGAAGAGAAAGAATACACAGAGAAAACACAACCCGCCAACAGATACAACCCCTGACCACCAACAGTTGCCAGAGTATAAAACATTTCAGCAAGTCTTTTAAGCACCTCAACTCATTAAATGAAACGAAATCATTCAAAGGGTTCTTAAATCAATTCAACAAATTCTTAAGAATCTTAACCCAGTGCATACGCATCGGAATGACTTGATCACAAAGATATTTTTAGTCCGCTTACAGAAACATGTGGCTCGCAGATTAAGCTCCGTAAAGAAAAGACAGTTTACTTTTCTCATAGAGAGTTTCTTTTCTCATAGAGAGTTTGATATAGTTAACTTCAGCACAAAAATCTGATCGTGCACATGACTTTTGTTTCACTTCTTGTCAAACTTAGCCGCCCAAGATGGTTCCTCTTTTCTGGATGTGGTTTCTTGTTCTGATTGCGGTAACAATTTGTTCTAACGTTAGAATTTCCTTAAAACCGCTATCACTTGAAAATAATAGTCCCACATTGGAGAATGCGATCTTGGTAACCGTGTACATAATAAGTTAGATTTGCCTTCCATATCGCCAATCAGCTATGAATTATATGCCCAACCCAATAGCTCTACATGAGCTATCAGCCAACCCCGAAAGCAAAAAAAAAGAAAAAGATGAGGTGAAGGCATGCATGTGTGTGTGTGCGCGCGCGAATAGCACTACATGAATTGAATGCCCATCAATAAACATTCATAGCTGATTGGTTTGTAGTTTTGCATTCTCTGGTCACATTTGGCTTTTGTTTTAATTTAAAAGAACGAAAGCAAACAGCTATCAATAACGTGAAAAGGAACACCCAAATAGTGGCCGAATAATGGGCTTACTCACAGTTGTGAGTGTTATCTAATTACGTTCTCCATCTCGAGTTCAATACTGTAAACAAAGGCGTTCTCTATTTTCCAAAAAAACAATATCACCATTCTTAGTTTCATTCATATCAAGCTTTCCGCAACAATCATATAAGCTAAGAACATATATAAGAACACAAAACCTTTTTCAAGAGTGTTGATAACTGGGAGATAATGAATCATGAGCTTATGACCATCAGAAAGTAGTTCTTCCTGTAATTTATGTCAGCTAACAGATTAAGGAAAAATACATAAGACTCTGCCCGCCCATATAATTATACTAATGATACTTAGTGTATAAACAAACCTTACGGACAATAGCAAATGGCTGCATGATGGACATATCATCCCCGTATTCATCAAACGAACACTTTGTAGCAGAAGATCATTGAAAAATCATGTTTTTTGAGAAGCCATGCCAAAAGGTTAAGGGAATACCGTGAGAACAGTGAGTTACCCGAATCATAGCTGATTTGTTTTGATTGATTTTTAATTTTTCATGATGATCACTTCATCGACAAGGGCCACATGGCAGTTCCACTCCTGGCCCAAATTTATCACATTAACTTAACATTTTCATGGCAGTTTCAAATTGATTCTTAAAACAAATCAAGTAATAAATTTAACCCAGTGCATCATAGATAACTGGAGGACTACTTCCACGGTGGGGGGCCGTGATGCACTGGCTTAAGAGCTTGTTAATTTTTTTTTAGAGTGCCATTCCAAGAAATCCCGGAGTGGTTGAAGAATGCTTGAGTTTAATATTGCTTGTACTTTCTGTATGACGATCCGATCTTCAAGACTTTTGCAAGTTCATCACCGCCAATAATCTGGACGACAGATCACAACTGTCAGCTCCACCTAACCGACAAACCAGTAGCGGGGTGCCAGTAGGTAAGTTTTTTTTTTTGAGGGAGGTGGGGGTGCGCAGAAATATAAGCCATTGTCATAGCGCCAGCATGCTGTGGAGCTATTCCTACATAGTGAGTACTGTTGCCACAACAATCAGTACACTATTAGAAAAGCTACTATTGTCTCATTTTTCACATGGAGTAGTTTTTTGTTTACCAAAACAATCTGCAGGGTACAAAAAGACAACTTTTGTTTACCAAAACAAAAGTACACAGGATGTGAAGACAATTAATGTGCCTACACATTAGGCTTTCAGAATGTGAAAGTATGGAGCTCTTTTGGTACAACACGGAGTTTTCCCTTTATTCACGGATCAATGTCGCATGGGAAGACCCTATAAAAGGGGTTCTTCATTAGCTTGTTTTAGCTTACCCATTTTTTTAAGCATCATCTTGAGACTAAATGAGAGTTTCATAACTCAAGTAGCTGCGATAAGAGATAAAGAGAGTTAGCTTTCTTTTGTGTTGTCTGTGAGAGTTGTGAGTGAGACTTTATTTGAAAGGTCTTAGTGAGAAATCAGAGTGCGATGATAATCTTCTTGAATCATTATAGTGAAACAATTTTAACTGTCCGTGGATGTAGGCAACTTGCCGAACCACGTAAATTGTTGTGTGCTTCTTCTTTTCTATTGAGTGTTTCGAAAATGTTAGGTGTGTTTTCTCACTGATCTACTTTCCGCAACAATCAAACGGGATAGTAGTGCACGACTATTCCCTACAACTGGTATCAGAGCCGAGTACCTAGATCGAAGGAGAAGAAAATGACATCAAAACTTGGAAAAACTTCAAATGCAAAGTTTGAGGTAGAGAAATTCAATGGGAAAATTAATTTTAGCCTGTGGCAAGTATAGGTTAAGGATGTGTTGATTCAACAAGGTTTACACAAAACTTTGTTGGGATCTTCAGGGAAACCCGAGGATGTAAAAGATGAAGATTGGAATGATCTTGATCTTCAAGCATGTAGTAGCATCAGACTATGCTTGGAAAAAGAGATCACATATAATGTGATGCAGGAAACATCAGCTGCAGAAATATGGAAGAAACTCGAGTCACTTTATATGGCGAGATCTCTCACGAGTAAGCTTCATTTGAAAAAGCAATTATATTCTTTTCGGATGAAGGAAGGTGTTAATATGAATGAACACTTGTGCGAGTTTAACAGAATACTCACTGATTTGTTAAACGTCGGAATCATTATTGATGATGAGGATAAGGCTTTACTTTTCTTATGTTCTCTTCCTTCTTCTTATGAGCATTTAATTATCACCTTGTTGCACGGAAAAGACACTGTCAAACTTGATGATGTCACGGGATCCTTGCTCTCTGATGAATTTAGAAAGAAGGATCTGGAGCGGCCAGCTGATGGGTTGTTTGTCAGCGTAAGAACTAATGAAAGAAGGCCAAGAAAATTCAATGGAAAATCTAGATTCAAATCCAAACCTAAAGGGGATCTAGAATGATATTGGTGTCACGATAAAGGTCACATGAAGCGGGATTGTCTTAAATTTTAGGCAAGTAACGGGAAGAAAGAGGTTAAAGAAGCGGCGGTGGTTACTGAAGTTGCTTCAGACTATTCAGGCGATGTGCTAGCTGTTACTTCACACGACAATGCTACGGATAGTTGGATTCTTGATTCAGCATGCTCATATCACATGAGTCCCAATAGGAACTGGTTTTCTACATATAAAGAATTGAACACCGGTTCAGTTTTCATGGGTAATAATCATGCCTGCAAAACTGTAGGTATTGGTATGATAAGAATCAAGATGCATGACGGTGTTGTAAGAATTTTAACAGATGTTAGACATCCTGAACTTCGTAAAAATCTCATCTCGGAGGGATCATTGGACTCAAGCGGATATAAAATCACTGTCAAAGATGGAGTTCTTCAAGTTCTTCGTGGAGCGGTCGTTTTAATTCTCGGCAACAAACAAGGAAATCTGTACTTTCTTGATGGAAGCACAGTTACAGGAGGAGCTGCTATTACACAAGCAGCAGAGTCGGAGTTATCCAACACAAGACTGTGGCATATGCGGTTAGGCCATATGAGTGAAAAGGGTATGACTATATTAATCAAGCGAGGAATTCTTACCGGTGTTAAGTCCATCAAACTGGGGTTTTGCGAGCACTGCATTTTTGGCAAGCAACATCGAACCGAATTTGGAAGTGCAGTTCATATATAACACTAAGGAACGACTTGATTATGTTCACACTGATGTGTGGGGACCTTCAAGGTTTAATTCATTTGGAGGCTCAAGATATTTTGTCTCTTTCATTGATGATTATACACGGATAGTATGGGTTTATCCCATGGCGTCTAAAGATCAAGTATTTGACATTTTCTTGAAGTGAAAAGCGATGACCGAAAAGCAGACTAGCAGGAAACTCAAGTGTCTTCGTTCGGATAATGGCGGGGAATATAAATCTGATCAGTTTATAGATTATTGTCAGAAGGAAGGTATCACAAGACATTGTACAGTGAAAGGGACACCGCAACAGAATGGGGTGGCCGAATGAATGAATCGCACCCTATTGGAGAGAACAAGGTGCATGTTATCCAATGCTAAATTGGGTGGAGAGTTTTGGGAAGAGGCGTTAAACACGGCGTGTTTTCTCATCAATAGATCACCATCAATGGCTTTAGACTGCAAGATTCCATATGAGTTATGGTCTGAGAAGCCTATAATATTGAATTCTCTAAAACTATTTGGGTGTGCTGCATATTTTCATGTGTAGAATAACAAACTTGAGCCAAGATCCAAGAAGGGTATTTTCTTGGGATACCAAAGAGTTGTTAAGGGATACAGGCTGTGGAGCCCAGAATTGGGTAAATTTGTGGTGAGCAGAGATGTTACATTTTATGAGTCAGCGATGTTATCCTCCGGTGTGGTTGATTCTCAGGTGGAGCCAAGTAGAGATGGTGGATCTCAAGTTTTGGAGATTGATACTCAAGATGATTCTATAAATGAAGAGTCGCAGAAAAATACTTTTATAGATGAGGAGGTTACCAATGAAGATAACCTAGAACAACAAAAAGAATAACCATTAATTGCACGCGATAGACCAAGAAGAGTAATTATGAAGCCAGCAAGGTTCCAAGACACTGTGGCTTTTGCATTAACAATGTTTGATGAAGCACCTTCTAATTTCAAAGAAGCGTTAAAGGATCCTCATGTGGGGGATTGGAAATTTGCAATGGAAGAGGAAATGCAATCTCTTTGCAAAAATCAAACTTGGGAATTGGTACCATTACCTAATGGAAAGAAGTCTATCGGAAGCAAGTAGGTTTTTACCAAGAAAGATGGTGTTCCGGGCTCCAAAAATGGTGTACGATATAAGGCGCGATTAGTAGCAAAAGGTTATGCACAATTGGAAGGCGTTGACTACCATGAAATCTTCTCTCCGGTGGTAAAACATACTTCTATTCGGGTTTGGCTATGGTGGAGTATTTTGATCTCGAGTTAGAACAACTGGACGTCAAAACTGCGTTCTTACATGGAGACTTGGAGGAAGACATATATATTTCACAGCCCGAAGGATTTAAAGTTGTTGGTAAAGAAAATTTGGTATGCAAGTTGAAGAAATCTTTGTACGGACTAAAACAGTCTCCTCGACAATGATACTTGAGATTTGATAACTTCATGCTTAATCGGGGATTAACACGAAGTGAATTTGATCACTGTGTATACTTCAGGAGACTACAAGAAGATTCTTCTATTTTCTTACTTCTCTACGTTGACGACATGCTTATTGCTGCTAAAAGCATGGGGGAAATTAATAAGCTCAAGTTTGAATTGGGTAGAAAGTTTGAAATGAAAGATATGGGCCCATCACAGAAAATTATTGGGATGGAGATTGTTAGAGACAGAAGTAGAGGATGTGCCCGTCTTAGTAAAAGGCAATATCTACAAAAGGTGGTAAAACGTTTTGGAATGCAAAATTCAAAGCCTGTTGCGACTCCTTTAGCATCTCATATGAAACTGTCAGCAAGTATGTCTCCATTAACAAATGAGGAAAACGATTACATGAATAAGGTTCCTTATGCGAGTGCGGTTGGTAGTCTCATGTATGCAATGGTTTGCACTCAACCGGTTATTTCACAAGCAGTTAGTGTGGTTAGCAGGTATATGGCTAATCCAGGAAAAGAACACTGGAATGCTGTGAAATGGATATTGCAATTTCTGTGTGGCATGTTGGATGTTAGTTTAGTGTACCAGAGAGATGCAAGTTTGGGATATTATGTCAAAGGTTATATGGATTCAGATTACGCGGGTGACTTGGATAAACGCCGGTCTACAACAGGCTACGTATTTACTTTAGTTGGGGGTCCAATTAGTTGGCGTTCCATGTTGCAGTCAACAACTGCATTGTCTACTACAAAAGCTGAATATATGGCAGTTATAGAGGCTTTCAAGGAAGCGTTGTGGTTACGAGGTCTGGTCGGTGACTTGGGAATTTCTCAAGAAAATGTGGAAATCTACTGTGATAGTCAAAGTGCTATTCATTTAGAAAATAATCAGGTTCACCATGCACAAACCAAGCACATCGACATTCAGTTTCATTTTATACGAGAGATTGTCGACAAAGGTGAAGTTATCTTAAGAAAATCAGCACTCATGAAAATCCATCCGACATGATGACCAAGACGGTACCAACAGTCAAGTTTGAGCATTGCTCAAATTTGATAAACATCCTCAGAAATTAAGCACCTTTGGGTGCAAGGCGCTGTAATGGCGCAGAGACATTGAAGTTTGCAGCACTAAGTTGGCACGATTTATCATGCCAAGGTGGAGATTCTTGAAGATCATGTGAATGTGGCGTAAAAAATTGAGACAAGGTGGAGATTTGTGGAGCTATTCCTACATAGTGAGTACTGTTGCCACAACAATCAGTACACTATTGGAAAAGCTGTTATTGTCTCATTTTTCACATGGAGTAGTTTTTTGTTTACCAAAACAAACTACAGGGTACAAAAAGACAACTTTTGTTTACCAAAACAAAAGTACACAGGATGTGAAGACAATTAATGTGCCTACACATTATACTTTAACAATGTGAAAGTATGGAGCTCTTTTGGTACAGCACGGAGTTGTCCCTTAATTCAGAGATCAATGTCGCATGGGAAGACCCTATAAAAGGGGTTCTTCATTAGCTTGTTTAAGCATCGCAGAGTTTCACAACTCAAGTAGCTGCGATAAGAGATAAAGAGAGTTAGCTTTCTTTTGTGTTCAGAGAGTTGTGAGTGAGACTTTATTTGAAAGGTCTTGGTGAGAAATCAGTGTGTAATCTTCTTGTATCATTATAGTGAAACAATCTCATTGTCCGTGGATGTAGGCAACTTGCCGAACCACATAAATTGCTGTGTGCTTCTTCTTTTTTACTGAGTGTTTCGAAAATGTTAGGTGTGTTTTCTCACTCATCTACTTTCCGCAACAATCAAACGGATTAGTAGTGCACGACTATTCCCTACACATGCACCAATATTGAAATGTCTAGGAATAAAAGAAAGTCTTCTTGTTTTCCAATATTTGTTCAAGGCCGTTGAACATGCAAGGACTTCTATGCTGTGCGTGTTTCCAAACCCAAAGAATGGAGTGAAAGAATCTTGAAATAAACAAATCACTATCGATTCAGAGACAATTCGTAGCTCTTAGGTATCAACTAATTTGTCAATTTCGAACCGTTACAGTAATTAATTGCAACAGTTTAGCAATTTTTCTTGTCTCGACACTTGTCTTTTTTGTCACACTATTTGTCACCATCTATATGTTGCTGTAGATTTGCAACTGATACCGAGGCGCCACGTGTTTTTGAGGACCGCCACGTGGTAGGCTACCACACAATTGTGGTGATGACACGTGTTGTTTATTTGTCACAGTTATTAAAATTTATGTTACTGCTATTCCCGTAAAGAATTTCGTTACATTTAAACAAAAAAAAAATTATACAAAAAAGTACAGGTTACCATTGGATCATCCTGGACCTGCAATGCTAAAAGAAAACAAAACAAAAAACCCTGGACCTGCAATTTCGCATTCCAGGAAGCACCTGACATAAGATTCTCATTCACAATACTCTAAAGATTCTCATTCACAATACACTCTTTCCTTTATTCCTGCTAATGAAGTATTCTTCATCCTTGGGTTGGTGGATTGTAACAACCTCAGGTAATATGGAGCCACTGGACCTTCTTTCCTTTAGGATCCCAATCCAACATGATCTTGACCTTGACACCAAGAACACCCTGCTCAACAAAAAGCAGATGAAAGTAAAATTTAAGTTAGAAGATGAAAGGAGATCCCAGAAACAACTGAAATACCATATAACTTGCAGAAGAAAAGTAACACTGAAAAATAGACATAGAATTTTGGTTTTTGAGAAGGGAGAGAATGATCAGCTAGAGCACATTTATGCCATCATTTTGACGATCAAACCAATAGGGAAATTACCTAATCATCACCCTCAAACTCTCCGCCCACAATCAAACTCTTAACCAAAATTAAACAAACAAAATTGGGAGAAAAAAATAACATACAAAGAAAAGATTCAAGGCATCAGATCTCCAAGGTGTTAACATCAATGAAATATTCAGACGCAAATTACCCATTTATATATAAAATTTCCTCATTTTCCCATGACACTCAGCACTTAAACCAAACCACAATTACCACTCAAATAGACTAACGAAAGATTCATAAAGATTTAAGAGAGTAACAGTGAATAACAGTTGAGGGGTACAAACTGACCTGTCTAACGGCTGAATCAGTGTAGTGACCAGAAGAATTCATGTATCCATCCTTAACTTGATTGACTCCGCACGAGCTGCCCTAAGCTTTCCACTCACAATAACCTGTACAACAATTACAAAATTGAAGTTTAATATAATATCAAGCAGACAGAGGGTAAAAGACTGGACTACATGAAAGAATGGCAGCAGATTGTACCTCGCAACCCTTGACACCACTTCCCATGACGAATCTCAAAACACCATAGTAGGCCCTAAGCAAAGAAATTCCATTAGCAGGTCCAAATCCACGGAGTTCTCATGGTTTAGGAGGTGGTGAGCTGCTGCTACTGCTATGGCTGCTGCTTCTTCCTCTCCCAGGCCTAGAATTCACATGATGATCATAAACAGACAACACAAATAAACAAACTACAGTAAAAAGAAGAAGCAAGTGTACAAGCGCGATAACATGGACAAAATATCCCTATTCTCTAGCATCTCACAATAAATGATTGTAATTAGAATTCTCCTTCAGGATTTGACAGGAAGCTAGTACATCTTCTAACATGCATTGAAGAACATTAGACCAAACAGATGGGGAAAATGGGAACAATTACATATCACTAAAAGCTACATGCAGTCTAGTTGTACCAAATAAACTAGTGATTGAAACATCTGCTGGTCAAAATTTTACCTGCGTGGCGAGATTGAGCGTGACCGTGAACAAAGAGGCCTGCGAATAGGAGAACGGCTACGCCGATGACCAACGGATGATCTTCTAAGAGGACTACGTAGTCTTCTAGGAAGGGAATTGATAAAAGAAAAATCAATAAATAGTTGTAGCAAAATAATTAAATGTCCCAAGACCCAAAAATAGAAGCAAAATTTAAAACTTTGAACTCAAAGGCATGACAATCTTACCGTCGCTTGACTGGGATCAAACATCTTCATCAAATATATAGAAAGCAACATGATAATGATTATTAAAGAGAAAAGATACTTGTTAAAGCATTTTTCATTTAGTCTCTCCCAACACAAAGTTGATACCAAGAGAGCATGTCTCACTGATGTCTCCCAACACAAAGTTGATACCAACATGCACCTGAGATTAATCAAATGTTAGAACAAATTACCTTTGAAACCTAACATTGTAACATTGTCTGAACCCAGTGCATCCCTCAATGCTCCATAACCATTTGCCTGCCTGAATGCAGAAACTCCACGCTTGTTGTGCCGAATTAAAGCTGGAAGACATCCACAGCAAACACAGTTACCTGCTTGCTTTTTTGGTGAATGAACTGGAAAAGAGAATGAGGATCCCAAGGTCGCCTTTGCTCCTGAAACATATTACAACATAGAACACAAATCATGGTCAAGTTTTTTACCAATTATATTTCATAACTCAAGGATTCAATATTTGAGAAACAGAACAAAGAACATCTTGGCAATTGGCAGCACTAGTTTCTCATCAAACCATACAAAACAATAGATACGCTTGGCCTGTGGCCTAGATTATTTATGCAGGAACCGAATTCTTAACCATAGAGGAACATTTTCTTTGTAGGAAATAGGAAATGTAAACACATACAGTAATTACCATGACTTTAGGGAGAAGGTTAGATTCAAACTGAGGTCTAACGACTCTAACCACACTACTAGCTCTTAGTAGGACTTCCTTGTTGTAAGAATCTCTACCACCATTCAACATCTTTCAACTTCATGTAGTCCATGAATCAAATAAAACCCATGTCTGCAAATCAAAATAAAAAATAAGCATAATTCCCAGATAATCTAAAACACCCAAAAAAACTAGATAATCTATCAAGTAAACACGGACAAAGGAGAAAGAAAACGTACTACGAACAACTCCCTGAAAAATTTGTTGAAAACGTCACTAAATCAGAAAAATTCTTATTAAAAATGTTAAAATTGACATAAGTAAATCTTCAAATACTTATCAGACTAAGACTGAAACTAAATCAATGCTAACAAGACCCAATTCTCTACATCTCTTCATCTTCAAAACATCAACATTCAAACCCAATATCCCATTATCGTGTATCCATCCTTGAGCTGCAACCAACAACCAATACTAAACCAACTAACAAATTCCATACTTAAAATAAGTCACGAATCTAGCAGAACTCCAAAACACAGATCAGAAATAATACACATTAAAAGGGTAAAATTCAAGCATAAAACTTCAAAACCTTAACTCATACAAGATTTAACAAGGAATCCAAAAACTTCAGCAATCGATTCAAACTCAGGATTCACTTTTTTATCTATAAAATCAGAAAATTACAACCAAGTTAGTAATGCTATTTAACCCATCAAAATCAATGAAGTGAACAGCAAAAAAATCATACTTGCCTTTGATTTTAAATTCAAGATATAGGGCTTTTAAAACAACACGAACAGACTCTAATTTGGTTTCAGTTCTTCAGAATAATCCATAAAACAATAGAAACCCTTAAATCTGTTCAGCTCTAACAAGTTAGGTTTCAAATCTCAGAAACCTCTCTTCAACTTCTCGTTTCAAATTCAATCATACAAAGTACATAATCAGATTAGTACATTTAAGCATTTCCAATCAGCTCTAGGGCGACTAGCAGTGGTGGTAGCGAGTGATTGAGTGAAGGTGGCCGCGGCTGTGTTGATGGTAACTTAGGGTTTATTTTTTCCGCTGGAGAGAGACCAGAGAAGTTGAGAAAGAGATAAGATAAGTTAGAAATGGGGGAATGAAGTGATAGAAGATGAGTTTCGGGTTTTGATAGAAGCATCGACGGTTCATATTAACCTAAAGTTTATCATGCGGATCGTGTAAAGATCTGAACGGCTGGTATTTGGTTTAGGGTTCTCATATGGATTAAGGGAAGTGTGTGAGAAGCATGTGTTATTTTCATGTCGGTAAAGATCTTGGTGCCGAAGAGTTTCGATTAGCGGCAGATGTCAATAAGCTAAGTAGATTAGTAAAGATATACCTTATTTTAACATCATTCGGATGAAGTAAAGATGAGATTTGTCAGATTTGAACATCCCAGGTTCAAAGATTACTTGAGTTGGACTTGAGTTTCTCATTCGGGTGAACTAGAGAAGAAATATATCAGTTTCGAACATCCCAGGTTCAAAGATTACTATAGTTAGACCTGAGTTTCTCATTTGGACGAACTGGATCAGAAATATATCAGTTTCGAACATCGGAAGTTCAAAGATTACTAGAGTTAGACCTGAGTCTCTCGTTCGGATGAACTGGAGAAGAAATATATCAGTTTCTAACATCGCAGGTTCAAAGATTACTAGAGTTAGACAAGACTTTCTCATTTGGATGAACTGGATCAGAAATATATTAGTTTTGAACATCCCAGGTTCAAAGATTACTATAGTTAGACCCGAGTCTCTCGTTCGGGATGAACTGGATTAGAAATATATCAGCTTTCAACATCCCAGGTTCAAAGATTACTAGAGTTAGACCTGAGTTTCTCATTTGGACGAACTGGATAAGAAATATATAAGTTTTGAACATCCCAGGTTCAAAGATTACTAGAGTTAGACCTGAGTTTCTCATTCGGATGAAATGGAGAAGAAATATATCAGTTTCGAGCATCGCGAGTTCAAAGATTACTAGAGTTAGACTGAGATTCTCATTTGGATGGCTTAGGAGAATAAAAATATCGGTTTAGAACATCGCGAGGTTCAAATCTTACTAGAGTTAGACACGAGTTTCTCATTTGGATGGATTGGAGAATAAAAATATCAGT
Source organism: Papaver armeniacum (assembly GCA_023531295.1). Lineage (NCBI taxonomy): Eukaryota > Viridiplantae > Streptophyta > Magnoliopsida > Ranunculales > Papaveraceae > Papaver > Papaver armeniacum. The sequence goes on from JAJJWW010012205.1 coordinate 172,810, forward strand.
TTCGAACATCCCGGGTTCAAAGATTACTAAAGTTATACAGAGTCTCTCGTTCGGATGAACGGAGAAGAAATATATCGATTTTCAACATCCCGAGTTCAAATATTACTAGAGTTAGACCTGAGTCTCTCGTTCGGATGAACTGGATCGAAAATATATCAGTTTTCAACATCCTAGGTTCAAAGATTACTAAAGTTAGACTTGAGTTTCTCATTTGGATGAACCAGATAAGAAATATATGAGTTTAGAACATCGCAGGTTCAAAGATTACTAGAGTTGACTACTCTAAGTCAGAAACTTGGTAAGAACGACGAATCCATCCATTTACAGGTAAGATTTCTTCGAGATATTCTACGAAACCTTAAACAAACCCTATTTATGCATATTGCATGCAAACCAGGCTCCGAGATCGAAACCTGGCTGCGAGTTGACTACTCTAAGTCAGAAACTTGGTAAGAATGAAGAATCCATCCATTTACAGGTAAGATTCCTTCAAGATATTCTACGAAACCATAAAAAAATCCTATTTCTGTATATTGTATGCGTACCAGGATACGAGATCGAAACTTGGCCGCGAGTTGACTACTCTAAGTCAGAAATTCGGTAAGAACGACGAATCCATCCATTTACAGGTAAGATTCCTTCGAGATATTCTACGAAACCTTAAAAAAACCCTATTTCGCATATTGTATGCGTACCGGGATCCGAGATCGAAACTCGGCCGCGAGTTGACTACTCTAAGTCGAAACTTGGTAGGAACGACGAATCCATCCATTTACGTGGTAAGATTTCTTCGAGATATTCTACGAAACCTTAAAAAAACACTATTTCTCGCATATTATATGCGTACCAGGATCCGAGATCGAAACACGGCGCGAGTTGACTACTCTAAGTCGAAACTTGGGAAGAACGACTTAATCCATCCATTTACGGGTAAGATTTCTTCGAGATATTCTACGAAACCTTAAACAAACCCTATTTATGCATATTGCATGCAAACCAGGCTCCGAGATCGAAACCTGCTTGCGAGTTGACTACTCTAAGTCAGAAATTTGGTAAGAATGACGAATCCATCTCTTTACAGGTAAGATTCCTTCGAGATATTCTACGAAACCATAAAAAAACCATATTTCTGTATATTGTATGCGTACCAGGATACGAGATCGAAACCTGGCCGCGAGTTGACTACTCTAAGTCAGAAATTCGGTAAGAACGACGAATCCATCCATTTACAAGTAAGATTCCTTCGAGATATTCTATGAAACCTTAAAAAAAATCCCTATTTCTGCATATTGTATGCGTACCAGGATCCGAGATCGAAACCTGGCCGCGAGTTGACTACTCTAAGTCGAAACTTGGTAAGAACGACTAATCCATCCATTTACGGGTAAGATTTCTTGAGATATTCTACGAAACCTTAAAAAAACACTATTTCTGCATATTATATGCGTACCAGGATCCGAGATCGAAACCTGGCCGCGAGTTGACTACTCTAAGTCAGAAACTTGGGAAGAACGACGAATCCATCCATTTACAAGTAAGATTTCTTCGAGATATTCTACGAAACCTTAAAAAAAACACTATTTCTGCATATTGTATGCGTACAAGGATCCGAGAACGAAACCTGGCCGCGAGTTGACTACTCTAAGTCAGAAACTAGGTAAGAATGACGAATCCATCCATTTACAGGTAAGATTCCTTCCAGATATTCTACGAAACCTTAAAAAAACCTATTTCTGTATATTGTATGCGTACCAGGATCCGAGATCGAAACCTGGCCGCGAGTTGACTACTCTAAGTCAGAAATTCGGTAAGAACGACGAATCCATCCATTTAAAGGTAAGATTCCTTCGAGATATTCTACGAAACCTTAAAAAATCATATTTCTGCATATTGTATGCGTACCAGGATCCGAGATCCCGCGAGTTGACTACTATAAGTCAGAAATTCGATAAGAACGACGAATCCATCCATTTTCAGGTAAGATTTCTTCGAGATATTCTACGAAACCTTAAACAAACCCTATTTATGCATATTGCATGCAAACCAGGCTCCGAGATCGAAACCTGCCTGCGAGTTGACTACTCTAAGTCAGAAATTCGGTAAGAACGACGAATCCATCCATTTACAGGTAAGATTCCTTCGATATATTCTACGAAACCTTAAAAAAAACCTTATTTTTGTATATTGTATGCGTACCAGGATCCGAGATCCAAACCTGGCCGCGAGTTGACTACTCTAAGTCAGAAATTCGGTAAGAACGACGAATCCATCCATTTAAGGTAAAATTCCTTCGAGATATTCTACGAAACCTTAAAAAAAACCCTATTTCTGCATATTGTATGCGTACAGGATCCGAGATCGAAACCTGGCCGCGAGTTGACTACTATAAGTCAGAAATTCGATAAGAACGACGAATTCATCCATTTACAGGTAAGATTTCTTCGAGTTATTCTACGAAACCTTAAACAAACCCTATTTATGCATATATGTATGCATACCAGGATCCGAGATCGAAACCTGGCCGCGAGTTGACTACTCTAAGTCAGAAATTCGGTAAGAACGACGAATCCATCCATTTACAGGTAAAATTCCTTCGAGATATTCTACGAAACCTTAAAAAAACCCTATTTACGCATATTGTATGCGTACCGAGATCCGAGATCGAAACCCGGCCGCGAGTTGACTACTATAAGTCGAAATTCGGTAAGAACGATTTAATCCATCCATTTGAGGTAAGATTCCTTCAAGATATTCTACGAAACCTTAAAAAAACCCTATTTCTGCATATTGTATGCGTACCAGGATCCGAGATCGAAACCTGTTCGCGAGTTGACTACTCTAAGTCTGAAATTCGGTAAGAACGATGAATCTATCCATTTACAGGTAAGATTCCTTCGAGATATTCTACGAAACCTTAAAAAAAAACCTTATTTCTGCATATTGTATGCGTACAAGGATCCGAGATCGAAACCTGGCAGCGAGTTGACTACTATAAGTCAGAAACTCGGTAAGAATGACGAATCCATCCATTCACAGGTAAGATTCCTTCGAGACATTCTACGAAACCTTAAAAAAACCTTATTTCTGCATATAGTATGCGTACTAGGATCCGAGATCGAAACCTGGCCGCGAGTTGACTACTCTAAGTCAGAAACTTGGTAAGATTGACGAATCCATCCATTGACAGGTAAGATTTCTTCGAAATATTCTACGAAACCTTAAAAAAACACTAATTCTGCATATTGTATGCGTACCAGGATCCGAGATCGAAACCTGGCCGCGAGTTGACTACTCTAAGTCATAAACTTGGTAAGAATGACGAATCCATCCATTTACAGGTAAGATTCCTTCAAGATATTCTACGAAACCTTAAAAAAACCTTATTTCTGTATATTGTATGCGTACCAGGATCCGAGATCGAAACCTGGCCGCGAGTTGACTACTCTAAGTCGGAAATTCGGTAAGAACGACGAATCCATCCATTTACAGGTAAGATTCCTTCGAGATATATTCTACGAAACCTTAAAAAAACCCTATTTCTGCATATTGTATGCGTATCCGGATCCGAGATCGAAACCTGGCCGCGAGTTGACTACTATAAGTCAGAAATTCGATAAGAACGACGAATTCATCCATTTACAGGTAAGATTTCTTCGAGTTATTCTACGAAACCTTAAACAAACCCTATTTATGCATATATGTATGCATACCAGGCTCCGAGATCGAAACTGGTCATGAGTTGACTACTCTAAGTCAAAGACTACTAGAGTTAGACCTTAGTTTCTTGTTCGGATGAACTGGATACGAAATATATCAGAATCGAACACCATAGGTTCAAAGACTACTAGAGTTAGACCTTAGTTTCTGTTTCAGATGAACTAAATACGAAATATATCAGAATCAAACACCACAGGTTCAAATATTACAACAGTTAGACCTGAGTTTCTCGTTCGGATGAACTGGGAGCCAAAATATATCATAATTGAACATCACGTTTGTCGTTCAAAGATTACTAAAGTTAGACATGAGTTTCTCGTTCGGGTGAACGGAGACGAAATATATCTCGAATTGAACATCACAAGTTCAAATATTACTAGAGGTAGAGGCGAGTTTCTCTTTTGGATGAACGGAGACGAAATATATCATAATTGAACATCACAGTTCAAAGATTACTAAAGTTAGACATGAGTTTCTCTTTCGGATGAACTGGAGAGGAAATATATCATAATTGAACATCACAGTTCAAATATTACAACGATTAGACACGAGTTTCTCGTTTCGGATGAAGCGAGGACGAAATATATCGGGAATTGAACATCACAGTTCAAATATTACTAGAAGTAAAGTCGAGTTTCTCTTTCGGAGATGAAAACCGGAGACGAAATATATCGATAAAATTGACCATATTACCCTTATTGGAAAAAGTCTGATAAATATTATGGATTATTTGTGAAAATGACCATACTACCCTTATCTGAAATATGTAAATTATTCTTAGAGACTGTGAAAATGACCATAGTACCCTAATTAGAAAAAAGTGCAATAAATATTATGCAGAATGTGAAAATGACCATACTACCCTTATCGGAAATAAGTAAAGTAATTCTTACAGACTGTGAAAATGACCCTATTACCCTTATTGGAAAAAAGTGCAATAAATATTATAGAGACTGTGAAAATGACGATACTACCCTTATCGGAAATGGGTAAAGTAATTCTTACAGACTATGAAAATGACCATATTACCCTTATTGGAAAAAACTGCAATTAATATTACGAGATCGTGAAAATGACCATACTACCCTTATCGAAATAAGTAAAGTAATTCTTAAATGATGTGAAAATGACCATATTACCCTTATTGGAAAAAGTGTGATAAATATTATGGAGATCGTGGAAAATGACCATACTATCCTTATCGGAAATGAATAAAGTAATTCTTACATGATGTGAAAATGACCATATTACCCTTACTGGAAAAAATTGCAATAAATATTATGGAGGCTTGTGAAAATGACCATAGTACCCTTATCGGAAATAAGTAAAGTAAATGTTATGGATCGTGAAAATGACCATATTACCCTTATTAGAAAAAAGTGCTGATAAATATTATAGATCAGAAAATGATCATACTAACCTTATCGAAAATAAGTAAAGTAATTCTTACAGACTGTGAAAATGACCATATTTCCCTTATTGGAAAAAAAATGGAATAAAAATGACCATATTACCCTTACTGGAAATAAGTGCCATAAAAAAGATCATAAATATTTACGACACTTATTTCCAGTAAGGGTAATATGGTCATTTTTACAGTATATAATATTTACTTTACTTACTTCCGATAAGGGTAGTATGGTCATTTTCACAGTCTCCATAATATTTATTCCACTTATTTCCAACAAGGATAATATGGTCATTTTCACAATTGGTAATATTCATTTTACTTATTTCCGATAAGTGTAGTATGGTCATTTTCACAGTCTCCATAATATTTATTGCACTTTTTTCCAATAAGGGTAATATGGTCATTTTCATAATCGGTAATATTTACTTTACTTACTTTCGATAAGGGTGGTATGGTCATTTTCACAGTCTCCATAATATTTATTGCACCTTTTCCCAATAACGGTAATATGGTCATTTTCATAGTTTTTAAGAATTACTTTATTTATTTCCGATAAGGGTAGTATGGTCATTTTCATAGTCTCCATAATATTTATTGCACTTTTTACAATAAGGGTAATATGGTCATTTTCACAGTCTGTAAGAATTACTTTACTTATTTCCGATAAGGGTAGGATGGTCATTTTCACAGTTTTCATAATATTTATTGCACTTTTTTCCAATAAGGGTAATATGGTCGGTTTCACAGTATGTAACATTTACTTTATTTATTTCTGATAAGGCTACGTATGGTCATTTTCTCAGTCTCCATATTATTTATTGCACCTTTTCCAATAAGGGTAATATGGTCATTTTCTTAGTCTTTAAGAATTACTTTACTTATTTTCGATAGGGGTAGTATGGTCATTTTCACAGTCTCCATAATATTTATTGAACTTTTTCCAATAAGGGTAATATGGTCATTTTCTGATCAGTGAAGAATTACTTAACTTATTTCCGATAAGGGTAGTATGGTCATTTTCCACGGTCTCCATAATATTTATTGCACTTTTTTTTTTTTCCAATAAGGGTAATATGGTCATTTTCACAGTCTGTAACATTTACTTTATTTATTTCTGATAAGGGTAGTATGGTTATTTTCACAGTCTATATAATATTTATTGCACTTTTTTTCCAATAAGGGTAATATGGTCATTTTCATAGTTTGTAAGAATTACTTTACTTATTTAGATAAGGGTAGGATGGTCATTTTCACGATTTCTATAATATTTATTGCACTTTTTCCAATAAGGGTAATATGGTCATTTTCACGATCAGTAAGACTTACTTTCTCGATTTCCAATAAGGGTAGTATGGTCATTTTCACAGTCTGTATAATATTTATTGCACTTTTTTTCTAATAAGGGTAATATGGTCATTTTCATAGTCCGTAAGAATTACTTTACTTATTTCCGATAAGGGTAGTATGGTCATTTTCACAGTCTCCATAATATTTATTGCACTTATTTCCAATAAGGGTAATATGGTCATTTTCACAGTCTTCGAAATTTTTATTACACTTATTAGATAAGGGTAGTTTGGTCATTTCACGGTCTTGGCGATGACAGTTATTTTTGTTGTGGTTGTCGACAAAATCGAGAGAAAAGGTTGGTATTTGTCCAAGTCAAATTTTCCTACAAAGTCATGACTTGTTGACTTGGTCTTGATCCTGTTTTCTAATATTAAGAAAATAAAAGAAATAAAAAAAATCAATATTTATTTTTAGAAATTAAATAAAATTGTTATTTTATATAAATATTGCGAAAGTAGTGACAAAAAAAATCCTAAGTGTTACTAATTTGGGGTTGTTTTAGATGTGGTGAAATTTTTGGGTGGAAACATCATTTGAGATTATAATTGTAATTGTCTGGATAATTGTCAACAAATATTATTGTTACTAATAAAAATATTTAATATTCCTAATCATTATCACGAATACAAAATTTAACAACAGTTATAATTGTTGCAAGACTTATCACAGGTGTATCAGTGACTGAAAAATAAACCGTGACAGGTTGCACTGTTACAAAATCCTGGTTTTGGTGTAGTGGCTTAAGTCCAGTACTTTTACGAAGAAACGCAAAGAAAAGGACTTAATGCAGAGACTACAGTAGAAGTATCACACATCATTATATTTTCATTTAGGGACAAGTAAATTAAGTTTCTCATGATTTTGTATTTTTTTTTTTTATCATCCTTTTTTTTTATTTTGTTTTGTTTTTGATTTGAGTTTCAGCACCTTTTTGGTACTTCAATGGCAGCATTTTTTTTTTTTTTAAAGAAGTTATGGTTTCTTGATCAGTAGACAAAATCCTCGTGTTTATATTTGTAACATTTACTATACAGTGAAAATATTCTAGATCGAGTGAAAGTGGATTATTATGAACTCTAATTGAGATAGCATTATTTTACCTAGCATTTTTAGGGGCCACTCAATAGGAATTAGGGGCCATCTTTTTATTGCCATCCATTGAAGGGGGTTAAGGGGTGTCTTAAAAATAGGAAATTGTCTATATTGTCCTTCACCTTTATACTAAATCTAAACCAATATCCTTTATTTTCATAATCATTTCATTCCTCTTCTTCTTCTCTTTTCTACCCATTGAAAAAAAAATTTCATCATTTTAATTTTGAATGAAAACAAAGATCGTCGATCAAACAAATGTTATGATTAATTGTTTAAAATTAAAACCCAAAATTCATTAACCTTGAAGTTGAAACATAGAATATCAAAAAAAAAAAGGAGGAGTTAAACAAAAAAAACGAATAGATGATAGTAGTTGTGATTCAAAATTAGGATTTGATTACTTGAAATCAAAAATTTGACCCGAAAATTTTCTTGGATTTACAATAGCAGAAACATAATTGGTAGATAACAATCTATTTTACCTACCGATTATGGTTGATGTTCTTGGATTTACAGTAGCAGAAACATAATCGGTAGATAATAATATACTTTACCTACCGATTATTGTTGATGTTCATCATTTCTTAAGAACATTAACCATAATCGGTAGGTAAATTGATCGTTATCTACCGATTATTCTTGATTCAAAAAATTCAATTTCTCTGTACTAAAAGTTACGCACAATCGGTAGAACACCATAAACTACCGATTGTGAAAGTAGAAAATTTCAAAATTTTATTAAGTTTTGAAATTTTGAATTTGGGGCATGAACACAATCGGTAGAAAATAAGCATCACTTATTGACACAATTTACTACCGATTATGGTAGTACCAAAGTTCGAAAATTTTAGGATTTTGGCAAAATCACATTTTAGGGCCAATATACATTCGGAAGTTAAATTTACTACCGATTATGGTAGTACTAAAATTCGAAAGTTGAGTATATTCGGAGGTTAAACTACCACACTTTACTACCGATTATGTTAGTACCAAAGTTCGAAAATTTTAGGATTTTGGAAAAATCACATTTTGGGGCCAATATACATTCGGAAGTTAATTTACTACCGATTATGGTAGTGCTAAAATTCAAAAATTGAGTATATTCGGAGGTTAAAGTAACACACTTTACTACAGATTATGGTAGTACCGAAGTTCAAAATTTATAGAATTTTGGCAAAATCTCATTTTGGGGCCAATATACATTCGGAAGTTAAATTTACTACCGATTATGGTAGCACTAAAATTCGAAAATTGAGTATATTCGGAGGTTAAAGTAACACACTTTACTACCGATTATGGTAGTACCAAAGTTCGAAAATTTTAGAATTTTGACAAAATCTCATTTTGGGGCCGATATACATTCGGTAGTTAAATTTACTAACGATTATGGTAATACCAAAATTCGAAAATTGAGTATATTTGCTAGGTTATTTTACCATACAGTAGATCAAGTAAATAACAAAAGACCACTCAACTCAAAGCATGTAAACAAAACAACAAAACTTTTTATTATATACTTGTGGTATGTGTTTGAACAATTCAACAGAACTACTAATCAAACTAGGAAGTAAGCGTTCAACTTCTTCTTCCCCATCAGGAGTTTGTGAAGCCGGTGTCTTTATAGCTTCGACGTCGAAATTCCAACCGTTGATCTGTATCGTGGTAATTTTGCCCTTTCCACTTCTGCCAATTTCTTTTGTATAACCATGTCTGGTTTTATCTTTGATTCTTTAGAGGAATGCTGTGACTAGGTAGCTCCTTGGCCGGTGTACGTGTAAGATACTCACCTGGAACGAGCTTTCTTGAATAAGGGATGCTTTAATAATTTTTGTCTTTGAAGGACGCTCGTGAGCTTTTTATGCAAGCACAACTCGATCATTTCCCTAAAAGACTTTGAGAACTTCTTGTCCCTTCCGCTATGATCAAGTCGAGGCGGTGCATCTTGTATAGTCTTTACAAGAATCTTCATCGGAGGAAATTTAGACAAGGGGCATGTGAGCAAGTTCCAATCTTTGTTATACCAAAAGACCAGATGTCACTTTGAAGTCGTATTCTTTTCCTCCATAACCTCAGGTGCCATCCAGCAGGGTGTTCCCGTAAAAGTATTTATTCCATGTAGCCTCTTTCCTGCATCAAAAAGGCTTGCAGAAGCACCAAAATGTTAGAGAATCACCTGATCAAAGTACTACAGAAGTACAGTAGTCCTTGTGTTGGAAGATATTTGTAATGTCGGTTGTTCGCTCACGTTAGTCGATGGTGAGTGTACGTTAGTTAGTGAAGTGCACGTTAGTCATACATTTGTAATGTCGGGCGTATTCGATATAAAAACAAGAGCATGGAATGGTCATTGTAAGAAGAGAAGAATTCAATTAAAAGAATCTCTGAGCAATTGTCTAGCGACACATAAGCTCTTACATGGTATCAGATACCTTCATTCTTCATTAATGGCTACTTCAAAATCAAATACAACTCATATCCCACTAACCTTTAAACCTCCATCCAAACTATCAACTACCAATTACATTCTCTCGGAAATCACAGATCGTACCTCGTTACGAAGTTATGATTTGTTCAAATTTGTTGATGGATCTTTGCATTGTCCGGTGAAATACATTCGTTCGAGATCAAACATCAACAACACCATTGACGATCATGATTATGTCTCAAATCCACAGTATACGTATTGGACTAATCAAGATCAAGCTATCTTATCATGGCTCTTTTACGCTTATCTTGAAGAAATCCATTCTCGGGTTGTTGATCGTACTTATTCTCATGAAGTCTGGACTCGATTGGAGAACAATTACAACGCTACAACTAGATCTCGTCTTATGCGATTGAAAACTGATTTGATCAAACTCAAGAAAGGCTCGGATTCAATGCATACATACTTCAACAAAGCTAGATCGATTGCTTATCAATTATCTCAAATTGATCGTCCCACTATCGATGAGGATCTTGTGTTTCATATCTGCAAGGCTTACCTCAAGAATTCAATTCTTTCAAAACATCTGTTAATACTCAACAACTGAAGAATTTGAATCCGATTACTTCCTCAGATCTTCTAGGTCTTCTCTTGTCTGAAGAATCTCGTGTTATCATTTGAATCACACGCAGATCTCACCACCATACGCCAATGTTGCTCATCCACCTCAATTTCATTATGGTTCAAGTTCTTCAACATCATTTGATACTTCTCCTATGAGCAATGGTTCAGGTAATTTTTCACCAAATTACTCTAATTCAAATTGGTCACCTAATTTTTACAATGGTGGTTCTGGAAATACTCGATCCAATTTTGCCAGAGGAAGTTATAATTCTACTAGAGGAGGTCGGTTTAATTCCAATGGTAGATCAAATTTTGGAGGTCGTTCAAATCATGGTGGTAGATTTAACAATGGAGGTCGATCTAATGAAAGATTTGGTAGCGGTTACTCAAATTTCTTTCCACCAGTGAGATATGATTACTATGTGGAGTGTCAACTTTGTCGCAAGCCTGGTCATAAGTCTAATGAGTGTAGACATAGATACTCTCGCATTGATTTTTCTGCAGCTCAAGCTTACAATGCTTCTTATGATGATGGCTATTCGAGTATGATGATTTTTGGATTCCTGAACCTGAGGCATTTGCAGTCTATAATGAAGATCCTACATCATCCTCTACATCCTGGGTACCAGACTCTGGTGCTACTCACCATATCACTTCAGATTTGTCCAATTAAAACCTTCATTCAGAATATCAAGGCTCAGACCAAGTTAAAGTTGGTAATGGATCAGGTTTGCTTATAACTCATATTGGCTCCTCTGTTTTTCATTCTAATGATACTACATTGGCTCTTTCAAATGTGCTTCATGTTCCAAGTATCACTAAGAATCTGTTATCAGTGCTTCAATTTGCGAAGGATAATAACTGCTATTTTTGCTTTTATCCTGATCATTTTTGTGTCAAGGATTTGGTCACTCACAAAGAGCTTCTTACTGGACCTGTTAAGAATGGGCTTTATGATCTTCAGTTTCCCATTGCACCTCTCAAGCAAGTTTACTCAACTACCTCCAGTTCAGATGATTGGCACAAGAAATTAGGACATCCAGCATTCAAGACTCTTAAGCATGTATTAGCCTCAGTTAAAACTGTTATAGATGATCATCTTCATACCTCCATTTGTAGTGATTGTCAAATAGCAAAAAGTCATGCTCTACCTTTTCCTTCTGTATCTCAAAATAATGTTCATGGTCCTTTAGATCTTATTCATACAGATGTATGGGTCTCCCCAATTTGCTCAGTGAATGGATTTAAGTACTATGTTTCTTTCATTGACTCATTTAGTAGGTTTACTTGGCTTTATCCACCTTCTTACAAATCTGAAGTGCTACCTACCTTTATCAAATTCAAAACCTATGTTGAGAAACAATTTAATGCTTCTATTAAAATGGTGCAATCTGACTGGGGAGGAGAATACAGAAATGTGTCTACTTATCTAGATTCTTGTGGTATTGGTCATAGAGTTTCATGCCCACATGCTCATCAGCAAAATGGGAAAGCAGAAAGGAAACATAGACATATTGTTGAGACTGGTCTTGCTCTTGTTTCACATGCTTCTCTTCCACTTTCTTATTGGTCTTATGCTTTTGAGACAGCAAATTTTTTGATAAACAGACTGCCTACATCAACACTGCATCAGCAATCTCCTTTGGAGACTTTGTATCATCTGCAGCCAGATTATAATTTTCTCAAAATATTTGGTTGTGCCTGCTATCCTTGTTTAAGATCTTTCAATACACACAAATTGGAGCCAAGGTCAGTCAAGTGCATCTTTTTGGGTTACAGTGCTATGCACAAGGGTTATAGGTGTTTTAATCCATTAACAAATAAGATCATTATATCTAGACATGTTGTTTTTGCTGAACATGAATTTCCATATTCTTCTTTCTTTGGTGCTTCTTCACCAATGTCTAGTTCCACTCAAGATGCCACTTTATCTACAATGTCTGTTTCTCCAATAATTTCTAATGACCCTGATCCTTCATCTGAAATTTCATTGCCTTCCCCTGCTTCTATAAATAATGATCAAAGTACTACAGAAGTAGCTTCACCATCTTCTTTGGTTCCACCAGTTCAAAATGCTCATTCTATGAAGACCAGAGGTAAAAGTGGAATCACTAAGCCTAAAGTTTTTGCAGCTGATGTTCAATCTGTTAATGAAGATATTACAGTGCCTACTTCCTTTACTGTGGCTAACAAAATTCCAGCCTGGAGACTTTCTATGTGTGATGAAATTACTTCTTTGCTACAAAATGGCACATGGATTCTTGTTCCTTATGATCCTTCTTTGAATATTATAGGCTGTAAATGGGTTTTCAGGGTTAAAAGGAAATCAGATGGTTCCATTGAGAGATTAAAAGCAAGATTGGTTGCCAAAGGTTATACTCAGGTTGAAGGAATTGATTTTCAAGAGACCTTTAGTCCTGTTGTTAAGCCAACTACAGTTAGAATGATGCTCTCCATTTGTCTTTACAAAGGATGGACTATAAAGCAATTAGATGTTAAGAATGCTTTCTTACATGGATATCTTTCTGAGGATGTATACATGTGTCAACCTCAGTGTTTTCAAGATAAGGAATTTCCCAATCATGTTTGCAAGCTAAAGAGGTCATTGTATGGCTTAAAGCAAGACCCTAGGGCTGGTTTGGATGCTCAGTCAATTCTCGCTTTAACTGGTTTTTTGCCTCAAAACAGATACTTCACATTTTTCGTGGTTCTGCCACTACGACTTTGTATGTACCGATCTATGTAGATGATATATTGGTCACCGGTAGTTCTCCTTCGAGATATTGCTTCTCTCATTAAAAGTTTGAGCTCGAATTTGCTATTAAGGACTTGGGGATACGCATTTCTTTCTTGGTATTCAAGCGACACATAATGCCACCGGTGTTCATCTTTCTCAGAACAATATGTGAGTAATCCGCTTGTGAAGACAAAAATGGATAATTGTCACCTTGTGCAACTCCTATATCTACTCGGCTTGTTTTTGATTCTAAGTCTCCACCTTTAGAGGATCCCTGCAGGTCACGGAAGTCTGGTAGGAGCTTTGCGGTATGCTACTATTACACGACCGACATAGCATATGCCGTGAATAAAGCACAATGGGTTTATGTCTTCTCCTACCGAGGCTCATTGGTCCTGGAGTTAAACGAATCTTGCGTTATTTAAAAGGTACTGTCTTATGGTCTTGATTTAAGAAATCTTCTAGTTTGCGGCTTCAAGCATTCTCTCGATGCGATTGGGTGGTGATCCCATTGACAGACGATCAACAAGTGGAATGGCAATTTATATGGGTCCTAATCTAATATCTTGGTGTTCTCGCAAGCGTAAAACCTGTCTCCAAGTCTAGTAAGATGAAGTTGAATATCGTGCGATTCTTTGATGCTACATCCCTGAATCGCTATGGATTCAATCCTTGATGACTGAATTGCATTTCTCTTCTCCTAGAGTTCCAGTTCTCTGGTGTGACAATTTAGGAGCCACATATCTCACTGCAAACCCAATCTTTCATCAACGGATGAAACATATCGAAATTGCATTTCACTTTGTCAGAGAATTGGTTGCTAGTAAGCAATTGTCTGTCAGGTATATAAGCACTCATGATCAGTTGGCAGACATTTTGACCAAAAGCTTATCTACTAAAAAGTTTACTTTGTTTCGATCCAAGCTCAGTGTCTCTCCAAAGACCCTGGACTTGCGGGGGGGTGTTAGAGAATCACCTGATCAAAGTACTACAGAAGTACAGTAGTCCTTGTGTTGGAAGATATTTGTAATGTCGGTTGTTACTGGCTCACGTTAGTCAGTGAGTGTACGTTAGTTAGTGAAGTGCACGTTAGTCATACAGCCTGTAATGTCAGGTGTATTCTGATATAAAAACAAGAGCGGTGAATGGTCATTGTAAGAAGAGAAGAATTCAATTAAAAGAATCTCTGAGCAATTGTCTAGCGACACATAAGCTCTTACACAAAATCACAAAGCTTTATTGCACCACGTGAATCCACTAAAATATTCCCTGCCTTGACATCTCGATGTACGTCCCCATGTTGGTGTATGTTCACCAATCCTTTCAAGACTTCACGTAAAATCGTAGCGATCACAGCCTCTTCGAATCCATCTGGAAAAGCTGACTTCATGATATGTTGACATGAACCAGCAGCCATGAGTGGCATAACTACCCACAGATAATGATCTGTAACGAACGAACAGTGAGCCTTCAAGAGATTTGGGTGATCAATCAGAATCATGGTCTGTGCTTCATGAGCCATGTTATACAATTCACTTTTCTCCTATTTCGAATCAACATTACACCTTCTAATATTCTGAAAAGGAGTTATTATTATTCCTAAGTAAAACTAGGAAATTAAACAAGGAAATATCATGCTTCCTTCATAAGTTCCCTATCAATGGAATTCCTTTCTAGAATTTTCCTCTCCACAAAAATTTTGGAGTTCAGCACCTCATGATCTTCTCTTACTTGCCATGAACACCTCTTTGTATTATTTTTTTGCTTTCGGATATGTTGAAAGCGAAAGCAGAAGCACAACATATATTTTTTTGGCTAGAATCATATAAGCACAACAGATTCATACACACATTACAAGAAGCAAGGTTTCAAACTTTGTCAGGAGACATTGGTTACTGTCATACCATCTTGTGCATGATCAAGGGTAAAAATATGGAGATTATGAGGAGGAGACTACGGACAGTACTAACTCGAAAGAAGGAGAAGCTCTTGTATAATATAATGAAGAGATGGTAGAGAGCACTGCTCCTATCTCTTGTGAGGACAGAGTCCCCTGAGGTTGAATGGAAATATGTTAGGAGAAAGAACAAGGGTGGTACGGAAGAGAATGAAAAAAAAAAAGAACAAGGGTGGTACGGAAGAGAATGCAACAACAGCATAGCCCTTGCTGGGCTATCAGCGAAACAAAACAAAAGTTTCAAAATGCTGTCCGGGCCTCTTCATTTGTATCTGATTGGTTTTTGGTTATGATTAATTATTTTTGCTTCTGATCACTTCATCTATTGATTCAAGCGCTGATTGGTTTTTGGTTACGATTAAATTTTTTTGCATTCATGTATAATATTTTTGCATTGCATTTTGATCACTTCATCTTGGTAATCTGGCAGAGTGCGCATTGGCAAAGTATTGGCCGGGTCAGCTGCCCCATATGCCAGTTCTTGGCTCTGCCCTTGTCATCAAGCAAAGGTGTGCATAGCTTCTCGGTTAGATTACTTGTTCGAATAAAACGAACTGAATCAAATTCTTTGTTTTTAAAAAACTACATACCATCTATTAACCATTGTTATGCAACACAGACAGAAGCCAATTCAACTAAAAAACACGCGTCTCGCAAACTAGGCTCCGTGAACAAAAGAAAGTCTGCTTTTCTCATACGCGTCTCATGGAGTTTGATATACTATTTTTAACAACTCCCCCTGCTTTTCTGTCATACAAGAAAGTTCTGTTCTTTCACATTAGCCACTATAACAATGACCATCCGACCTTCATAACTTGTGCAAATTCATTACCACCGGGTGAGGGTTGGCTTAGCTCAACACACACATAAGCCATGTCGGGGGCTTAATCCAAGATATTGTCTGAGCTCTAGACTTGGCCCATTATACCAAAGAGTTCTGAACATGCAAGGACTTCTATTCTGTACATGTTTCCAAATTCTACTATGATGTCATTAGATGGTTCGTAAAAGCTAGTAACCTTGGAAAGACTGCATCATGTAATTCTCTCGTATTGTCAAAATTTTGAGAATTTTCTGCTCTCGGTTTTGGTATTGGTTTTCCTTCCTCAATAATTTCAATGCATGCATGAGAAGATTAATTTAACAATGTCTATGAATCCAATCACCTTGTAAATAGTAAAATTAGGGTATGGAGAAAAATACGGTATTCACCTTGATGCCCATACCACAAATCAACTCTCAACCTATTCTGATGAGAGAAAATATGGTAAACCATTACTTGAATGAGGAAAAATAAAATACTCTTACCTGCATTTATCATTGGTTTTATATATACATAATACATATATACCATTTGATAGAACAAATGTTCCTATAATCTTTGAAAAAAAATGAAAGTTATAATAAATCATAAAACATTACAAATCATGATTACTGAAAAATAACCACATACAACCAAGTGAGTTCAAAAGCTGCTGTATCGACCTCAAGTCGTACCAACATACCCGAAAAAAACAACATTAGATCACTATTATAATCAGAACTTCGTTAATAAAAAATAGATAAGTTGCAAGTAGACTTACGTTAGAAACTACAAAGAAGAAATTGCAAGTAGACTTACTCATTGATTCTTTTTTCCCCGTCAGAAGAAGATGGTGGTGGAGGAAGCATAAGAATATGGTGATGAAACATGAGTAAAAAGAGGTGAAGGAGGCGGAAGAAAAGATTAAAAGTTAGGGTTTTGTGTGAAAAGAGGTTATGTGTCGTGAAAGTGATTCGGTACGCATTTACCCACCCATTCTATTTTGCTATGTAAATCCTTAATTTCTATTGGCTAGGGGCCAGGAGCTCTAGAATTCAAGCTTTTAGCCTAACTTTCATTCTGGAGCCAGTATTTCGGCCTCAAATTATATATACAATGCTCATCCTAATAGCTCTACATGAGCTATCAGCAAACCCCAACCCTTTCTTGGATGGATATATTTGCTATTTGCCTAGATTACTTCCGCTATGTTAGTCCTGCTATTTGATATCAACTAATATGTAAATGTAAAAAATCTTATATTGTGATATTGTTATTGCTTGTTCGGGCCTCTACATTCATAGCTGATTGGTTTTGATTGATTTTTAAATTTTCATGATGATCACTTCATCGACAAGGGCCACATGGCAGTTCCACTCCTGTCTCATTTTTCACATGGAGTAGTTTTTTTGTTTACCAAAACAAACTACAGGGTAGAAAAAGACAACTTTTGTTTACCAAAACAATTGTTCGGGCCTTTACATTCATAGCTGATTGGTTTTGATTGATTTTTAATTTTTCATGATGATCACTTCATCGAAAAGGGCCACATGGCAGTTCCACTCCTGTCTCATTTTTCACATGGAGTAGTTTTTTGTTTACCAAAACAAACTACAAGGTACAAAAAGACAACTTTTGTTTACCAAAACAAAAGTACACATGATGTGAAGACAATTAATGTGCCTACACATTAGACTTTCACAATGTGAAAGTATGGAGCTCTTTTGGTACAACACGGAGTTGTCCTTTAATTCAGGGATCAATGTCGCATGGGAAGACCCTATAAAAGGGGTTCTTCATTAGCTTGTTTAAGCATCGCAGAGTTTCACAACTCAAGTAGCTGCGATAAGAGATAAAGAGAGTTAGATTTCTTTTGTGTTCAGAGAGTTGTGAGTGAGACTTTATTTGAAAGGTCTTAGTGAGAAATAAGTGTGTAATCTTCTTGAATCATTATAGTGAAACAATCTTCATTGTTCGTGGATGTAGGCAACTTTCCGAACCACGTAAATTGTTGTGTGCTTCTTCTTTTCTATTGAGTGTTTCGAAAATGTTAGGTGTATTTTCTCACTGATCTACTTTCCGCAACAATCAAACGGGATAGTAGTGCACGACTATTCCCTACAACTAGTATCAGAGCCGAGTACCTAGATCGAAGGAGAAGAAAATGACATCAAAACTTGGAAAAACTTCAAATGTAAAGTTTGAGGTGGAGAAATTCAATGGGAAAATTAATTTTAGCCTGTGGAAGTACAAAGTTAAGGATATGTTGATTCAACAAGGTTTACACAAAACTTTGTTGGGATCTTCAGGGAAACCCGAGGATGTAAAAGATGAAGATTGGAATGATCTTGATCTTCAAGCATGTAGTAGCATCAAACTATGCTTGGAAAAAGAGATCACATGTAATGTGATGCAGGAAACATCAACTGCAGAAATATGGAAGAAACTCGAGTCGCTTTATATGGAGAGATCTCTCACGAATAAGCTTCATTTGAAAAAGCAATTATATTCTTTTCGGATGAAGGAAGGTGTTAATATTAAAGAACACTTGTGCGAGTTTAACTGAATACTCACTGATTTGTTAAACGTCAGAATTATTTTCATGATGAGGATAAGGCTTTACTTTTCTTTTGTTCTCTTCCTTCTTCTTATGAGCATTTAATTGTCACCTTGTTGCACGGAAAAGACACTGTCAAACTTGATGATGTCACGGGATCCTTGATTTCTGATGAATTTAGAAAGAAGGATCTGGAGCGGCCAGTTGATGGGTTGTTTGTCAGCGGAAGAACTAATGAAAGAAAGCCAAGAAAATTCAATGGCAAATCTAGATTCAAATCCAAACCTAAAGGGAATCTATAATGCTATTGGTGTCACGATAAAGGTCACATGAAGTGGAATTGTCTTAAATTTAAGGCAAGTAACGGGAAGAAAGAGGTTAAAGAAGCGGCGGTGGTTACTGAAGTTGCTTCAGACAATTCAGGCGATGTGCTAGCTGTTACTTCACACGACAATACTACGGATAGTTGGATTCTTGATTCAGCATGCTCATATCACATGAGTCCCAATAGGAACTGGTTTTCTACATATAAAGAATTGAACACCGGTTCAGTTTTGATGGGTAATAATCATGCCTGCAAAATTGTAGGTATTGGTACGATAAGAATCAAGATGCATGATGGTGTTGTAAGAACTTTAACAGATGTTAGACATATTACTGAACTTCGTAAAAATCTCATCTCGGTGGGATCATTGGACTCAAGCGGCTATAAAATTGCTGTCAAAGATGGAGTTCTTCAAGTTCTTCGTGGAGCGGTCATTTTAATTCGCGGCAACAAACAAGGAAATCTGTACTTTCTTGATGGAAGCACAGTTACAGGAGGAGCCGTTATAACACAAGCAAAGCAGAGTCGGAGTTATCCAACACAAGATTGTGGCATATGCGGTTAGGACATATGAGTGAAAAGGGTATGACTATAATCAAGCGAGGTGTTAAGTTAAGTCCAAACCGGGGTTTTGCGAGCACCGCATTTTTGCAAGCAACATCGAACCAAATTTGGAAGTGTAGTTCATAACACTAAGGAACGACTTGATTATGTTCACACTGATGTCACTACACCAAAACATCCGATTTGGGACGGATATACGCGTTGCAATGAATTTTACCAACGCTAATATCCGTTGGAAATAGGGCATAGCAAATTTTTGTGCAACGCCAATATCCGTTGGGCATATTAATTTGTGCAACGTATAAAAACGTTGGTCAAAAAGCTTACCAACGTTTTTTGAGCAACAGATTTTTCTATTTGTGGAACGATTACAGTAATTTAGGCAACGTATTACTCTAATTTGAGCAACACTTATATACATTGCAAACCTGTTTACAGGTAAAAAATAAAATAAATACCGGCTATATTTCCGGGTAAAAAAAATAATTCCGAAAATAATTCCGGTAGGTTTCTGCACCTTCATATACCATTGTAGATCAACTAAAAGACCCAATATATCACAATCCAACAAGATATATTCATATATATCAGCTTGTAATAAATATATGAATCAGCACGTAACAAATGAACTATAATAAAACTTGGTTGATTTAAAGATAAATACGAATCCAAGTTTCTGAATTTTACAATATGAATTAGTTCATAAGAATACCTTCAGTCATTTACATATAAGTTGTATCAGAAGTACCAATGGTTTAAGAGCATTAAAATCAATATCCTGAAGAGTGGAGACAATATTATATGGAAGTTAAGGTTAGTGGTAAAATTCAGTGTGTTAATGAGAGATATAACACAGAACCTGGCACCTTATATGGAAATATGACCTGCAATTGCTTCCCATAATGTCTGGGCCAGCATCGCCATCATCGACTGGGCACATCTGTATAAATATAAAAGAGAAACAAGCTTGTTATAACCACCAGAATAGATGCGCACTCCCAATCCCACCACCAGCAACTATGAATTATTATTACTAAGCTTTGAAGACAAAAAAACTAACTGAAAACAATAATTTTCATGCTCGTATAAAACACAATGCGGAGAATAAACACAAACCTTGGTCCTTGATATCAAGAGTTGATTCGAGCAAGCTCAGTGTAGTTTGAGGCAGTTAATCAACTACAAAAATCAATTCAAAATGGATGATCAAGAGTAGTTGGATGTTGCTTCAGATAGATTCAAATCTTTGCAATACTCATTGGCATGATTTATGCAAGTTTTCATCTTGGTAAACTAAAACTAGAGGATAAATATCTACTAATTAGAATCGAAGACCCATCATGATCATCTCTGGAAGATGGTTTAGCTAAAGCATGTAAGCAAGGTATACATGACATCGCATGCTAATACACAAGTATATACATATGCAACTTTGTTATATTAGTGGGGAAAGAGTTATTATTGTTGAAAGCACACGACATCTCGAGATCAAATAGCAGCCTTTGAGCATACTTGTTTAAAATGCACTTGCAATTGTATAAATATATCTATCTAGGAACTTCCACTTTGATAATATATGAGTTTGATCGGGAGTATGAGATTCAAAATTATACCTCTACGGGATCTTGTACTTTGATAATAAGCTTCCCACTTTATGGACATGATAGTCAAAATCTTTGGTCGGTCTTTGGTCATTATGATGTCATCATCCCGCTTGTGACCAGGCCTTGGCTTCCAAGGTGAAAATTCTATCGAGGAGCGATTGAGAGTGTCAAGTATATAAAAGTGAAAGAAAAAAACGGAAATAAAAAAATTTGAATAATTCAAAATAATATCTTTGTTGCGTGCATATATATAGAAAGGTCCTAAGTGCGGCATTTGTGGTTCTCTCTGTTAGTAACTAAACTATGATTATTCATTGGCATTATTTATGCAAGTTTGACCTGATTTACTAAAAATTAACTTAGATCAATTCAATTTGAATCTATCTGAAGAAAATCGAGATAGGAATTGGTGAGGATTCAAATGCATACCTTTCAAAAAAAAATCAGATAGGAACACCGACGGGTTATCATGGAATTGAACATCAACTCTTCAATACTTCACAAGTAATTGAACTACAATCACCACATCAGACTTGAAATATCATCCCGATATATAGAAAAACAGTGAAAAGTAGAGAACCCTTACCAGTAAGAATGATAGCAAATCAATGTCAAGAACTGGTACCAAAATGGTGCAACAAAACCCATTACCTCAAAAAGAAAAGAAAAGAGCAACTGGAGTATACCAACCTTCTCCCTCTTCCTTTATCCGAGCTTGGGACCGGCAACGCATTCGCATTGGCGGAGTTAAAATGGTTTGACATTAAAATGAACAACAAGAAACAAAATATATATGATAAATTCCATCAAATATATATATAATATGATAAATTCCATCAAACATATAAACCACTAAAATCTATAAAGACAGAGTAGACATATGCATAGTCTGTCTAATCTTCCTACAGCCAAAAAAACACCTAAAAAGAAGTATGTAGAATTCGCCATTATATTAAGCAATCTCCCTAGTCAGTATACCCAAAAACAAAAATCCTATAAGATTCGCTATTATCTATCTTCCTTTGTGTCAAAATACCCAAAAAAAGAAAGTCTGTAGGAGATGTTGTGTTTGTCAAAATACCCTTTGTCAAAATACCCAATCCTAAAAAGTTTCACTATTTGCAGGCTGCATCCTATCCTCGCTCCATTTTACAAAAGCAGGCAGTGATAGCTATTTTAAGAAGAAATAACTATCTCCTTGAGGGGGATCCCAAAGAGCTGCTGCTTGGTCATACACTACCTCGACATAAACTCTCTTCTCAGTCGGCTTCAGCTTTTGACAATGTAAGACATCACCCGGGTGAATACTTCCTAATGCTACAACTTCACCTTTATTGTTTAGTAGCTCAACTTTCCCAGATGTAACCCCAGCAGAAGCAATTTCCTCGTTATCCAGGACATGATGACTTCCACCGACACGATGAGTATTTGGCCCTTTTTCTAGGCTAGGAGTGACTCTTCTAGGAGGATTGGAAGAACTAGCTGGTGCAGACACATTAGTCTTCAGTAAATGTAAGAGCGCCTGTCAACAAGATCATATTAGAACTATCACAGAGTTGAAGGTGTATTAAACTTATTTAAAACTGCACGACAAGTCAGAATTCAACACTTACGTCAACTTTACCGCTTAGCGACCCGAGTTGACCACCCAAAATACTAACATCAGTTTCAATTTTGTTGAGTTTCTGCTCCTTTTGGGAGTCTTTATTTTGAAGAGCAGAAAACGTGACTGCTGCCATCTGAGCCTGCTTCTTGGACGTACGGGAAGAGTAGCCACGAATACAATATTTTTGATTTGCTCCAAACACATCTTCTAATGGCTCTGAAATCAAACAACTCTTGCCATCACTAGCTCCAGCTTGTTTATACTTCTCCTTGGCTTCCATTACTTTCTTCTGTAATTTCATAATAGAATCTTGGTGGTTAGCTAAGAGTATGCAGCAGTGAAATAAGTGTCGTTATTTATTTACTGAAGTATACTTACATGTGCCTCTTCCGCACTAGGATGCACAATCCCATCCTTACGTTGGTGTCCCAACAACCACTTGTCTGTGGTGTCTTTAGGTACTTGTAAAATGCCCGACTCGTCCTGTAAAAATGGTTTATTATATTAAAATTGAACCTCTATCATTATTAAAACCATTAGTTATGTAATTAACAGAGAGTAGAGTTACCAGTTTATATTTCTTGTTATTGTAAGAGCATCGCCCAAGTGTATGGAGGATCGTGGATTGTGCTCTGGATTGTGCATTGAGAATATTCTTTGCTATTATCTCAGGTTTCTTTTCATAGTCAACAAAATCATGCCAAATATTTCGATTCATCCCAGCTGGAACTTTATCTCTTGCAGCTTCCCAGAGTTCTGGAGTGAGTTGAAGGCGTTGGGGCACTTCAGGCACTTCCTCCGGTACAACAAACCCATACTCAGATAATGCAGGCCCCTTCTTGGATCTTTTCCTTTTTCCTCTCACTAGATCCCTTAAGTCAGACTTGAAACTCCGATACAATGGTGGAAATCCCGTTTCTATAACAGGGCGGCAAAGCTTTGGGTCTAAAGGCAATTCAAACTCATCCTGTGATATAGGTTTACGTGGATAAACATTAAGGATAATAACATCATTAGTACAAATGCAAATGTGAAAAATTCGAAGAATAATAGAAATTACCATCAAAGCTGTCCAAACATCATCTTTGAAATTAATTGGCACATGCCTCCACTCAGGATGGTTAACTGGGACATGAATTCTGATTAGCTCTCCAGCCTTAGTTTTGAATTTCTGAGCATACTCTCCCACAGGCTCGAAAGAAATGTCAAGGTCGAGGAGAATCTTTGGCTTCCTTGAAGAAGAGCTGGACATATTTTCTTTGTGATGTCGTACCATTAGATGTGCTTTGCGATTGTGCCATTAACCTGCAAAATAGAAGTATTAATAATTCATACACATGGTCAATTAATAAAGATAGTAGACATCGAAACAACACAATAATAACAGAAAGCAATTATCTAAAACCACTGAAAGCCAAAATCACAAGCTAATTATCATAACAGAACAAGGTTCAAATACAATTGCGATTGTGACCGCGCCTGTTAAAGAAAGAAAAGCAACATTTCAGACCCAATAAACAAAATCAGATAACAACACGCAACATTTAACTACGACGTGACACTAGCAAGGATTTCAAATGGGGTTCATCTTTGAATATCGACTGGAATTCTCCCAATTCAGGATTCAATAAGTCATCTGCTTGTCTAGTAATCTTCCTTGGAGAGAGAATTACAACAGACCATTCAGGGTCCTTCAAATATGTCGAGTAAAACACTTGTGAAACCTCAAAATCAAGTATCGCAGGTTCATCAAAGTCACTATTTGAACTTCTGAAATTATTCAAGTTCACCAGTACCAAGTTGTAATCAGGACACATTTTACACCCGCGACTCTACTTCTCAACTTTCACCCAGTCGCAATAAAACACCACCTCTGTAAACTCTTTGTAGTCAATCTCCAATATTTGTTTAACCACACCATACCATTTAGTCACACCATCGACGAGGTTTTTATCTTTACTACTTGCCCTGTATGTTGTAGTTGCTTCCATGCAAACGCCACTATCTTGTGTGACGCGATCATGTTCTGGCTCATAGGATCTGGATGCGAAGATATGACCATTGACCCTGTACTTGTTATATTCCTTTGCTCCAACAGGCCTTTTACGTAACGCCACAATTTGGAGTTCATTTTGCGCTCTTTCACCAACTGAAGCATTACAGAACTTGTTAGTCACAAAGGAAACTGACTAGCACAACATGAAAATCACCTAAATCTCAGCATAATTACTTTATTATACAACCATTTTATGAAATTTGTTTGTTTTTGTACTTCGCTTCTCGTGCTCTCTATCCCATTTGTATCAACCATTATCTCATCACAATATTCACTGGCAAAACATTCTTACATGTAAGAATATAGTAATCACAAACTACAAAGAAAAGTATTCATAAAGAATCAATATAAAAGGTACTCACGCGTAGTAATCTGCAAGACCTTCTACTTCACGACGAAATATCACCCATCTAACTATCTATATAATTTGTACATAAGATAGAATCACTTTCTTATCTCCATATCCCTTAGGGCCTTCATCACTGTACTCAGAATCGACATCCAAGAACGCTTCACGTGTAGCTTTGTAATTGCCATCCTTTGAGTTTTTTCCCACGTGTTCCATTGCATGCACCACACCTTCAGATACAAGATGATTTTCTTTAATCGAACCTTCCACGTAACGCTTGTTGCTTGGAATGTTCTTGTAAAGCTTCATCGCCCTGCGTAACAACACAAACTACATGTGAACAAAATAGTTTGACACCATCATTTTTAGCTTTAAAATTATGACCTGGTCTCGTTTCAGTGTACACCAGGTGCATATATTTATTAACTGTAAAAATAGAGAATCTGTAAAGTGATACAGAACTCAAGTCAGGAGGGTAATACCCATCATAAATACTAGTGATTAAAACTTGGAGCTTAGCTCCACCTAAGTTATACATGAAACTATTTAGCTTCTGCATAGTCTGTAGGTTATAGTGTCGATTACCAATAACGAAGTTAAAACTTGGTTCAGTTCATGCTCCAGTGTCAAAATACTTTAAAGTAATTACCTTTCAAATGGATACATCCATCGGAATCTAACTGGTCCACAAGTTAGAGCTTCATCAGTAAGATGCACCACCAGATGGATGCTGATAACGAAAAAAGAAGGCGGAAAATACTTTTCCAGAACACACAATGCCTCGGCAACCATGTATTTGGCCTGTTGAAATTCACTTTTGATCATAACTTTTGAGCAGAGTATTCTAAAAAACAAAGTGATCCGTTGAAGAGCCCTCCGAAGGTCTGGGTAGCGCGGGAAAGCATGTTGTAGTAGAACTGACATCAAATATTCCATAATCATATGAAAGTCATGCGACTTCAAACAATGCAGGCCGGGAGGTTTGATAGTGACATTGTTTCCAAGATTTGAGAAAATCCAGTCGGAAACTTCATGTCTTTCAATATCTTCAAAAAGTCATTTCTCTCCTTCTTGCTCAAAATATAAGCAACGTTGGGTACGATGTCTTTACCAGTTTCTGGTTCTTCAGTAATCCATTGACCCCTCTAAATATTCAGAGCCTCCATATCTTTCCTAGCATAGACACTATCTTTCGATTTCTTCTTTAAGTCAAGAAAAGCATCTACAAGATGTTCAATAACATTCTTCTCAACGTGCATTACATCAATACAATGACGATATTCATTATAAACCCATGTTGGAATATCCAGCAGCCTCGACCTTTTGTAAAACGCTTTAGTTGGTGAATCAATATCATCGCAATCAACTTCATAAAATTCTCTCTTTCTCTTCTTACCGTCCTTGGAAAGCTTACCAGGAACATAATGAACATGACTGGTCTTCGCCATTACTTCTTGTCCGGTTAATCGAATCCGGTGCCAATACCTTCTCTTTTGTTTGGAGTCCCATATACTTTCCTGACCTGAAAAGAGGACACTAAAATTCTCAATACCAACGCAATTCCTTTTCAATTGAATAGTCAAAATTTCAAAAATTAAGAACTGAACTGATCAACCAAGCTTGACAAAAAATGAAGAACTGAACTGAACTGAAAATTAAGAACTGAATAAAATCATATAAAACCAGTCAACATGTTATTTTAACTCATTTTCTTGTCAAGAATATCTAGTCCTAGCTGTCAACAAAATCATTGATTCACTTACTGATTCACTTTAGAGGAACATTCGTCTAATTCTAAATTACAAGAAAAGAGCAAATGTTTGTAATACTAGAAATGGGAATAGCAGACGAAGAATATTCTGAGGGCTCTAATGGAGGTGTGGATGTTGATAAAAGTAATGGTGGAAATAACAACTCTAAACCAACTCCCTTGGAAATTATTGAACATGTTAAAATCAACAATGAACCAGAAACTCCAAAGTCAAATATAAAAACCATGCTTAGTTATTTTGTAGGTAATTGTAGTATCAAATTCATGCAACATTTCATCATGTATATAATCAAAAGGAACTAAGGAAATTTTCATTATGTAGACCTGAAAGGATGATTCGTCATTAGAAATCTTCGGAAATTTCTGTACACAATCTTGCGGGAGTGAGGTAACCAATTACTTTCCGTCTCATCTGCACAACCAGGACACGCTTTGTAACCATGAACTACACATCGTGAAAGATTTCCATATGTAGGTAAATCATGAATACCCCACATAAGTATTGCTCTCAACTTGAATGCCTCATTTAAATGCATATCATATGCATCAACACCCTCCCAAATCTGTTGCAGGTCCTCTATTAATACTTGAAGAAAAACACAGATGTCTTGTCCCGGTGCTTTAGGCCCTGGTATCAACAGCGACATGATCTGAAACTCTGCCTTTATACATAGTGATGGTGGCAAATTATACATTACCAAGATAACGGGCCAGCAACTATAACCGGTAGACTGGATGCCGCGAGGATTAAACCCATCAGTTGATATGCCAAGCCATACATTACGCGCTTCACTTTCAAACTCAGGCCACCTTTCCTTTGTGTTCTGCCACTGCACAAAGTCTATTGGATGACGCATATAATCGTAAGACGCTTCTGCTCTATCATGCCATGTTATGTCTTCAGAGATCCATGGTACAGTATAAAACTTCTTAAGTCTTTGATCGAGCGGAAAATGTCGCAACACTTTCTCTGGCTCTTTTGTTGGCCTTGATATTCCATCTTTACCCACTTTAACTTTGTACCTAGATGCTCCACAAGTCGGACATTCTATTACATTCTCAAGGTCTTTCCGGAACAACACACAATGGTTAACACAAACATGTATATTTTTAGCCTCCATTCCCAGATCTCTCAACATCTTCTTCATTATCGGGTATTTTCGGGAAAAGTATTGCCCTCTGGAAACCATTTTTTAAGTAATCCGAAGAGGTAAGTTACACTTTTCCCTGACCAACCAAAAGTCTTCTTTGCATGATGCAACTCTACTATGACAGAAAGCGTTGTATGACCATTCTCACATGATGGATATATCTTCTCCTCTGCTAACTTCTTATACTTGTCGTGCTTCTTACCTAAGCTAGGATCTTGAATAAAGGGATGTTCAGAATCACCTACATCGACATGCTCGTTTAACCCTTCAAATACCCCAAATGCATTGTCAACAAAATCACCCAACCTGCACCCATTATTTCTACTGTCCTCTGCTACATGTTCCTCTACATGCTCCATTGAAGTTTCTTCTTGAACCAATTGTTCTACATTTGCGGTAACTAACTTTGATGGTGGTGTTGTCTTCTCTCCATGTAGTGACCAATGTACATATGTATCTAGCATGCCATACACTTTTAAATCATGCCTCACTAATTCAAACTTCTTAGATTTTGCATTACGACAAACACGACAAGGATAGGGACAAGTTCCCGAGTCTCTAGTTCAGTTATTATATGCAAAGGAAATAAAAGTATCTACTCCTATTCTATACAAAGGACTAAACCTATCTTCAAACATCCAGCTTTCTCAGTCTGTTGAGACATTCTACAATAATAAAGACAGGCCAGATTATAAAATTGATACACTATTTCTAGCCTATAATTCACAACGAAACAAAAGCAATCATTCTTATACCAGCAAACTGATTCCTAGGCAAACTGAATGAATAAAAAGAGACTGAATTATATGAAAACTATGAGCAAATTAAACTACGCAGAATACGAGAGGCAGAAAGTACAGAACACTAGAAGTACAAACAAGCAACAAACACTCTCTGCGATGAACATGTTTCGTGCACGATACGTCGATACCTAAGTAATGAGCTACAGAAATGCATAAAAGACTTAACATTTCTTAAGAATTTGCTTATATGAGAGCCACATATCCACAAAAATCCTAACTTTTCCTAAAAACATTTTTGGCAGAAAAGATTAACTTTTCTTAAGAAATAAGACCACTTGGGCAAAACAACAATGTACAAAAATGTGATCAATATACTACGCCTCAGACGAACAGAACTAACATAAATTGTTAGCAACATTACAGGTTATGTGTAAACAAGAACGTAAAAAGAAGTACAAGGTAATGAGTGAAACAATACCATGTAACCATCTCGAACAACAAGTGGCCTTTTGGGAGTGCAAGTTCTTGTTTTCTTTAGATGAACTGTATGGAAAGACTTATCTACAATGAAATTTTTTCAAAGGATTAGACAAGTGGCTAACATAAAATTTCCAGTTAGTAACTTTCAAGAACAATCCAATATATGAATGCTTATCAGTTCATTATAAGATCAAGTGTCAAACAAACATAAATTAGGTGTAACCCGTTCTATCTTCAACATTTCTAATGAGCATAAAGAACTAAAATTAAGATGTACAATTAGAAATCTAGTCCTCAAGCAAATCTTTGGTTTGTCATCCACAATGTCTCGCATATAATCAACAAAACTAGAGAATGAAATCTCTAAAGGGAAATACGAAACTAAAACTAAGAAGACACGAAGGAATATGTTGTAAGTTTCAAGCAACATATCAAGCAGCAATTTCTCCAACCATGGAAGCACCTAGGAACAACAACAACATCTTGCATATAAAAACTCCAAAGATCTGCTGCAATTTTCAAGTTATAGTTTGAAACTTCCCTAAAGGGTAAATATTCAAATATGAATCCTCATCATCCTTGAACAAGATCTTGATCTTTTGATGTCACTACTAACTTGCAAACAACCAACACATACTATTTCGACAACAGCTGCATAAGACGATATTCTTGTTCAAGGGTAATCATTGTATCACATAACATAACCTTCCTAGAAAATAACCAATCCTAAGACAACATAACCAGATGGATAACAATGGCACGGCATTGGAACAAAAAGTCGTATCAAGACTCTAAAACAGGTAAGCTCTAGTTATTACTATGTTCAAACTAACAAGTTCTTTTAATTCCAATGGGTCCTGTAATATGAAGTGAAGGAATTTATGGAACTACAACATACACTGACAAATGATATCCCCAACTAAAAGTATCAAATTCATAAACAACTAAGAAATCAACCATGTCGATACAAAATTGAGACTACATCCAGCAGTAACAAATCAATCAAGTCACATTTGAATACAAGCATCAAGAGATTGATAACTAAAAAAGCAATTTAACCCTAAAAATAGAACAAAAATAAGCATAAACATTTGATGACACCATAATAATAAAACTGAATATGTTAACTAAGCATCAAAAAAAAAAAAAAAAACAAAAAAAAAAAAACAACTGAAGGGTATAAATGCTAACTTCAAAACACCAAAATCTGTACATGCAATAAGACTCGCACTTCACAGAGTTAGGTCAACAAAATCAAAATTAAACAACAGTACTAGTAAATAATGGTTATACCTGATGATAATCAACTATTTGATGAACTGATTTCGGATTTCAGGAACAAATTTGATTTTGGATTCTAGGTTTAGGAATTTTTTAGGGTTCTAGAGAACAGATCGAGATTTATAGGTTTTGCTTACTGAAATTCAGGTGTCGATTTTGGGTTTCATTGTGAGACAAGGGTTTTGATTCCGCAGGAAGGATTTTAGCCTCGAGGGTTTCGAACTTTCTGCAGGGAAGGGTTTTGGTCTGAGGTTTTGAGAGCTTTCTGCAGTGAAGAACTAAGAGAGAGAGAGAGTAAAAACGAGAGTGATAAATATTTCTCTGAAATAAGAGAGAGAGACTAATAATAAGATGTCTGAAAATGTTGGCTTTTAAAAAATTTGAGGGAAAAATTAATATTTGGTGAAAAATATGAGAGGGAGGATAATTTTGGTGAAAATTTAGATGGAAACATTAGGGGGAATTTTTTGTTGATTTAATTTTAGGAGGGAGGATGATTTTTCTAAAATAATAATAATAAAAAAAAATGATATTATAAAATTGACCAACGTTTTTTTGCGTTAGAACACGTTGCTGCATTAATTTTATTTTACAAATTAGTATTATTTTTTTGTTACCAACGTATATTCGCGTTGCTCAGTGTTGCAACGTCAATATCCGTTGCACACCTCAGACACTGATATGTTGCAAATTACAGGATATGGTGTAGTGTGTGTGGGGACCTTCAAGGTTTACTTCATTTGGAGGATCAAGATATTTTGTCTCTTTCATTGATGATTATAGAGGGAGAGTATGGGTTTATACCATGGAGTCTAAAAATCAAGTCTTTGACATTTTCTTGAAGTGGAAAACGATGACCGAAAAGTAGACTGGCTGGAAACTCAAGTGTCTTCGTTCGGATAATGGCGGGGAATATAAATTTGATCAGTTTATAGAGTATTGTCAGAAGGAAGGTATCACAAGGCATTTTACAGTGAAAAGGATACCGCAACATAATGGGGTGGAGAAAAGAATGAATCGCACCCTATTGGAGAGAACACGGTGCATGTTATTCAATGCTAAATTGGGTTGAGAGTTTTGGGTAGAGGCGTTAAACACGTCGTGTTTTCTCATCAATAGATCACCATCAAGGGCTTTAGACTGCAAGATTCCATATGAGTTATGGTCTGGGAAGCCTGTAATATTGAATTATCTAAAATTTTTTGGGTGTGCTGCATATTTTCATGTGCAGAATAACAAACTTGAGCCAAGATCCAAGAAGGGTATTTTCTTGGGATACCAAAGAGGTGTTAAGGGATACAGGTTGTGGTGGCCAGAATTGGGTAAATTTGTGGTGAGCAGAGATGTTACATTTGATGAGTCACCGATGTTATTCTACGGTGTGGTTGACTCTCAGGTGGAGCCAAGTAGAGATGGTGGATCTCAAGTTTTGGAGATTGATACTCAAGATGATTCTATAAATAAAGAGTCGCAACAAAATACTTTTATAGATTAGGAGGTTACCAATGAAGATAACCTAGAACAACAAGAAGAACTTACCATCAATTGCACGTGATAGACCAAGAAAAGCAATTATAAAGCCAAAGAATCCAAGACACAGTGTCTTTTGCATTAACAATGTTTGATGAAGCGCCTTCTAGTTTCAAAGAAGCGTTAAAGGATCCTCATGTGGAGGATTGGAAATTTTCTATGGAAGAGGAAATGCAATCTATTCGCAAAAATCAAACTTGGGAATCGGTACCATTACCTAATGGAAAGAAGTCTATCAGAAGCAAGTGGGTTTTTACCAAGAAAGATGGTGTTCCGGGCTCCAAAAACGGTGTACGATATAAGGCGCGATTAGTAGCAAAAGGTTATGCACAATTGGAAGGCGTTGACTACCATGAAATCTTCTCTCCGGTGGTAAAACATACTTCTATTCGGGTCCTTTTGTCTATGGTGGGGTATTTTGATCTCGAGTTAGAACAACTTGACGTCAAAACTGCGTTCTTACACGGACACTTGGAGGAAGACATATATATTTCACAGCCCTAAGGATTTAAAGTTGTTGGTAAAGAAAATTTGGTATGCAACTTGAAGAAATCTTTGTACAGACTAAAACAGTCGCCTCGACAATGGAACTTGAGATTTGATAACTTCATGCTTAATCGGGGATTTACACGAAGTGAATTTGATCACTGTGTATACTTCAGGAGACTACAAGACGGTTCTTCTATTTTCTTACTTCTCTACGTTGACGACATGCTTATTGCTGCTAAAAGCATGGGGGAAATTAATAAGATCAAGTTTGAATTGGTTAGAGAGTTTGAAATGAAAGATATGGGTCCAGCACAGAAAATTATTGGGATGGAGATTGTTAGAGACAGAAGTATAAGATGTGTCCGTCATAGTCAAAGGCAATATCTACAAAAGGTGGTAGAACGTTTTGGAATGCAAAATTCAAAGCCTGTTGCGACTCCTTTAGCATCTCATATGAAACTGTCAGAAAGTATGCCTCCATCAACAAATGAGGAACGCGACTACATGAACAAGGTTCCTTATGCGAGTGTGGTTGGTAGTCTCATGTATGCAATGGTTTGCACTCGACCGGATATTTCACAAGCAGTTAGTGTGGTAAGCAGGTATATGGCTAATCAAGGAAAAGAACACTGGAATGATGTGAAATGGATATTGCGATTTCTATGTGGCATGTTGGATGTTGGTTTAGTGTACCAGAGAGATGCAAGTTTGGGATCTTATGTCAAAGGTTATATGAATTCAGATTACGCGGGTGACTTGGATAAACGCCGGTCTACAACAGGCTACGTATTTACTTTAGTTGGGGGTCCAATTAGTTGACATTTTATGTTGCAGTCAACAATTGCATTGTCTACTACAGAAGCTGAATATATGGCAGTTACAGAGGATGTCAAGGAAGCATTGTAGTTACGAGGTCTGGTCGGTGACTTAGGAATTTCTCAAAAAAATGTGGAAATCTACTGTGATAGTCAAAGTGTTATTCATTTAGCAAAGAATCAGGTTCACCATGCACGAACAAAGCACATCGACATTCGGTTTCATTTTATACGAGAGATTGTCGACAAAGGTGAAATTTGTCTTAAGAAAATAAGCACTCATGAAAGTCTATCCGACATGATGATCAAGACGGTACCACCAGTCAAGTTTGAGCATTGCTCAAATTTGATAAACATCCTCAGAAATCAAGCTACTTTGGGTGCAAGGCGCTGTAATGGCGCATAGACATTTAAGTTTGCAGCACTAAGTTGGCATAATTTATCATGCCAAGGTGGAGATTCTTGAAGATCATATGAATGTGGCGTAAAAAATTGAGACAAGGTGGAGATTTGTGTAGCTATTCCTACATAGTGAGTAGTGTTGCCACAACAATCAGTACACTATTGGAAAAGCTGCTATTGTATCATTTTTCACATGGAGTAGTTTTTTGTTTACCAAAACAAACTACAGGGTACAAAAAGACAACTTTTGTTTACCAAAACAAAATTACACAGGATGTGAAGACAATTAATGTGCCTACACATTAGACTTTAACAATGTGAAAGCATGGAGCTCTTTTGGTACAACACGGAGTTGTCCCTTAATTCAGAGATCAATGTCGCATGGGAAGACCCTATAAAAGGGGTTCTTCATTAGCTTGTTTAAGCATCACAGAGTTTCACAACTCAAGTAGTTGCGATAAGAGATAAAGAGAGTTAGCTTTCTTTTGTGTTCATAGAGTTGTGAGTGAGACTTTATTTGAAAGGTCTTGGTGAGAAATCAGTGTGTAATCTTCTTGTATCATTATAGTGAAACAATCTCATTGTCCGTGGATGTAGGCAACTTGCCGAACCACATAAATTTTTGTGTGCTTCTTCTTTTCTATTGAGTGTTTCGAAAATGTTAGTTGTGTTTTCTCACTCATCTACTTTCCGCAACAATCAAACGGGATAGTAGTGCACGACTATTCCCTACACATGCACCAATATTGAAATGTCTAGGAATAAAAGAAAGTCTTCTTGTTTTCCAATATTTGTTCAAGGCCGCTGAACATGCAAGGACTTCTATGCTGTGCGTGTTTCCAAACCCAAAGAATGGAGTGAAAGAATCTTGAAATAAACAAATCACTATAGATTCAGAGACAATTCGTAGCTCTTAGGTATCAACCAATTTGTCATCTTAAAAATGACAAGATTCTGATGAGTAATGTTTACCGGGGTTACATTTTATATGACCCAAAGAATAAAAAAGTTAAACCTGTTTTGGTTTTTGTCCCTAGAGTCTTGTACCCATGGCCAATAGAAGGGAGAATGGATGAACCAATACCTTATATGGAGAGCCTTGTTTCGCTTAAGTCCGGTACTTTTACGAAGAAACACAAAGAAAAGGACTTAATGCAGAGACTACATCAGAAGTATCACACATCATTATATTTTCAATTAGGGACAAGTAAATTAAATTTCTCATGATTTTGTATTTTTTTTTATCATCCTTTTTTTATTTTGTTTTGTTTTTGATTTGAGTTTCAGCACCTTTTTGGTACTTCAATGGCAGTATTTTTTTTTTGTTTTTTTAAAGAAGGTATGGCTTCTTGATCAGTAGACAAAATCCTCGTGTTTATATTTGTAACATTTCCTATACAGTGAAAATATTCTAGATCGAGTGAAAGTGGATTATTATGAACTCTAATTGAGATAGCATTACTTTACCTAGCATTTTTAGGGGCCACTCAAAAGGAATTAGGGCCATCTTTTTATTGCCATCCATTGAAGGGGGTTAAGGGGTGTCTTAAAAATAGGAAATTGTCTATATTGTCCTTCACCTTTATACTAAATCTAAACCAATATCCTTTATTTTCATAATCATATCATTCCTCTTCTTCTTCTCTTTTCTACCCATTGAAAAAAAAAATTTCATCATTTTAATTTTGATTGAAAATAAAGATCGTCGATCAAACAAATGTTATGATTAATTGTTTAAAATTAAAACCCAAAATTCATTAACCTTGAAGTTGAAACATAGAATATCAAAAAAAAAAAAAAAAGAGTTAAACAAACAAAACGAATAGATGATAGTAGTTGTGATTCAAAATTTGGATTTGATTACTTGAAATCAAAAATTTGACCCGAAAATTTTCTTGGATTTACAGCAGCAGAAACATAATCGGTAGATAACAATCTATTTTACCTACCGATTATGGTTGATGTTCTTGCATTTACAGTAGCAGAAACATAATCGGTAGATAATAATATACTTTACCTACCGATTATTGTTGATGTTCATCATTTCTTAAGAACATCAACCATAATCGGTAGGTAAATTGATCGTTATCTACCGATTATTCTTGATTCAAAAAATTCAATTTCTCTATACTAAAAGTTACGCACAATCGGTAGAACACCAAACTACCGATTGTGAAAGTAGAAAATTTCAAAATTTTATTAAGTTTTGAAATTTTGAATTTGGGGCATGAACACAATCGGTAGATAATAAGCATCACTTATTGACACAATTTACTACCGATTATGGTAGTACCAAAGTTCGAAAATTTTAGGATTTTGGCAAAATCACATTTTAGGGCCAATATACATTCGGAAGTTAAATTTACTACCGATTATGGTAGTACTAAAATTCGAAAGTTGAATATATTCGGAGGTTAAACTACCACACTTTACTACCGATTATGGTAGTACCAAAGTTCGAAAATTTTAGGATTTTGGCAAAACCACATTTTGGGGCCAAACTACATTCGGAAGTTAATTTACTACCGATTATGGTAGTGCTAAAATTCAAAAATTGAATATATTTGGAGGTTAAAGTAACACACTTTACTACAGATTATGGTAGTACCGAAGTTCAAAATTTTTAGAATTTTGGCAAAATCTCATTTTGGGCCAACATACATTCGGAAGTTCAATTTATTACCGATTATGGTAGCACTAAAATTCGAAAATTGAGTATATTCGGAGATTAAAGTAACATACTTTACTTCCGATTATGGTAGTACCAAAGTTCGAAAATTTTAGAATTTGGACAAAATCTCATTTTGGGGCCGATATACATTCGGTAGTTAAATTTACTACCGATTATGGTAATACCAAAATTCGAAAATTGAGTATATTTGCTAGGTTATTTTACCATACAGCCGATCAGTAAATAACAAAAGACCACTCAACTCAAAGCATGTAAACAAAACAACAAAACTTTTTTATTATATACTTGTGGTATGTGTTTGAACAATTCAACAGGAACTACTAATCAAACTAGGCAGTAAGCGTTCAACTTCTTCTTCCCCATCCGGAAGCTGTGAAGCCAGTGTCTTTATAGCTTCGACGTCGAAATTCCAACCGCTGATCCTGTATCGTGGTAATTTTGCCCTTTCCACTTCTGCCAATTTCTTTTGTATAACCATGTCTGGTTTTATCTTTGATTCTTTAGAGGAATCCGCCAGACTAGGTAGCTCCTTCAGCAGTGTACGTGTAAGATACTCACTGGAACGAGCTTTCTTGAAGAAGGGATGCTTTAATAATTTTTGTGCTGAAGGACGCTCGTGAGCTTTTTTATGCAAGCACAACTCGATCATTTCCCTAAAAGACTTTGAGAACTTCTTGTCCCTTCCGCTATGATCAAGTCGAGGCGGTGCATCTTGTATAGTCTTTACAAGAATCTTCATCAGAGGAAATTTAGACAAGGGGGCATGCCCATGAGCAAGTTCCAATGCTGTTATACCAAAAGACCAGATGTCAGCTTTGAAGTCGTATTCTTTTCCCTCCATAACCTCAGGTGCCATCCAGCAGGGTGTTCCCGTAAAAGTATTTATTCCATGTAGCCTCTTTCCTGCATCAAAAAGGCTGGCAGAAACACCAAAATCACAAAGCTTTATTGCACCACGTGAATCCAGTAAAATATTCCCTGCCTTGACATCTCGATGTACGTCCCCATGTTGGTGTATGTTCACTAATCCTTTCAAGACTTCACGTAAAATCGTAGCGATCACAGCCTCTTCGAATCCATCTGGAAAAGCTGACTTCATGATATGTTGACATGAACCAGCAGCCATGAGTGGCATAACTACCCACAGATAATGATCTGTAACGAACGAACAGTGAGCCTTCAAGAGATTTGGGTGATCAATCAGAATCATGGTCTGTGCTTCATGAGCCATGTTATACAATTCACTTTTCTCCTTTTCGAAATCCAACACTTTGATTGCAACAGTTTCTTGTGTCGGAATACAAACTGCACGATAAATTGTTGCAGTAGCTCCGCTACCTATTTCTTCAAACAGATTATAATGCTCGGCTCCTAGAGGGTACTTCTGCTGCTTTTCCATCTTGCGTTCTTGAGTTTTTTCTCAGAGTTCTTCTCTTTCGTTTTCTTGAAAGATCTCTCTGAAAACTTATGAGTAGCTAATGTTATTCTCTATACGGAACCCTGACACAGTATATATAGGAAACTATGCCGCCTTTTAAAACTTACTTAGACCCGATCTCTAATTCCATTGGCTAGCTTGGCCTATAAAGCAGTTATAGGCCGAATCCTATTTCGAATCAACATTACACCTTCTAATAATTCTGAAAAGGAGTTATTATTATTCCTAAGTAAAACTAGGAAATTAAACAAGGAAATATCATGCTTCCTTCCTAAGTTCCCCTATCAATGGAATTCCTTTCTAGAATCTTCTTCTCCACAAAAATTTTGGAGTTCAGCACCTCATGATCTTCTCTTACTTGCCATCAACACCTCTTTGTATTATTTTTTTGCTTTCGGATATGTTGAAAGTGAAAGCAGAAGCACAACATATATTTTTTTTGCTAGAATCATATAAGCACGACATATTCATACACACATTACAAGAAGCAAGGTTTCAAACTTTGTCAGGAGACATTGGTTACTGTCATACCATCTTGTGCATGATCAAGGGTAAAAATATGGAGATTATGAGGAGGAGACTACGGACAGTACTAACTCGAAAGAAGGAGAAGCTCTTGTATAATATAATGAAGAGATGGTAGAGAGCACTGATCCTATCTCTTGTGAGGACAGAGTCCCCTGAGGTTGAATGGAAATATGTTGGGAGAAAGAACAAGGGTGGTACGGAAGAGAATGAAAAAAAAAAAAACTATCTCTTGCGAGGACAGAGTCTCTTGTATAAAATCGAAGCATTCTTCTTCCTCTTCTTCTTCCAAACAAAAAAAAAAAAAGAAAAAAAAAAGCAAAAGATTGCCTTGGATTCAAGTGCACACACCAAACACACACAAATTACTAATAAACCCCAAGCTAATACACATATATCGATGAGACATAGGAAGATTGGAGAGAAATATGAGCTAGAAAATTGTAATTTATTTCATTAATTTGCTCTCAACTAGTTAAGAGCTAACCATACATGTGATTTAAATATGTTGAGTAAAAACAATAATAATAACTTTGATTAGTCATTTTTTGGAATGACTTGATCACAAACATATAGCAGATATTTTTATCTTAAAATTTTCTACTAATTTCTATGTCTCATCGATATTTCTAAGGCAGAAGATATTTCGTTCAAACGTCTCGAAGTGATTGAAGAATGCTTAAGTTAAATATTGCTTGTACCTTTTGTACGTCTTGATATATGGGTGATGCAAAAATACGGAGTGAAAGATTCTTGGACCAGACGCATCACCACTACCCAAGAACCAATGATCGGCTTCCGAAACCGGTACGGTGTTTTGAGAATTAATGGCGAGATACTATTCAACAAGGACTTGGAGTTGGTATTGTTTGCCACAAAGAATGATACAAGTAGAGTTTTGAAAATGGATGATTCTGATATTCAATGGGGGGTAGAAGATAGTTATTTGGAAAGCTAGTTTCAGTTAACTCAGGTGCTTACGTAGGAAAATTGTCTAAGTGGCCGAAGATGACATGGGGTTCGCTCTTTTCTGTGTTAACGGGTTTGGATACGTGAAAACTACTTGGGCAGGATAACCAGCAGGCGGTTAACTCTGAATTGGCTGGTCAATACGTGTCATTTGTTAGTCGACCTCAAAGCACTCCCATCCCTGCTTCTTGTTATGCGAAACATTACTCTGTTAGATGATAGTCCCACATCTGAGAACACTATCTTGGAAATTGTGCACATAATAAGTTAGATTTGCATTCTATATCGCCAATCAGCTATGAATTGAATGCCCATCCAATAGCTATATATGAGCTATCAGCTATTCCCGACCCCTTTAAAGGAGAAACAAGTTATGCTGCAATCTATGCAACAAAACAACAACATAGCCCTAGCTGGGCTATCAGCGAAACAAAACAAAAGTTTCAAAATGCTGTCCGGGCCTCTTCATTTGTAGCTGATTGGTTTTTAGTTATGATTAATTATTTTTGCTTCTGATCACTTCATCTATTGATTCAAGCGCTGATTGGTTTTTGGTTACGATTAAATTTTTTTGCATTCATGTAAAATATTTTTGCATTGCATTTTGAACACTTCATCTTGGTAATCTGTCAGAGTGCGCATTGGCAAAGTATTGGCCGGGTCAGCTGCCCCATATGCCAGTTCTTGGCTCTGCCCTTGTCATCAAGCAAAGGTGTGCATAGCTTCTCGGTTAGATTACTTGTTCGAATAAAACGAACTGAATCAAATTCTTTGTTTTTAAAAAACTACATACCATCTATTAACCATTGTTATGCAACACAGACAGAAGCCATGTACGGGATTCAACTAAAACATTGCCTAAGCTCCGTAAGCAAACACATGTGGCTTACAAAACACGCGTCTCGCAAACTAGGCTCCGTGAACAAAAGAAAGTCTGCTTTTCTCATACGCGTCTCATGGAGTTTGATATACTATTTTTAACAACTCCCCCTGCTTTTCTGTCATACAAGAAAGTTTTGTTCTTTCACATTAGCCACTATAACAATGACCATCCGACCTTCATAACTTGTGCAAATTCATCACCACCGGGTGAGGGTTGGCTTAGCTCAACACACACATAAGCCATGTCGGGGGCTTAATCCAAGATATTGTCTGAGCTCTAGACATGCAAGGACTTCTATTCTGTACATGTTTCCAAATTCTACTATGATGTCATTAGATGGTTCGTAAAAGCTAGTAACCTTGGAAAGACTGCATCATGTAATTCTCTCGTATTGTCAAAATTTTGAGAATTTTCTGCTCTCGGTTTTGGTATTGGTTTTCCTTCCTCAATAATTTCAATGCATGCATGAGAAGATTAAGTATAGCAGCAAAATAAGTCATGTTGAGCCTTCCGGTTGAAATTCAGGAAGATATATTTCTAAGATTACCTGTGAAGTCGGTTCTAAATTGTAGGTACGTATGCAAACCATGGAGTATTCTACTTTCAAGCTCTAAATTTGTCGATTGTCACCTTCAACATAGTATCCAGAAAAACAACCCTATATTCCTCCTTAAACGTTACGAAAACCTGGGTTTCAAGGTACCTGGGATTTATTCCATAGACTATGCTTCAATATCATGTGAATCTATTAATGAAGCTGTACCGATGGAATACCCATTCCAGGATAAGCCACTTCGTTTCGAAAATTTGGGTTCTTGTAATGGATTGATATGCTTGGGCATTAGTAGTAGTAGGAATACAAATATTGGTCATGAATCATGATTGTAGCGTTTGTCTTTGGAACCCATCAACAGGTGAGTATAACAATAATATACCAGTGGCACCATTATTTGATAACCATCAGCACTGCTACAATGTCAGGTATGGGCTTGGTTATGATGGCAGCACTGACGATTACAAGATAGTAAGACTAGCAAATTATGGAAATTCTGGTCGTTTTGGAGCTCATGTCTATTTCTTGAGATCAGATTCATGGAAAGCTGTGGAAACCATCCGGTACTCATTTCTTCTTGCAAATAGATCTCCCGGCTTGCCTTTTTAATGGAGCACTTCACTGGCTGGTCACTACT
Organism: Papaver armeniacum; assembly: GCA_023531295.1. Taxonomy (NCBI): domain Eukaryota; kingdom Viridiplantae; phylum Streptophyta; class Magnoliopsida; order Ranunculales; family Papaveraceae; genus Papaver; species Papaver armeniacum. The sequence continues at coordinate 214,348 of JAJJWW010012205.1, forward strand.
GCCACCAACTCTGAAGTAATACTATGTTTCGATATAAGAATTGACAGAATTTTTGATATGTCGTTCCCGAAGAATTGAGTTCATATCCAGAAGATAATTCATTCAAAAGTCTCGGAGTCATTGAAAAACGCTTAAGTTTAATATTGCTTGTACCTTTTGTCCGTCTTGATATATGGGTGATGCAAAAATACGGAGTGAAAGATTCTTGGACCAGACGCATCAGCACTACACAAGAAACAATGATCGGCTTCGGACTTCCGAAACCGGTACGGTCTTTTGAGAATGGTGAGTTACTATTCAACAAGGACTTGAAGTTGGTATTGTTTGACACAAAGAATGATAAAAGTAGAGATTTGAAAATGGATGATTCTGATTTTCTATGGAGGGTAGAAGATAGTTATCTGGAAAGCCTAGTTTCAGTTAACTCGGGTGCTTATGTAGGAAAACAGAAATGGACAACAGATGGAGACACAACCGAGAAGTCTAAGCCGCCAAAGATGACATGGGGTTCGCTCTATTCTGTGTTAACGGGTTTGATTAGTTATTTTTTGACTTAACAGTATTGGTAGTTCTTTGTAATAGTTGTTTGTTCTGGTAGCCGGACCAATTTATGTTGATAATCTATCCCTGCTTCTTCATTCGTAGATGATTGGTTTTTAGTTTTGATTTACTATTTTTTCATTACGATCACTTCATTTCATCAAATTTAGTTGTGTGTAAACTGGAAGGGCATATGAAGAATGCAATGGCAGGGCGATAGTGCAGTTAGATTACTGTTAGCATAGTATAGTCATAATTAAGTTCAACTTTGGCAAGCCACAACTCATCCAGTGAAACGAAATCAATTCAACAAGCTCTTAACCCAGTGCATACGCATCCGAATGACTTGATCACAAAATGAGTACTCAGAAGCTAATTCTATACTAGGTATTACTTGGCTCCACCTTTGTAAATAAAACCTTAAGGTTTATTATCGAGCAAATGTAAAAAAGAAAGAAAAAAAAAGAATTAGTTGTATAGGATATATATATCGGTAGATAAAGTCACCCAAACTAAGCTCTGGGAACAAAAGAAAGTTTACTCTTCTCACAGAGAGTTGGATATATTTTAAACCAGGTAAAACACAAAAATCTGATCGTGCACATGACTTTTGTTTCAGAAATCTTGTCAAACTTAGCCGCCCAAGATGACATTGAGTTCCCTCTTTTCTGCGTTAACGGATGTGGTTTCTTGTTCTGATTGCGGTAACAATTTGTTCTAGCGTTAGAATTTCCTTAAAACCGCTATCACTTGAAAATAATAGTCCCACATTGGAGAATGCGATCTTGGTAACCGTGTACATAATAAGTTAGATTTGCCTTCCATAGCGCCAATCAGCTATGAATTGTATGCCCAACCCAATAGCTCTACATGAGCTATCATCCAACCCCCCCGAAAGGTTGGAAAAAAGAAAAAGATGAGGTGAAGGCATGCATGTGTGTGTGTGCGCCCGCGAATAGCCCTACATGGGCTATCAGCTAAACAACAATTTGATATGTTGATATGTTGATGTGTCTGGTTCAGAGGGGGCCTCTACATTCATAGCTGATTGGTTTTTTAGTTTTAGCTGGTTTTTTCTTTCAAGAACGAAAGCAAACAGCTACAATTGAATTCCAATCAATGTGCGAACATAAATTAGCTATTGGAACAAGCAAACCATGGGTATCGTCGGAGCCATGAACGAGTTTCCTACAGAAAGCATTCAAATGACATATATATGTTTCCTTCCATCTCTTAAGTAAATGAATGACAATCTTAACCTATGTTGTAAAAGGCGCTAGGCAAGGCGAGGCGCCAAGCCCAGCGCCTTTGGCGCCCCAGGCGAGGGCCTTTTTTTAGAAAAAAACAGAGTTTGGTATAATTTGGCGCCTGGGCGCCTTTTTTTCCAGGCGCCAGCCTTGCGCCTAGTGCGCCTTTTACACCATAGATCTTAACTCATCCAGTATACTATTCACTGATTAGTATTCAGTCTGCATCCAGATATTTCAATCAGTCCATCATCTACATAAGTGCATGGGGTTCAACCAAAATCTATTTCACAACAAGATTCTTATATCTACCAATTTTAAATATGATTCCCACATTACCATGTTCTGACTTTTACATCAAACTAAAGTATGTGTTAACTGAGTCATGGAGAAGAACGCTTAAATACCAACTATGTACAACTGTTGCGAATAAGAATTTAGCATGCAAGTTCACAACAGTTGTATATCAAGGTTATACGTAACAAATTTAAAGTAATGTTAAGATTAAAAATAGTCCCACATTGGACAAGGGGATTCCGAGGAATTTCTATACAAGTGATCAGAATGGCAGTACTAATCGCCAATCAGTGATGGTTTGGATGCCCACCAATAGTCCTACATGGGCTATCAGCCAACCTACTTGCATTGATATAAGCAACCTCGGGCCTCTCCAGCCATTGCTGATTTGGTTTTTAGTTTTGGTTTATTATTTTTGCATTCCGGTCACTAAAATCCCAGCGAAAAGCTTGAATTTTAATATCCCTGATGATATATGGAACCTTTTATCTCTTTTAAATTAAAGATTGCTGCCGGGAATCTCCTCCGAAGTTGCTTGCCTTGCTCCATTAAGTTGTAGCTTTTCCAACTGACACCAGATACCATACACAACTGGACAATGAATAAGGAGACGATCAACTGACTCAACATTGTTAGAACACAGCTGACAAACACTAGAAGAGTCGAGAGCCATATTGCGACTATGCAAATTATCCATAGTTGGAAGCTTACCAAAGAAAAAATCCCACCTTTTGTGGCCAAGCTTTAGACCAAACTTTAGACTTTGGAAAGGAATTGGTAGGAGTATCCAATACCATCGCAGCGTCATAAGCTTTCTTAACAGAAAATATCCGTTTTTTATCCCCAAGCCATATGAGTTGATCATCCTAACAATTAGAAAGGCCAAGTGCATCCAGGTGTTGCATGAAAATAGTCAAAAGAAAGTTTACTTTTCATAGCTGATTGGTTTTTTAGTTTTAGACATTGATGAATGTGATGACTTGATGACGGGCCTCTACATTTCGTAGCTGATTGGTTTTGTAAGTTGGATTTATTTTCATTACACATTAAGACTAAGATGATCGCAATTTGGTTTTTAAGTTTGATTCTACCGGTGCAGTTTGATTGCTGTTATCATGATAGAGTCGAAGCTAAATTTAGTTCCATCATAATAACAACGTTGACAGTGACCATTCGATCTTCAGAACTCGTGCAACTTCATGCAAAATCACTTGCCATGTTTAACTTGATTCGTTTTGATGATATTTACGAATTACGAGCCACAAGATTTGATGGCTTTTTAGGCTTCAGTTTGGGTTTAGCTTGCGAAAACTACACTTTTTCTTGGACCAATTTTGGATATGCCATTCCCAGAAGAATTGGAGTTCACATCCACACAGGATAGTTTGTTTAAAAATCTCGGACTGATCGAACAATGCTCAAGTTTAATATTGCATGCATGTACGTACGGTTGTACCTTCCGTACGTCTTGATATATTTTCGGACAGACGCATGCATCACCACTACCCAAGAATCAACGATTCGGACTTCCAAACCATTATCTAATCTACAAAATGTTTCAGCTGAAAGTGAATCTGGTAGTTTTAACATATCCTTGGCGACATGACGTTAAATAAAGTTACTTTAATACTCCCTCCGTTCCATTTTACTTGCTTTTTTAGGGTTTCTTTTGTGTTCCAAATTAGATGATAGTTTTAGTTTTTTCTCCCAATTTTCACTAATCTATCCCTGCTTTGGAATCACACCAGATAATTAATTCTCATGGTAATCAACCAAAAACAATTATTCTATATTATTTAAATATACCCCATGGAGGATATATACTCAATCTTGTACATCCCAAGTACATTACTATGGGATTGATAACTTTCCCTATATTCTAGAAACACAAAACTAGGTTATTTAACTCTTTATGTAGGAATTAATATGGGTATTATTGGAAAGATTTTACTCTCTCTTATATTTCTTAATATCCGTGAAAAATCCTACAACGTCAAGTAAATCGGAACGGAGGGAGTATATATTTCAACCAGGTAAAACACAAGAATTTGATTCGATTGTGCACATGTTTATCTTTTTTTTCAGACTTGTTGTCAAACTAAGCCGCCCAAGATGACATCGGGTTCCTTCTTTTCTGCGTTAACGGATTTGGTTTCTTGTTCTGATATAGCTAGCGGTAACAATTTGTGATAGCGTTAGAACTTCCTTAAAACCGCTATCACTTGAAAATAATAGTCCCACATCAGAGAATGCGATCTTGGTAATCGTGTATATGATAAGTTAGATTTGCATTCCATATCGCCAATCAGCTATGAATTGAATGCACATTCAAATAGCTCTACATGAGCTATCAGCCAACTAACCCCGTCAAGGAGAACAATGTTGCATGTCTATGCAACAAACACAACATAGGCCTAGCTGGGCTATCAGCGAAACATCTTTATCAAAGAAAAAAATGCTGTCAGGGCAAATTCATTTGTAGCTGATTGGTTTTTTTTTTTTTGGTTATGATTAATTATTTTGGCTTCGGCATCTTGGTACTTGATCACTTCATCTTGGTAATCTGGTGGAGTGCGCGTTGGCAAGTATAGTCTTGGTACTTGATCACTTCATCTTGGTAATCTGGTGGAGTGCGCGTTGGCAAGTATAGGGATCAGCTGCGTAATCACATGCAGTCCACCACATGCCAGTCCTTGGCTCTGCCCTTGTTATGATCTTAAGGTTCATTATTGTCATAAAGCAAAATCTGCTCGGTTATATTATTTGTCGATTTTTTGTCAGAATATAAACAACTGAATCAAGTTTTCTTTGTTTTTAAAAAACTGCGTATCATCTCTATTAACCATTTGTCACCAACACAGCCAGAAGCCATGTACAGTATTCAACTAAAAGATTGTCTAAGCTCCGACCTAGTCCATCAGGCTCGCAAACTAAGCTCCGTGATCAAAAGAAAGTTTGCTTTTCTCATACGGAGTTTGATATTTCTTGTCAACCAAGAAATCTTATTCTGTAGTTAATGAAATCCTTGTCCAACAAAAGAAAGTCTGCTTTTCCTTTGTTCCCTGCTTGCTAATGTAATGTAAGCTTCTTTCATTTTTTCCGAGTGAATAAAAAAATAGAATAAACGAATATGTAGGATTCAAGTAAGTTACAAACTCACTTCATTATAAAGACAATTTTGTGACTCATATTGTTTTGAGGATGATGATGATGATATGTATTGGAATATATGTTGCATATCTACCACCGAGAATATCGAGGTGGTTGTGAATCCACAGAAGATATCAGAAGACCAAGCCAGCTTCAAGATTTATAGCTTTACCTAGTCAAGATGGTTAGTTAGGTTTAGCTTTATCATTTATCCTATTATCCTATAAATAGGAATATTGGTGTAATTGTAAAACTATCTCAGTGAGTTATTGAGATCTCCAATATATTCTCCCTACGGGGTTTATCAGTGGACGTAGGTCAAATGGACCGAACCACTTTAACCTTCTGTGTTCTTTGTTTCCATCTTACCATTTATATTTTATGATGGTACAGAGCAGGAAAAGATCGTTGCTTCCTCTTTATTAATCAGAGTCTAATCGAGTCTCATTGTTTCCCTTATCTGATTAGCATCACCAACATTTTTTTTTTCCTTTGCTAATCAATATTGCTGCTGCATTTTTTTTAAAAGATGCTTTGAAGTTTTGTCTCCTTAAATCTCGTCATCAGAGATCGATATCCTTTTTTCGTTTTGTTCCTCAATCGTATTTTTTCTTTCTTTTGCTTGATCAAAGTTTCGCTGCGATTTTTTTTACAAGACTATACAAATCCCTTTTGTGTTTACAATGGAAAACCATGTATTGATGTTGTTTTGGAGCTTCCATCTTCCAATCTTTTAACACCAACGAGGGGATTTTCTTATTTGGTTCGCGATCAGGTAACAATATTCTCATTATTTTCTTTCTTCTTCGTTGCTATTTTAGCAATTGGTTCAATGAAATTGTGGATGGTTAAATATACATTCGTGCAATTTATTTGTTCTAGGTTCATGTTTTCCAAGAAGATCCAATTATATTTTATGTCAGTAATAAACTAATAATAATGGTTTAGTCTTGACTTTCAAGGAATACCATTTCGATGATATGAGTATCCCTTCTCGACTTCCAGATATATCTCATTTTGGATTTTTATCCAAGATTACATTGTTCATTCTTTGTTATTAGTGAACAACGATGTATTTGATTCACTTACATTTCGGACGTCAACATTAATTGGGTTGACTCATTCGCAAAGATTAGATTGTTCTATCTAATTGTTTTTGCTATTTCTTCCAAAGTTTGGACGCTATATATGGTGTTTTCTTGTGTTTTTTATGTGGTCTGTTTACACAGTGGATTGAGAAATATAGCGAGTCTCCGATTCATCGCATCGTGGTGTTTGATTTATCAACAAATCATTCATTTTGTTTTTCAAGAATTTTTGTTTGTTTTTTATTAAGGATTTGGACGGGCTACCATGGTGTTACATGGAGCGTTCGAGTTCTTCTTTTCTTGCAACAATATTTTTTTCCTCTCGAAGTGTGACGGGTAAACTTTAACCAAGTAGTCATACTAAGTTTATTGTTGTACAGCTCCATCCATTGTTACGGAGCTATATATACACACATGATATCAATGATCATTGATGTGTTATCACGAGAAGTCTTTTATTTTTCTGAATGCTTCTTTCACAAGTTCTAGACTTGTTCTTGGATTTTACTTTTCAAAGGTCTCTTGACTCCTTTAATTGATTTGTGATTTATGACTATAACTATACACTCATGCTCATAAAAAGTATGGGTGATAGAAGATATGGTTTCTTCTTTTTTTATCATCTCTGTAAAGAGATTTTGTTACATTTTGTAATTTTTTTTTGTGCCATCAGTTTATGGCATAACCAACTGAAAATCTGAAAGTGGTTGTTTTGTTTACCACCGATGATCCCAAATAAGTTTTCTAATCTAAAATCAAGCTTCAAAAGATCGAAGGATATTGTTATTCTCAATTTTATTTTTCTTTGCATTGAAATATAATCTTTGTATTGTATTTTTCTCTGTGCTAACTTTCTTGGGACCTATCATGTGTTCCATGTTGTTAGCATTCTGTCCATGTCTTTCCTTGGTCATTTATTTACAAACCAAGCAAATTAAAGCCATTGTGCTTCTTTGAGGCCTTTTGAGCCTTTTATACCATAAACCCAATTTTCGGTGGAAGTTTTTCTAAAATTTCTTTTGGGCAGTGCTATTTATCACTTTGAATGTGATTCCGTGTCCACCTTTTCATTCACCCATGAAGATCATCATTCCTTTCGTACGTCGACTGTTGATGCACATAAAGACTTATTTTATCACTTTGAATGTGGTTATCATTTTGCTGTTACTGCTGGCTGCTGCTAATATCAAACAAGTTTGGATGCTCCTGTTTGAAGATCTAAGCTAACTCCTGATGTAAGAGTCGAGAATTTACAACAGTTTATGTACGAGCTAGAGGCAAAGTGTTATGTTTACCAAGTTGTGGTGTTCAGTTCACAAGATTTGCTCAAGTGACTATTGTGATGATGTTCAACTTACATAATTGAAGAGTGAAGACTGTTTTCTGTTTGTTCCCTCAAGTCATAGTTCAAGTTGCAAGTGACTATTGTGATGATGTTCAACTTACATAATTGAAGAGTGAAGACTGTTTTCTGTTTGTTCCCTCAGGTCATAGGTTCAAGTTGCACACTTCAAAATTTTCTGTGTCCAACTTGAGGGGGGTATTAGAATATATGTTGCATATGTACCACCGAGAATATTGAGGTGGTTGTGAATCCACAGAAGATATCAGAAGACCAAGCCAGCTTCAAGATTTATAGCTTTACCTAGTCAAGATGGTTAGTTAGGTTTAGCTTTATCATTTATCCTATTATCCTATAAATAGGAATATTGGTGTAATTGTAAAACTATCTCAGTGAGTTATTGAGATCTCCAATATATTCTCCCTACGGGGTTTATCAGTGGACGTAGGTCAAATGGACCAAAACACTTTAATCTTTTGTGTTCTTCGTTTCCATCTTACCATTCATATTTTATGAATACGGTATTGGGATTCAAGGGTTTTTCAAATAATTGAGGAGAAAAATGGAGAAAAAAATATCAATAATTGACAAGTTAAAAAAACACCCAAATACGTCTTATCATGTCTCGTTCATGATACCTCCCGCACAACAATATCTTTTTCATTGTCGTCATCGTTGGGATTAAAAACACAACTCTTTCTGCTGAAAGTGTTCGAGACGGACAACATCCTTTAAGAACGCGACTCCAGTTAGGAATCCGTTGAAATTATGATTAGGCCATTAGGGCGAAAGTTTTAGCCAAAGTAGATAATAACAAGTACAAGTAAGAGTCAAGTCTTTCTTACATAACCAAAGATGAAAATGCAGATAATAGTCACTCGCCTAATTAAGCTGCAAGTATGTCCGGATGATAGTATAAATGAAATATTATTAATCATTCTATCGCCGAGAATAATGATGAACATATAAGCCATGTTGGGGACTTAGGTCCGATCAAGTGGGGGTGGGGAGATTATTAAGTGGGGGTGTGCGACATATCAAAGAATGGTGGAGAAAGTATTTAAAAATGGATACATACAACATTAGAAGTCTATGTCGATGATATGTTGATAAAGAGTAAAGAGGCAAAGGATCATGTTATAATTTGAGTGAAATATTCGGCGCCTCATGAGACGGACGGCATTCTTGTGATCCTAAATACCAAAAAAAAATAAAATGAAAAGAAATACAAACACTTGACGCAAATTTAAGATAGTTACACACTTAAATAAAAAACAAAGACGGATTGAGATTACTTACGATAGTATTATGGATCGTACATGCCCATGAGTCCTTGTATCCAAAAAGAACATTGCCACCATCTTTTGGGGTCCCCCTTGGGTTCTCATCTTTTTTCAGTGTAACCATCAAGTGACAGGGACGCATGTGGGAATCAACTGCTTTAGTGATCACCCTCTTCTTCTTTCCGGTTTCAGTTGAAGTTGAAGCTTCGGTTTGTTGAACAATAGCTAGAGTTTGTTCTCCATCTCCATCTCCATCTCCTCCTCCTCCTCCTTCTTCTTCTTCTTATTCTTCTTCTTCTTCTTCTTCTTATTCCACTGCCTCTTCAACAATTTCATCTTCTCTACCCTTACCTTTATCTCCATTACCATCATCATCATCATCATTACCTCCTCCAACATTAGGCATGTCTTGATCACCATCATCATCATCATTATTACCTCCTCCAGCAGTCGTAGTTCTTTCATCAACATCATCATCATCACCTCTTCTACCAGATGGAATTGATTGGTATTTATCTGGAGTCTCGTCTGAATCACTGGGTTCCGATGGTGGTTCATAATCATCATTCAGTACACGTATCTTGAGCGTTCCCGGCACAACATATGCCCCTTGATGTGTTGAAGTCAAGAGTTTATCACCAACACGAGGAGGTCTTGAAGGAGGACTAAGAGCTTTCATAGCTTTCTTCTTTGCCTTTTGCAACCTGAACAAGAACGATTAAGGGAAAAAAAATTAAAGGTCGGCAGGTTCGACATATATAACAAATCCGGCGGATAAATGGTCGGAAGATTAGATATCTAAATACATGCCGGTTAAACATAAACCGGCATGGTATGATTCACATAACCTGCCGGAGTATAACAAATATGACTTAACTGGATTTTTCAGAAAACCATTCAAACAAGTTCCTTTACCCATACATTTAGGCTAACAAATAGCCTAAGCATGGTCCTTTCCAAATACCATACCGGTTTTAAAATTCAAAGCATCAGGAGACACAAATTTGAAATACAGCCGGCAAGGAAAATTTTTATAACCATCCCGGCCAAAAAACAAAACTATCGCCGACAGGGTCTGAGGTTTAATAACCTGCCGGCTCTACAAGTAACAGTTACAGGTACTTAACAGCCGGCAAGATCTTCAACCTAATATCTCGCCGGCCAAACCCTAACTATGAAAACCCTAAGCAGGTCGATAACTAAAAACCTTGCGGCGGAAATAACCGAAAATCAAAGAATCGATTTTTCTGACCTAATTTGACATGCAAACATGAAATTGAAGTACTTGAGTGAGTTTAAGTAGGCCCTTACTTTCTTAATCGCACCATTTCTTCGTTTTGAGCGGGTTCAATTTCTTCTTCAGCACCCGTTTTTTTCTTCACTTTATGTTGAACTAGTTTTGCAATTTCAGGGTTGTATTGATTGGGTTTTCGATTGGCGTCTTTCATACGAGTTCCCTTACGCCGTGGTGGATCCATTGATAAAGATTAATCAGAGTTTTCGAATCGACGATGTCAATGAATTAATCGACGAGTTTTGATGGTGGTGGGGGTGATGGAGCCGGTATGGTCGTGGAGGAGAAGAAGAATAAGAGAAGAAGAAAAATGAAAAGATTAAAACTGATTTAGGGTAATAGGTTTTTAAAGGGTGAGGGTAGTTTTGTAACTTACTCATTAGGATTCCACCTAAAACCCATAAAAAGAGTCCCTTTAAAATTGGGTATACCCCAATCTCGGCAGGATATTTATGGCGAATTTATTTTTTGCACATGGGGCAGATTTTTGGTCAAGGGCTTGGTGTACATTTTGGAAATCCTATTGCAAACCAGATGGGTTTTGGCTTCATAAGAAAATTTAGGCTACTAAAAAAGCTTTTACCCACATGGAAATTTTATTGTAGAGCAGATTGTTGAGATTATTAGTCCCACGTTGTCTGGGCATCTGAAATCCTGCGGTTTATAATTTCTTAGGGCCTCTCCACTCATTGCTAATTGGTTTTGAGTTGGATGCCCGTATTCTAACATGGTATCAGAGCAGGCTATTTGCAACGAGTCTTTGACCGCGCCTTTACACCGCGTCACCCGATTTTAATTGTCCACGTGTTAGACCCAACGAGGCTACACGTGAGGGGGCGTGTTGAGATTATTAGTCCCACATTGTCTGAGCATCTAAGATCCTGCGATTTATAATCTCTTAGGGCCTCTCCACTCATTGCCAATTAGTTTTGAATTGGATGCCCGTACTCTAACACAGATGTCACTGTAGGTGGTAAACTTTAAAATTATTGTAGATGAGGAAGCGGAACCCTTAAATAAAAATCAATTTTATTGTAGGCCATGAGTCAAAATTTTGAATCACTAAGCAAAATTTTAGATCATTAGATAGATTTCAAGGCACCATGCAGATTTTTAGGCCAAGTAGAAAACTTTGGGGTCATAATGGCCGAGTTTGAGTCAAAAATATAGAGGCACGCGGTGGATTTTTGGCCACATTGGTCACTAATAATTGGCAACAAATTTCATTTCCGCTTCATTTCGCATTAAACCTAAATCCGGATTCAAGTATCTTCATCAATGTTCGTGGGTTGGTTCACTTTCAGTTCCTTAATGTTCCTAAATGGTGTACTGTACTTCACATGGGTTCGATCACGCCACTGTAGTGTTGAAAATTGGGAAAATGCCCAGTACAGAGTGCAGTTTTGGAGATATGCCCCAACGTCAAAAATAGTTTGGAAAACACCCCAATGTAAAAAAATAATCCAGTTATGTCCACCTGTGTGAGTCGCACGCGCAAGAAAAAGACATAAATACCCTAACTAGTTTAGATGCTGCCACGTGTTTTGGATTCGATGGTCTGAGTGCTAGACCAGTATCATGTGCAACTCATGTGACTCGTCTAAATTACCTAATAAACATTAACTTTCCCATTAATTACTTCTGTGTCCTTTTCCCAGATTGCTACACCTAGATACTTGGACGCGCATCAGACCGTCTGTTCATAAAGTCACCCATAAGGTGACACATCATTGTCTGGAAAAAATCGGTGACAGATTATATGACCTTTATAAAAGATCTTCTTCACAAGATTGGTTTTTTACCACCGTTATACTGAAACTATAAATATATATACTGAAACTGTAAATTAATATTGTAACTACCCAGATAAGACTAAGGTTAAGGTTAAGAACCGATCAAAAAAAAAAAAAAAAAGGTTAAGATAAGCATATGTCAGCCACCATTACATAAGCTAAAAAATACACGAACACATTGTGTGTCACCTCAACAGTTTACGGACGGATAAGAAAAAAGTGTTCCAAACTTCATTGGCAACAAAATCGGGTTAATGTTCGGCAGAACTCCTCTCTCAGCAATGGTAACACCCTGTTAGAAACTTCCGCAATTTGTCATCGTGTCCTGGGATGATCTTTTTATCTCTAGCTGCATTTCCAACCAACACCAAAACATAAGACACGAAATCAACCAAAAAACAATTCTGCTCGGATATAACTTGTTTGCTTACAGAACAACAAATGCAAGAAAAGTTTCTAACCCGTTACAATTATTAACTACTACCACCAAGTGTACGAAATTAACTAGCTAACTTAGTTCCAATCTATATTACTGATATCATCCTCAAATCAAACCAAAGTCAGCATTATATAGATCTAGACACAAGAACTACACATTAACCTGCATGAGCCCCATGTCATACACATATGACCACCAATATATATTTGTTCACTACGTAGATGATTCCTTTATCATCACGACTAAGTACAGCATATATATCAACTATCAAAATGTATCTGTAACATATCAAAGAGTTAATTGAGTTACACCTAGACGAATTATGCAACGGATTTCAGTAAAATTTGTTGCAAGCATATAACAAATGTATAAATTAATTGTAAGAGGCAACAGAACAAACACATTGTAAGCCTGTATATACAATTTCAGTAAAATCTAATTTTAGAAAAGCCTAATAATAGAAACATGTTAACACTCTAGAATTAGTAAAAAAACAAATTAGAAAAAAGAAACAGAAAATCCACAAATCTTATTCGAACCCTAAACTTCAAACCTTCAAATCCAAATTTAACTCGGTTTTTAAATTAGTAAGATTCAGCATACGATTTGAGTAAAATAAAGAGGTAGGTTCCATTTGCTTACTTGATACCACGACCAAAAATCCTTCGTCTTCAACTGTCTTCCGCCGCAATTGTTCTTATGGAATACCCATTCCAGGATAAATGGTATTTTACTATGACTTGTCAGAAGTACCATGTTCCGTTTTTGCCTGCTTACAGTACAATATCCGAAATAGATAAATGTCCACTTGGAAGTCCAGTTAATTAAAAGTGGAAGACTACTGATGGACAGAAAGTCTGCTTGGACCTCGCCAGACCCCATCTTGCAAAGATCAAGAAGACCTCAACTGCCGTGTCTATAAGCATATACCGCCCCCAGCTTTTCTCAGAACATGGACACATGTACCTAGCCCATTTTCACATAAAATTCAATGACTACCAACATATAAAAAAGCCAATGACTACCAACACATAATTTGGGTAACTTGTCTATCTCTAAGTTCTGTTCGTTCTGAAGCAGAAAAGTTTCGTTTTGTTTTGAACGGAGAGAGAGAGAGATGGTAGGATCACAGTGTTGTGAGAATCCACCAGATCTTAGTTTAAGTTCAGGAATTGGATGCGTTGAAGATATTGGAGGTCTTGAAAGCTATGTTTCCGGTTCTTTGGATTCAAAGCTTGGAATTCTACTTGTTTCTGATGTTTTTGGTACCTCACTTTGACTATTACTACTTTCTTTTTTAATGTCTTAAATTAGCATTGATTAAAGATTTATAATACCATGAGTTCATTGTATTCTATTTGTGTATTCTGCAATGGCTTCTTCTTGCGTTTTCATCTAGTTTTTTTTTTTTTTTTTTTTTTTTGGAATTATGTGTATTACCCTCAAATGTGCTGTTTATTTTTCGATGTTTTCGTTTGTGGGTTTGCTTGTATTGGAGTTAGTATAATCTGGGTTCACGTAGTTTTATTGGATTTCATTAGCTAGTTGAAGTATTGGCATGGAATGTCAGGTCTAACAAAATCGATTGGTATCATTCATAATATGTTGCATGCTTTATAGTTTAACTCACTCGAATTAAAGATAGCTTGTTTAATTTTCGTGTAACTAATGATCTCAACTATCTTTTGCAGGATTTGAAGCACCTAACTTGAGGTATGTCAAGTTAAATTGGATCTCTGTTACTCTTGAATGCTTTATTTGGAACTCAACCACTTAAAAGCCTTATTACTGTCTGATAAAATTAAAGTCTATAACTTGAGATAAGTTTGAAAGTTCTATTTACTGTTAAATTAGGAATACAACATGATTTCACATCTAGTGATAACGTACATACACGTTTTCTAATATCAGGAAGCTGGCAGACAAAGTAGCAGCCACTGGATACTATGTCGTGGTTCCTAATTTCTTTCATGGGGATCCTTTTACTCCTGAAAAGACTATGGCTACATGGTATCAGTCCCATCTACCGGTTGGCATACTTTGGTTTGCTTATATCCTTTTGTTTTATTTTTCAGATAAGTTTCATTTATAAATTCCTTCTTCAAATATAAGGTCAAACTTCTGTTCTTAAGATAAGAATCATTTGTAGGACGATGCAGCTGAAGAAGCGAGACCAGTAATTGAAGCTCTAAGAAGCAAGGGGATTACTGCAATCGGAGCCGCAGGGATCTGCTGGGGTGGTAAGGATTAATCTCTATGTTTACCGGAATTACAGTCAACATGTCAAGTGTGGTACGGGTTACTAATTGAATCAGTTTTTGTTCGGTCTGTTTCGTTTCTAGCAAAGGTATCCGTGGAACTATCGAAGCTAGATGATCTTAAAGCTATAGTGATGCTCCATCCTTCACTCGTGACTGTTGAAGATATCAAGGGTAGGAATTGTTTGCTTCAAGGTTCAAGCATATATTGGTCATTTACCACCATTGCTATTATAGAAATAACAAATATTGTTGTTTCCGCTTATGAAAATTCAGAAATCAAGGTACCTATTTCGATATTGGGAGCTGAAGTTGACCACATGTCTCCACCGGAACTTGTG
The DNA here is from genome assembly GCA_023531295.1 of Papaver armeniacum. NCBI lineage: Eukaryota > Viridiplantae > Streptophyta > Magnoliopsida > Ranunculales > Papaveraceae > Papaver > Papaver armeniacum. The sequence continues at coordinate 229,420 of JAJJWW010012205.1, forward strand.
AAAAAATTTGAAGAAATTTTATCAACTAAATCTGAGGTAAGATGATGAAAATTTCACTATATGTTATTAGGACTGATTCGACTCAATGCGAATCACTTTTCTCCATCTCTCAGATTTTACTAAACTTTTATACATATATTTAAACAGGTGGATAGCTTTGTAAAGATATTTAATGGGGTTAGACACGGATGGACTGTGAGATACAACATCAAAAATGAAGAAGTTGTGAAGCGTGCAGAGGAAGCTCATAATGACATGTTAGAATGGTTCTTTAAGTATGTGAGGAGTTCTTGCCGTAGAAGTGCTTTGTAGCTTGCTACTACTGTAAGTCAGGGTTGATGAATGATGGTAATCATACCACAAGAAAATTGTCTTTGGAGCTGGTACTAGGCCAGACCGCCAGAGTGAACTATATATTTAAAATCTTTTAAATGCTACATGGAGGTAGCTTTCTGTAGAAGATGTAAAATGGATAAAACTCGATTTGCGTGAGTGTATACTGTTATTTTGAGTACTGGTGACTCTTTCAAAGATGCAGCTTCTAGCACCCCTATTTCTATCATTGCTCATAAATTAGAAAATGATGAACTAGGTCCGCCCGCACTATGTGGCTGACTGGCTGCAGTAGCTTAACTGAATATATGAATAATTGCAGTAAGGAAACATAAGAAAAAGAAGACGTGGTCTGCGACACTCTTTGCATTTGTTGGTCTATATGGACTGAACGGAATAATCACAATATTGCATTATGGCAAAGAAAGGACCAAGATCAATTGCCAAATAATAGAAAATCTTATTAATTATGTTGCAATTGATCCAGTTTCAGATCCCAACCATGCTAATCTTCTTCTTGTTCTCTTTGATTCTTCAACCAACCAACGAAACTTGATTTAATCATACCGATTTGGTTTCTTGTGATTGCCAAAACTGAGGGTGCGATTTTGTTATGTTTTTTTATGTTTGCACAAGCATAACTGAAACATTACACTGTTAAACAATAGTTCCACATTGGAAAATGCCATCTTGGTACTAATCGTGTATATAACAAACGTGACTTGCATTGTCGCCAATCAGCTATAAATTGTATGCCCTTCCTAATAGCGAATGCAAATAGTCCTACTGGCCTATCGCTGGCCAAAATCTTAATATCGTATCTAAACTAAATGTCAATGATATGATATGATTTAATTGCTGGCCTCTACATGCTGGCCTCTACATTCAGAATAAATTCATATTGATATCTTGATGTGATCAATGATAAACATCTTGACATCAATGATATGATATGATATAATTGCTGGCCTCTACATGCTGGCCTCTACATTCATAATAAATTCATATTGAGATGTGATCAATGATAAACATCTTGATATCTTATAATTAATGTCAATGATAACTCCTGGCCTCTACATGCTGACCTCTACGTTCATAATCAATTCATTGATAAACATCTTGATATCTTGATGTAATCAATGATAAACATTTTGATATCTTAATGTCAATGATAATTGCTGGCCTCTACATTCATAATCAATGATAAAATCTTAATATCTTCATTTCAATGATAATTGCTGGCCTCTACATTCATAATCAATGATAAAATCTTAATATCTTAATTTCAATGATAATTGCTGGCCTCTACATTCATAATCAATGATAAAATCTTAATATCTTAATTTCAATGATAATTGTTGGCATCTACATTCTTTTCATATTGCAGCACCCAATGGTTATGGCATAAACCCTTACTAGTGTTGCGATAACCTATGTTGCAAGAAGTCTATTGCCGCACCTAATCTTTATTGCTGCAGCAAGAGATTATACTTTTTTGCCACACTCTTTTCATATTGTTGCTACAGATTTGTGTGGCAAAAGTTTCATTTTGCAAAGATAAACTATAGCTTTTAGTCAGTAAATGAAAAGTAACGTGACTAGAAATTTGCTTTTGCAACACCTATATTAAAGGTGTGGCAATATATGGTGTAGGAATAGCTAGATTTTCTTGTAGTGTTTTGATTTGTTATTTTTTATTTGTGATCACTTTATCTACTGGTTTGAGCTCAGTTTTTTCATCAGATAAAACATATTATACATTAAGATGATCGAAATGTATCTTGGTAATTGAGAGGGCATGTACAGCTTTGCGCGTGCATAGGTATACCTGGATAAGAAGAATGCAATGACAGAGCCGCCCACGATAGAGTTTATTAGTTCCACAATACTTTGTATCTTGCAATAATAAAGGAGATGTCCCTTTTTTGATTGGTCACAAGAGACAAAAATATGACCTTTAATTAACTACCACTGTATATGTATTATTATTATTTTTTGATCGGTAAAGAAAGGATTTTATTGATCAAAAAATAGGGGGTATAAAGGCAATACCACCCTAAGCAAAACAAGAAAAGAAAAGGAGCAAAAGCTAGTGATGGACCACCAGCCAAAAGCGGGATCAAGTAAATATTACACCAATCTCTCATAACATCGAAGATCCAACTTCACTGAATTCTTTAATTGCTAATGCCAAAGGAAGTAAAAGGAAGTAAATAGCCTTAGCATTGCTTCGTTATCTATAAATACCCTTGCATTCCTCTCCTTCCAAATGGACCAAATGATAGCTACTGGAATCAAATTCCAAACTGCAGAACTTCTTTGCATTATCTTTGAGTTAAATGCCAAGTTTGTAAGGAAGTGAAAATATCTTCAGGCATGCAGAAAAACCATCTTAGCTTGGTGAGAAACTCCACCCAAACTTCTCTTGCAAAGGAGCAGTGCAAAAGCAGATGTGAACTAGATTCAATGTTGCTACAGAACAAACATTCAGCTGGGACCTCAACACCTCTTCTTCTTAGTAAGTCTCTTGTTGGCAAACTGTTATGTGCAATAAGCCAAAGAAAAAGCCCACTTTTGGTGGACATTTTAGGTTCCAAACAAAAGTAAAAACTGAACTTTGCTGCACCAAACTATTCTCATCAAAAATAGCATCATAAGTAGATTTAACAGAAAAAAATCTTACTTTTAGTGAGAGACCAGTAAATCTCATCCTCTAGCTCCCTATTGAGCTTAACATTTGAAAGATCAAAGTTCAAAACTTGCCATTCCATCCTAGCAGCTGCATTAAGTCTTCTAGGAACACTAAGATTCCAGACTTCAACACCATCCAACAAAGTACACATCTCAGCAACTGAAGCAGTCTTGGCCCTGGATAAAGCATATATATTTGGGAAACAAGATTTAATAGAAGCATCATAGAGCCAGTTGTCATCCCAGAATCTCACCATGTTTCCCTTATTAACTTGAAACTTAATAAACTTCAAAAAGATGGATTTATGCTTCATAATTGCTTTCCAGACTGATCTCCCATAAGTACCCCTAGGAGTATTAGAAAACCAATGAACTTCATTGCAACCATACTTTTCAAAAACCAACTTCATCCACAAAGCATCATCTTCCATAGCAAACCTCCAGCACCATTTTGAAAGCAAAGCCTGATTTACCTTCTTTAAGCTTTTAATACCAAGGTCACCCATGTTATTTTTTATGGAGAGAGCTCTCCATTTCACCAAATGTACGTATCTTTCTTCTACCTTTGTTATCATTCCATAAGAAATCCCTCATGATTTTTTCTATCTTCTTAATGACAGAAGTAGGAATTTCATAAAGGGACATATAATAGATGGGCATACTAGCAAGAACACTGTTTATGAGAGTGATTTTACCTGCTCTTGATAAGAGAGACTTCTTCCAACTAACCAATTTAGAAATGAACTTTCTTACTTACTGTATATGTATTTGGAGGCAAGGTGTTTCTTACTGTATTACAAAGTTCACATTTGATATGAATTCTGAAGGGACAAGTAGTTGCCTAGCTAGTGGTAAAAAGTGGTAAAAAAGTTCAGTCAAGATCTTTGGTACAAAAGTTATATATTGGTACTGAAAATGGTTGAAGACAAGAATTAGATGATATATTTTCAAAACCAAGACTTGACCCTTACTCATATCTCTCTTTATTTCCCGATCCATCAGCCGATTTATGATTCTTTTTCTCAACCACACAATGAGTAGGGATTTAGATAGTACTTATCTCGGTTGGGTGAAATAGTAGTATGGATGAATTATAGTTGAGAGGAGTAACTGTATCTTTACTTACCAAAATTTATTGCATAACCAACCAGGACTTGCTAATTAACAGAATCATGAGCTTCAGTGGTAGAAAACATACATTAAACAAATATTTATATCTATAAAAATGCTATAGTTTTAAAAACATATCAGAAATTTTAAAATTAAATATCTTTCAAGGTAAGTACCGGGTTTTTATAAAATTTATATATTAGAATAGCTCTTTGAATTCAATAAGAATATTAAATTGTAATTTTGCGCAAAAGTTTTTTGTCGTTCTCAAATTTTGTATTGTTGAATGAGTCAGATCCAAACATGTGTATCACACGTGTGTTTTAACTAATCTTAATAGTGTGCGTGCGGCATGAAGGAAAGAGGTGATCCACTCAATTTCATTGATATAAAACGATTTTATACGTCATGTAAAAATATTTACTTATTGTATCCAAATCTGATTGGAAAATATCCAAAAGATTTAGAGTACAATTTTGAAGAATCAAAGATTTAGGAAGATTTATTTCCGGAGAATATTTTGGAAAAAACGGTCATGGAGAGGAGAAGAAAGGTATAATTTCGGGTTACTCTATTATAATGCCAAATTCGCTTTTAATATAATAATCCAAAAATCATTTTATAACTTTATCCTTATATTTATTAACAATCGTTCTTAACAGACTCTAGAACAAATACCCTGTTAAAACCGCCTCTCACAATTTCAGTTTTTTTTTTACGGGTCCCAGTAGGCCCTGCCCCTCGGGAGACGTGCGGGGTGGGCTGTGAGGGGCGGTTTTTTCTCTCGGTTTTTTTCTTAGTCTGTTAAGAATTTTTGATTTATTAAACGCCAGAGAAGCTGGTTTCTCGCTGATCCCGATTTAAACAACATTATTTATATTTGAAAGAGGGAAGCTAGTTTCTTTTGCTATATATATACGGTTAAAGCTCATGTTAACTGCATATTCCATTTATAATTAAATGCTTACTTGTTCGAATCATAACAAGCTAGTTTCTTCTGCTGTACAAATATAGTCCTCTCTGTTGTTTCGCTTCTCCCGACGACCCTCGAGTCAAAACCCTCCCATAGCTTTCTTAGTTTTGTTTCTTTTGCTTGTTGCTGTTACACTAGGTACCCTTACTATTTTCTCATTTTAAAGGGCGAATTCAGCTGTGATTTGGGTGGAGAACACAAACTTGCTTGAAAGATGAATCTCAAAATATACAGTGATCGAATGTCTCAACCTTGCAGAGCCGTTGTCATCTTCTGCGAGTAATGTGTCTCTCTCTCTACTAAATTATGAACGTAATTTTTTTTTTTTTTTTTGTTTTTGATAAGGTTACCCTAGATCCTCTAAACTCATTTAAATTAGAGCTAGTTTAGCAATTACGATGTTTGAACCCTTGCTTTCGCAGTGGAAGAATATATCAAAACCATCATACCACTTGATGGTTCTCTACACATGTACCTAAAGATAGTGGATTTCAGATGGGAAAATTGGGAATATGTCCTAGTTTCACTAATTGGTTTGGGGATCTATCTCATGACAGCAAATATTAGGAAATATATCCTACCCGTTATTTTTTTGATGGAAATATCCTACCCATTAGAAATTCACGTTAAATAGTCAAGATGCAACTCGTGTGGTTTTCACGTGTTACTAAAATAACTATTAAGCCCTATTCTTTATAAGGACTTCCTGATCTAATTTTCCCAATCACCGCCTCTCTATTTTTCCACTCCAAAATTTATGAAAGTTCTTACCAATCTCTCTCTAAAACTACTTCAGTCTAGGATTACACGAGATATGGGTGATGGTGGATGGTTCGGGTGGATTTGTAAGTAAACAAAAAATATGTAGGATGCTATTAATTCATGATGCTACGAGGAAGATTGTCACTGATATTGATGTTGTTTGTGACTTGCAAAGACACAACAACTCTTTATGGATTCGGGATTTAGGATTTTCCTAGTTATTTTGTACAGGAAGTTGGAACTAGGGTATTTAGTTTTATCACTTCTATTGAATATCTAAAATTCATTGATTGGGAATATTCATAATAACGAAATTAATGTTTTTGTAATTTATATGTTTGTAACTTGCAGTTGATGATAATTACTTATCAAATCGGTTTAGGGGTACTCATTGATTCCGTAGAACTTTAATTTGATGAGTTTGATTACATTAATTTGAATCTTTAGGGATTTAGGATTAAATTAAGGTTCATCATCAGTAAGGGTAATGATAATACTGTTTGAATTCTTATCATATCTGACGTGAAGATGGAATCATGTCTTACTTTAGGATGCATAATACAGAGCTTTCAAGCTGCTGCCATGGCTACAGGTTGAAGACGAACAAAATGGAGACGAAATGATAAGGGTGAATATGTAAATTCATTATGCCTTGATATCTCATTAGGAGATATTTTGACCAGTCCCACGAGATTGACTATTTAACAGCTGATTTTAACGAGTGGGATATATTTCTTAATATTTGCGGTTATGGGATAGATCCCCACACGAATTAGTGAAACTGGGATATATTCCCAAGTTTCCCATTTCAGATATATGGCGAAACATGTGTTATTAAATTAACTCGGGGCTGCGTTTTATGTTGTTATAGTGCAAATGGGATCGATTTCGAGGAGGTCAACGTAGATTTAGCCAAGCGCGAGAATCATTTGCCAGAATTCAGAGGTTGATCTATGAAATTTTCTCTTGGCGTTTAAGTTTCTTTCATCTTAGTAAATAATGTTGTCCGTACGTATACTTTTCTGTTAATCATGGGTACGATATATAATTTTCCAGCAATAAACCCTCTGGGTCAAGTTCCATCTATATATGATGGCAGGTTTAAGCTGTTTGAGAGGTAACCAACTCTTCTGTTTCACTTTCAGCAATTAATTTATTATATAAAGCACAAATTTTGTATTAGTCGAAGAACAATAATCATGTTTTCGCTGCTTATAAATGTTTCCTTTGATATGTTGTAGTCATGCAATTCTGAGATATCTTGCTTGTGTGTTTCCGGCTGTCGCTGATCACTGGTAAGTTGAAAAACGACCGTCTTGAGAAACCTAATTAATATAGTATATGCCTAAATTACTAATATTTGAAACTACTATGAGTCTTCTGAATTATGTAATTAATGCCTATTAAATTTTAGTCGTTTCACAATTTGTCTCGTCGGTTAAGGTATCCAAGTGATTTATGCAAGAGAGCTAAGATTGACTCAGTCTTAGATTGGCATCATTCTAATTTACGCCGTGGTGCAGGTATTTTAGCCCTCATTTCGTTGCCAATTTCTCAACTTTAAAACGTATGCAGTGTGACATGAACACATGTCATATCATTTCTTCAGTCGTATGCTAATGATGTTCACGTTGGGTATCGCAGTTACCTTATGTCTAAATACTGTACTAGGACCTATAGTGGGTCGTGCTATGAATCCACATGCAGCAGCCAAAGCCGAAAAACTTTTGATCTCATCCCTATCGAAAATTGAATTTGTGTGGCTCAATGAAAATGAAAAATTCTTGTTGGGTAATTCACAACCATCTATTGCTGATCTTAGCCTTGTCTGCGAAATCATGGAACTTGAGGTAAAAATTAAGTAAACATTATTAATCCTTCTTAAATATATTGAGGGGGATCTTATATTAACACTATCTCATACATCGAACAATATTTTTCTTAACAAAACTTAAATAATGACCGATTTGATACTTTGGGGACGTATTCCTCTTATAAAGATCTACATATGTACCAGAATTAAATTAACAAGTTCCGAGACGTATAACACTAAAATCAGCCATTGAAAATCTACGAGTTTTCAACCATTGAAACAAAGAAATTATAGATAGTGGGTGCTGATATTTTAGATCATGTTCCTTTTTGGTAGGTACGTAGAACTTTGTAAGAGGAGCATATCTCCAAAATATTAACTTCAACTTCTTTACCTTAGGGTTCTATTAAGAAAAATATTGTCCAAAATGTGAGATATTGTGAATATAACAGTGTGAGGGGATGCTCCCTCGTATATATTACTGTGTTATAGTGTACGTAACAAATAATGATGAGTTTGGTTGGATTGGAATCAGATTTTGGACGACAAGGATCGTAGGCGAATATTAAGCCCATTCAAGAAAGTTCTGAAATGGATCGAGAATACAAGAATCGCAACAAGCCCCCATTTTGAAGAAGCACATAACATCTTATTCAAAGCAAAATCAAAAATTAAGAAGCTACCCAATGAAGAAAACTATGAATCCATGTCAAGTATCCAAGCAATGCTTTCGTCCAAGTTATAAGACTTACGCTTCACTGCCGCGCTTTTGCTTTGCTTCTGCTTCATTTTTTTTTCTTTTTCTATTTTCCTTTTGCTGATGTGATAAGGCTATGTATTTACGCACTTATATTCCAAGTTCCACAAGTAATCTGAATAAATTCTATAAACCACTCTACGTTTTCCTTTTCCATGTGCACATCGCTGCCAATTTTGACATCGGGGTTAAGGTTGTTGTCAAATTAGTTGATCAAAACTAAGCATAAAACTTATATATGCTAGGCATTTTATGGTTTACGCAACAAATCGTGTTTAGGCTAAGCTAATGCATGTTTAGTGTAAGATAATATTTGTTATACATTTGATGGTTTGCACAAAATATCGTGTTTAGACTAAGCTAATGCATGTGTAAGATCGGATTCATGGAACACTATTCAAAATGTCCCTTAGACATTTCGCACGAAAAAATATCTCGATGTCGGCGGCGTATTTCTTGTATAAACATAGTTTATCATCCGCCACGTGTCGAAGAAATCACACATGGGAAACACACAACTCAAGAACATCAACATATGATGCCACGTCCTAGCACCCAAGGGGCATCTGTCATCTACATCTAGATCAATCGGCGACGCGTAAGATCAAGGGGTCACACGAGGAACAAGCTACCGCGCGAAGCATCAAGAACACCCAAAGATCTACTTTACTCCATCCCGAGGGAGATCCAAGATCGAGGGCGGGGATTAGTCTCACCGACGAGGATGTGATAGGGCAAAGCAGACATCTGTCTGGCGCGTGCAGGATATCCAACTACCCACATTAAACACTAGAAACGTAGGGTACGTGTCATCTACCCTGTGGAGGAGAAGAAGGTAACTCTTCGTTACCCTATATTACCGCTGAATCCATCGGAAGACAACGAAGACCCCATCGGGATCGGTACCCAAATCAAGATGATAATGACTGGGCTGCTTACAGAAGAGGGCCCCACTAAAGATGCCTATAAATATCCCTCTCCTCTAAGAGAGAAGATGTCGACCAATTCTGGGTAAGAGCGAGAGATAAGAATAGAAGAGAGAGAAATAGTGAGAGTAAGTAGTAGTTCTATCTCCTTCATAGCTTCGTTATTCACTCCAAAGTCATTCGACTATCTTTGTAACCCCCAAATGCATAGTGAAACAACTACCCCCGTGGATGTAGGCCTTAGTGCTGAACCACGTAAATCAATGTCTCATTTATATTCCGCACTTTATCTTTTGTTTTATATACTATGCCTAGATCTGTTATGTTACATGTTATGATTGTATATATAGTTTAATTTACCCCCCTTTGACCAGACGAGGAAGAGCCCGAAGGCTAGGAGTCTAACAAGTTACTGACTTACCCCGTTATATATATGTATGTTTCATTCTCCCCAGCGATTTTATATATAATGCGAATATTGTTTGTGAACACGTTGATACCATCGTTATTTCTGTTCACAATCTGGCGCTAGAAACAGGGACTTTGTCCCGGTAAAAGATTTATCTTATCTTGTGATTTTACCTATTTTTCGGCTCCTTGCGTTGTTCCCTAAAACTAGTTATTCTCAAAACTACCTTACTCTCATGTTAATCATCGCAAAAATTATTTGGCTCCGCGATCTCTGTTATAATCATCTTTGGATTTAAAACAGTTTTCTCCTCATGTTTAAAGCTTACAGATCTCTACTTTCCTAAGAGTTTCCCATGCTTTCCATGTTTAAAACGTTTAGATTTATGCTTTCCTTAGAATACTTCTCTGATCCATGAGTAGATCCATGTTTATAATTATAGGATCTGCCGTTTTAAGTTTTCCTTTCTTTAAAATGATCCCCCAAAAACCTTTAGACGAACGTTGTATTTTTTGCCTTTCCATAATGATCGCATTCACGACGTGCTTTAAAAACCCTTGTGTGGATCTATGCTTACGATGATTGGATCTACACTTTAGTAAAAGAGTTTTCCCCCGAACCTCGTTTTCCTTGAGAATCTTTAAGTGTGCGTTGAAATTTATGTCTCTTCTCATGAGATTAACTTTACTAACAAAACCTATGTGGATTCTGTTTCTCCGACGACGTTTCATTTTTGCAGAGAACAAAGATGGAGAAAACGAAGGATGTGGGAAAAACCAAGGCATCGTCCAAAGAAACACCGAGGACGACACCAGTTATGACACGCAGTAAACAAAAGGGTGAAAAGACGAAGGCACCAAACCAGAAGCCAGATGCAGCGGAAATTACTTCACCCCTAGACGTCAAGGTTGCAGCAGTGGCAGCACTCAAAGCTATGGCAGCTAAAACTGAAGCAGCAAAGGCAGTCGCGGCTTCCCGTGCTCACCAAGAACGAGAGGGATTTGCAGAATCAACGATGCAACAACTAGCCCTTGGAATGCCGACAACGAACGATCAGAACCAGACTCTGCCAACTACACAACCAACGCACCCACATGTGGAATTGCAGTTGTTAAATTACGAACCACCCCACCCCTTAATCCAAATAGTTGATGAAGATCACACTATGGCCATTGTGGGGCAAGGGCGGATCGGAGCTCCGAACCAAGGATCGAATCATTCCCCCCCAACTGATAGCAGAGCTCGAAGAGTTGAAAAATAACCAGAAGACATATGCAGAGGTTGTGGCATTATTAGCTCGAGAAAACCAGGAACTCAAGGACAAGATTGCCCAAAGCATGGGAGCAGCGCACCAGCACGACGAAGCAAATTCTAAAGCACCAGAACCGAACCATGACCGAAGGATCCTCGTGACAAATCCCGAGCCATTGAACCGAGGAGCCACCAGAGGAGATAGGTCATCCAATCCAGATTACGTGCCAGAGGATTCAGACTATTTTGATAATGAAAACCGAAGATCAGAGCGATCCGCAATCCGAGAAGACCACCAGCGTGCAATGGAGGACCTTCGTGCTGAAATGATGGATGAAATCAAGCAACTGAAAGCAAGGCAAGGGGGTGAAAGACTAGAAGAGGTGATGAGAGAAGCCAACACCACACCATTGGTTCCGAATTTGGCCAAAGCTATCATTCCTCAGAAGTTCCCTATCCCAGCGTTTGAGTGTTACGATGGATCCAGCGATCTCGCGGCCCACCTTCTCGGTATTACAATCGTATGTTGGCATGATGGGATCAAGATGACGCAATCCTCTGCAGATACTTTCCTTCAAGTTTAAAAGGGTCAGAACTATCTTGGTTCGATAACCAACCACCAAACCATAGGTGGTAATTTATGTGAATTCTACAAAAGCCATTATACAACTTGAAAAAGAAACAAGCAAGCAAGCATATCAAAAATTGATTCTACAAAAGCCATTACACTCAAATCGACAAGCAAGCATACCAACATATGAAACAATTAATTTACGCTCCCATTCAAGATCTAAAGCCTAGAGCTCTGATACCAACTTGTAACACCCCGAGTTCCGGACCAGGGTCAAATCCGTATGGGGATCCGAACTCGAAGCGTTACGGGTCGAAAAGAGACTTATGCATATTTATTTATTTTCATCTAATTTACTTTTACACAAAACATAGTTGAAACTTTACATAACATGAATTGAAGCATATAAATCCACTAATTATCTTTAACAACATTTTCAATAAAACAATACAATCACTAAGCTACTCATTCTTAGCTTTCGTTGCGCCACTCTGATAAATCTGCAAGGATGTCAATTTGGGTGAGATGACAACTCAATAGAATGTACCCTATTCTCTAAAGATGCGGAAACAAAATCATTTTGTCAAGGAATATCATACAATAAGAAATACAATGCAACTTCAACTAATATATTTAACCAACAACATTACCTCACAAATATTATTTTCGCTAAATCATCTAATTCATTTGTTTAATCATGGATTCACAATACAAATATTATTTCTAGCAAATCATCTCAAGATTTCAAAACAAGACTTCACAATATTAATATTATATCAACAAATCATTCTTCAATCACGAGTTCATAATACCAATAATACTTTCAATAATTCATTCAATTATATTTCACAATTGAGTTCATAACACCAATAATATTTTCAAACAAATAATCCAATTTACGAATCAATACATCATTGATAACAACACAACTCATCCATTTGAATTTTACACATCAATTCACAATTCATCCATTTAAGTTTAAACGCATGAATTACATATCCATATTGTCACCAACAAACCATGAGTTTAAAATACCAGAATAATTGTCAACAAGTCGTTCATCGATGATTCAACACATCTATTCACGTATTAAAATCATCACCGAGAAACCATGAGTCCACTAATCATCCATTTGGAATTTAACACATCAATTCACAATTCATCAATAATGTTTCCAACAACCTATCCTTTAAGTTTCAAAACATAAGTTACATATCAATATTGTCACCTCAAACCATGAGTTCACGGTACGAAAACCTTGGTTCGTACACCCACCTATCGTTTATCTCTAAGACGACAGCCTCCATCGATGGTCGAACAAAAGTTCCTATGGGGATCATACCCATATGATCTCGGGATCATTACCCGTTCCATTCACAGCATTCGAAAACCTTGGTTCGTACACCACCTATCGTTTACCAAGCACGGACAGCCGCCATCGATGGTCGGGAAACACAAGTTCCCATGGGGATCATTACCCATTTAACTCTCGGGGATCATTACCCGCCGTTAGCATGAAACGACATTCCATATAACGGAAAAACATGAACTCATTTCCTTTTATAAAACATTTTTACACACAACACAAACAACCATGTCATAAGAACATAATTTTCTTTCAAGCATTTCTACAAACAAGATAACTGCATCCATTTTGCATCATACATATTTGGGTTATTTATTCATCTGATCTTCCTTAAACTTTTACAGAATATACATATCTCCATAAACAACCACATATCCAAATTTCATAGAAAATCAACGGTTCAAACAAAAGTTATTGAATTTACAAGGACATTTTAAAAACTGGGCAGATTACATGTCATTACCAAACAATTCATGGTAAATTCATAAAAATGTCAAATTGACTCAATCCAAAGCACACTGATAGATAAATCACAAATCTACAACTTTTGTTAAGGACTCAAATCGTTTTAGCATCAATAAGACTTCCTAAGAATATCAAAAACACATCAAAGCGGAACTGTCCAGAATTTCAGAAACTAACATCCAAATTCAAACACACATTAAATGGTCAATTTGTGGTGTATTGTTCTCAAAATTTAACCATGGGTACCAATCATGTTATCTAACAATTTCAAATGCCTGATCATCACTAGGAGATATATATTTGTGTGATTAAATTACTAAATCCCAACAATATAAAACCATACAAAATAAACACCCAAAGAAAACACCAAAAGAGAAAAGGGTTTCACATTCTACCTCAATTCCATTGATTCTCCACTGATTTTCCTACCTTAGCTCCAATTCATCTTCCCATTCTCCCTAGGTTTTAGTTTTCTAATTTCTCATATTCTTTTCCTTTGATAAAAAAAGAATCTTATATATATATAATAATGCTAACATAAATACACTTAAACATTTTTATCAATTTTATTTATTCAAAATGTCTTTTCATTTTTCTCTCATTTTTATTAAAATATTAAAATTAACTAGGTGACTATATTCTCACCCAAACTTGTGGCTTTCTTAGTTCAACCAACCCACCTAGTCTAAGGAAAATAAACAATATTCTAAACCACATGGTTAGCTAAGTTGGGTATAATCCGACCCGAAAGGTTAACTAAAATACAGGGTATTACATGGATCATGTGGTAAGCATCAACTATTATAAATGGGGATTGGATAGAATGATCCCACTGTTTGTCGAGATTCATGGAAGTGTACCTAAGACCGAAGGCGACCTTCGAGTAATCATTGAAAAGCATGCCAGGTTGGAGGAAATCCAGCGGGAGAATCCCAGAGCCCAAACTCAAAGATCTCATCGAACTAATTCGGTAGAGCAAGCCAGCGGATCCAAGAGAGGAGGTTCAATCGAACGTCCTAACGAAGATAAGAGAGGACGAAGGGATGATCGTCGGCGTGATGACCGGAAATTCGAAGATCAGGTTTACACGAAGTTGAATGCTAGCTACGCCCGCATCTTAAGGGAGATCAAGGATCGGGAGAACCTGGAATGTCCATGGTCCAAAGGAAAGCATCCCCCAAGATCCGAGAAGTCAAGAGATTACTGCGAGTACCACTGCTTCAACGGGCACCAAACCGAGAAATGCAAGAATCTCAAGATAATGATCCAAAAGACGCTGGTGACCTCAGACAATACATATAGAAGACAGAAACCGAAGATAGGGCTAAACGAAGCAAGCAAGTTCAACTACCCGAAGGTAACCGAACACTCAATACTATCTCATGCTCCGAAGCTACTGGACCCTCACTGACGGCCCAGATAGGGAAAAGGCTGAGAAAGCAATTTGAGGACTACTGCGAGCTATACAAGATCGATGGAGTAGAAGTATAAGAACACGAGCAGTGGATGAATGCACCTATGACTTTCGATGCTGAGGATATCGAGGAAGACATGGAAGATCACAACGATCCTTTGGTACTCACATTACCAGTAGCCGGGTGAAATATCAAGAATATCCTCATCGACGGAGGGAGTTCGGCTAATGTTCTGTTCTATGACACGTTCAAACGAATGGAACTTAAGGGCGAACATCTGATGTCTTCGTACTATACCATCTGCGGATTTAACGGGGCACCTACAAAACCTTTAGGAGATATTGTTTTGCAAGTGGACGTTGGACCAATGAAGGTTGATACTCGATTCAGTGTAGTGGACGCTCCTTCCCCCTACAACGCCATCATTAGCCGAAGATGGATGCACAAGCTTAAAGGAGTGGCAGCGACCTATCATCAGTATCTTAGATTTCCAACACCCGACGGGGTAATGGAAATAAAGGGAGGTCAGGTCACCGCTCGAGAATGCCAGGCTCTACAAAATCAGCTCAATAACGAACAAGATGAGCAGCGGAAGCCCCGAAGAAATCGAAACAAAAAAGCTTCCAAGGAAAAAGCAATTGATCTTTATCTCGAGGAAATCTCTGGAAAGAGCCTGGCGAAGGAAAGCATCGTTCTAAATACTGAGGCAAGTACCTCAAAAGCTAAGGGGGCTGAAGAGCCTACCAAATAGCAATTAAAGAATGTCCCTATCTTATGGGAACCGAAGCCTACGTTCACATCTGTAGAACCCGCGAAGGAGATCAATATCGGGACCGAAGAGAACCCGAAGATGATCCAGATAGGGACCTTAATGGATAAAGAAAGAGAGATAGCTTTAATCGAGCTACTCATAGATTACGCGGACATATTTGCGTGGAAATTAGGAGACATGCCAGAATCGATCCAAAGATAATCCAAAGACGAACTTCGTATAAAGTCGGGCACGCCCCCTTCAGCGAAAGTACGAAAGGTAGCACCAGAATATCACCAAGCAATCGAAAAGGAACTCCGCAAGTTGTTAGAAGCAGGATTCATCAAGGAAGTCAAATATCCAACATGGATCTTGAACATGGTCATTGTGTCAAGAAGAATGAAGGAGTAAGAATATGCATCGATTTCACCAACCTCAATAAGGAATGTCCGAAGGATAGTTACCCACTCCCAAGCATCGATCAACTGGTGGAAGCCGTCGAAGGATACGAAGAACTGTCATTCATGGATGGATATTCTGGTTACAACCAAGTGGCCCTGGAATAATAAGATCAACAACATACAGCATTCTACACCCCGCACGGCATCTATTGTTACACATGGATTCCCTAAGGACTTAGAAATGCAGGGGCAACAAACCAGATGATGGTTGATGCTATCTTCAAACCATGGATTGGGAACACCCTAGAAGTCTATGTTGATGATATACTCTTCAAAAGTAAGCTGCGCAAGGATCACCATCAAGACCTGAGGGATATCTTTGAAGCAAAGAGGAAGCACACCATGAAAGTAAATCCGAAAAAATGCACATTCGGCGTCACCTCAGGGAAGTTCCTTGGATATCTAGTAACGAAGAGGGGCATCGAAGTAGATCCCGCCAAGATCCAGGCCATCGTAAAGATGCCATCCCCGAAGAACCTGAAAAAAGTCCAAAACCTCAACGGATCCTTAGTAGCTCTGGGTAGATTCATCGCCATGTCATCAGACAAATGCAAACATTTCTTCAACATCCTCAAAAAAGGGAGCAAGTTTGAATGGACCGTTGAATACGAAGAAGCTTTCCAAAAGATCAAAGAATATCTGGCCACGATCCCGATCCTATAAAAGCCCGATCCCGATGAGGTATTGGCTCTCTACATAGAAGCAACGGAGGATGCAGTTAGTGCTGTGTTGGTCAAGACGAATATGAAGATAGAGCAACTAATTTATTACGTCAGCAAGACTCTCAACCCGGCAGAAAGAAATTATACAAAGATCGAGCAGCTCATCTTGGCACTAGTATGGGCAACCCAAAATCGAAGAACCTACTTCTTGACTCACTACATTCGTGTTCCATGCAAAGCACCGTTAGAGGCTGTTCTCAAAAGCGATGGGTAAGTAGGAAGGATAGCAAAATGGAATACTCATCTTGATCAGTTCAATATCATCCATGAGATCCAAACTGCCCAAAAATCGCAAGTCCTGGCAGATTTCCTAGCGGATTTACCCTTCGACAATGACGAGGAAGTAAGGGGCATACCAGAAATAGAGGACGGAAAAGATCCAGTTGATGTTCTCGAAACCTCAAACCAAAGACGATGGGAGGTCTTCGTCGACGGATCAAGGAATAGGAAAGGTGCGGGCATAGGCATCGTAATCACCACCCCCACTGGAGACAGGATCGTACACACGTTGAGGTTGGAATTCAAGGGGCATACTAACAACATCGTAGAATATGAAGCCGTAGTACATGCTCTTCGTTTGATAGTAGAAATGGGAATAAACGATGTACGCTTGACGAGCGATTCACAACTGGTCATATGACAAATAGTACTAAAATACAACGTCTACGACGAAACCCTTTCAGCGTACATGGCCTTGGTCCAGACTCTAGCATCCCAAATACCCAGCATCAAGTTCCGGCATTTATGCAGAAGAGACCTCAGTCATGCTGATGCTTTAGCATACATATCATCCATGTTGAAGGATGAAAGCGTCAAGGCAATCAAGATAACAAGAGTATATGAGCCCTCGATTACTCCACATGAATCCTTTGCTACAAATCGTGAAGACGATATAGGGGAGGATATCACTGACGATGATGCAGGGGAAGACATCGCCGATGACTTTCACGAAGATGATATTATGACAAGAGATAACGAAGACGAAGAATTCAAGGACGAAGAAGATTGGAGAACCGAAGTTCATCTTTTCCTTAAAGAAGGTACACTTCCTGCGGACTTGAAGCGAGCTAGAAAGGGGCAATCAAAGGCGGGGAGGTACGACTTTCGGGACGGAATCTTATATAAGAAGTCTTTTCTCGGACCGTTGCTACGCTTCCTATCAAGAGAGGAAGGACATCGAGTTTTGAAAGACATACACTATGGAGACGCGGGTAACCATAGTGGGATAAGATCACTAGCATAAAAAGAAAAGATGCAGGGATATTATTGACCAAAAATGATACGAGATGCTGCAAGAATGTCTAGGAGATGTGAGGAATGCCCGGTTTGCTAAAAGGATCCATGCTCCCGCAACGAAGCCGAATTCGGTGGATAGTCCTTGGCCCTTCTCAAAATGGGGCATAAACATCGTTGGACCCCTGATCGAAGGATCAGGGAAAAGACGATTCTTGATTGTAGCCACAGATTACTTTAGCAAATGGGTAGAAGCCAAGGCCTTGGCTAGAATCCGAGACTCGGACGTATTTACATTTATCTTCCAGAATATCATTTGCAGGTTCGGCATCCCTGTAGAAATCGTCTCTGATAACGGAAAGCAGCTGCAGGGAAAGAACATAGACATGCTCTTTGACAACTTCAAAATCAGGAAGAATAAATCAACTCCTATCTATCCCCAGAGCAACATCCAGGCCGAAGCGACAAATAAAACCCTTGCTCTTATCCTGAATAATTCACTAGACGAGCACAAGGGACGATGGTACGAAAAGTTACACAACGTACTATGGGCATATCGGACAACTCGCAGATCTGCAACCGATGAGTCACCGTTCCTCCTCACTTACGGATCTGAAGCAGTCATCCCGACAGAGATCATCATGCCCACCACAAAAACCGAAGCATGGGAGAAGAACCTCACAGCGGATATGATGTTGGAAAGGCTCGATGATCTAGAAGAAATGAGGGAGGCAGCGCTACAAAAGATGGAGAATTACCAACGAATATTAGCTAGAGAATACAACAAGAAGGTTAAGCTTAAAAATTTTGTAGAAGGATAGTATGTGCTGAGAACTATACCCCAATACCAACGAGAGAAAAAGTGGGGCAAGTTAGAACCAACACTGAGACGAAGGGACACTTCCTCCCGAAGAAGGACCGGAAGAGTAAGTTAAAGGCTTAGGCATAGGACGACGAGGGTAATTCTTGACAATACCATGATCTTTCTAAAGGCCCTGCTCGATCCTGGTCAGAGTTTTGTTAACCTCTTCGGCAAGTTGGCAACGAGCCTTATATGCAATCACGGTGGTCTTGAGCTCAGACTGCGACAACGAAGACGTCAGTCAGGCTACTTCCTTGGCTGCCTCCTTCGCTGCTTCGTCCCGAGATCCAGCCAAACTCTCATAATACTTGGTCTGGCCCTACTGCTTCACTAAGGAAGATTGAGCCTTTTCAAGCTTTTCATTTGCAAGGTTAAGCTGTCCCTCGAGCTTTGAAAAAGAACACATGGATGGGTTAGAAAACTATAATTACAGAACCACTCATAAACAAATAAATGTATACCTTCGACACTAGCCGAATCTATCTCATATTCATTAACTACAGCGTCCCAGGCTTCGCTAAGAAAATCATACTCGTCCGAAATTTTCTTATAATCCAATTGAAGATTTGTAAGAGCAAACTGACACTCATCCAACTCTACCTGCTTCATGGAGTCTAAATGATGAAGGCGATTGACTTCGTTACTCATTTCTTCTATTCCCTTAGTAAGCCTGCACATATTAACTTCAAGATCCTTCTCAGATTCAACTAAACGAGCAACATCAGCCCGAGAAGCACTTAAGGCGTTAATAAGGGCGTGGGCCTCAGCTCTGGCATCGTCCCTCTCCCGAACAAGTCGTTTTATATAATCCTTAACTTCAAGGTCATGAGATGAACGGGCTTGACGCAACTCTTCTTCCAAGTTTATTACCTTGGCCTCTAAACGAGAAATATCCTCACGCGCCTCACGCAGATTCTCACGAGTCCAAAGTAAGGCTGATGTGTTGTTGAAAGTGGTAACAAAAGTTCGATTCTCAGACTTGTAGAGATTTGATTTTAGAAGTATATTTCAAAATAGAAAACTCAAGACGATGTAGTTATCAAGATTTTAAAAACACTAAGACTCAAGATTCCACCAATCTCCAATTTTTATGTGATTTAATCTAATCAATATTCATGCAATTCTTTACATTAAAGTGATTCTAATTTATTGCCTCTAGTAGATTTTCGAAGTAACAATTGTAAACACCAAGCATGAAACATCAAGAGTTATAAACTAAGCATGCTCCATCAAAACGAATCACAATCATTCAATAAAAATCAATTATTCAATATTAGTTCAATGCAAATAATCATAAAAGAAATTGCAAAAATTAATCGAAGTAGAATTTACCACATGATAATTGGAAAAATGGCTTCCTCCGTCGCCTCAACAATGGGGTTTAGCTCCTCATATTAATCACTTGCTCAAAATATTGGTTTATGGTTCAAAAGTTGATTAAAAAGAGGAGAAGGTATAAAACAGCGTGTTTGTAACAGATATAATTGTTACGGAACCACTGTTACAAAGAACCCTAACACAGAACTGTTGCGAACTCTGATTAATTGTTACAGAAATTGTGACAAACTGATTGAATTTGAAAGAAAAGGCCACGGATTCTGTGACTGTCTCTTACTGCTGTTCTGTGTTCTTCTTCTTCCTCTTGCCTGTGAGTTGTGAAATCGTCTCTGAAACCTCCTAAACTTCTCTGAAACTACCCCAAGGATTCTGTAACCTTGTTTTTGACTCGAACCAACCCTTTTATATACCACAGGCCTATCAATTCTCGACATATTTTAGTTTTTTTCTCCACGGCAAGTTACGAGAATATCTCTTGTTATCTTATTTGCACGCGTCTCCCTAGTCGATACAAACTGTCCAAATCCTCTCTGTGATGGAATAAAATCTTACAGAGGATATTCTTCCCTCAAATAAGACGTAACTTCCATATTTGATATC
Source organism: Papaver armeniacum (assembly GCA_023531295.1). Lineage (NCBI taxonomy): Eukaryota > Viridiplantae > Streptophyta > Magnoliopsida > Ranunculales > Papaveraceae > Papaver > Papaver armeniacum. The sequence continues at coordinate 250,229 of JAJJWW010012205.1, forward strand.
TCATAAAATACCAGAACAAACCTCCTCCATGTATTACCGTGAACACATCAAACCTGCCTTTTTTTACGTTTTCAAACCAATTAACTTCCTTGTCTCACCAAACCAGACCCGAATCAACTTGGTCCAATGATAATCCATGAGAAAATTTCGTCCGAATCCAAATCAGGGAAGTTCACACTCTGTAACTCTTTGTTTTGCTCCAAGAAATCCATCCCACCAAAATTCCGAGATTGAATCTCTTCAAAACTTGCCGAAAAATCAAACCCTAAATATAACTTGGCTGCACAAACTTTCCCTCCTAAATCAAAATTTGAATTGGAGAAGATGACCTCCCCCTATCCAGCGCTGGACTCCCTTTAGCAACTGGGGTTGAAATAGTAGTTTTGGGGTGCAAATAGCGGTGGATTCCCCTTATCATTAGGGTATCCCTTATCCAAAATGGGGGTTCAAATAGCAGGTGTCATCCGGAGGTGCCTTTAGCAACTTTTCGAGCCGATTTCTCCACACATGTTTATTTCTCCAAAAACACCTACAAAGACATAAAATACCAAAATAAGCACAAAATCGAGCACTAACAATACACATAATTGAGATCAAAATAGACACATAAATGCGTCTATCAAATACCCCCAAACTTATTATTTGCTAGTCCTCGAGCAAATCAAATCTAGAAAATAAAATCCTAACTCACTGTCGCAGGCATCGTGGATTGCATTTAGCGTATGCAACAAGCCTTTAAACCCCTAGGTGGCCCTAGTGGCCGAGTTATAGTCTCGGGAGGGTTTACCAGAGATATACCCACAAAACCTTTACTTGGACCCTAGCTATCTACGCAGTAACCTTGGAAGGCACTAAAGAATCTCCTTGGTTGGCATACTCTCATTGACTACGGGAGGAAGTACCACGATGCGAAATTCCAATTGTTGTACACGAGTTTGCACTCAAGCATACTAAAATTCATATATAAGTGACAGAGCTCTACTCGGATAGTTTCGGACATCATAACCTGAGTCAACCAATCACATGGATAGATTAAGAAGATGGATGTAGAGAAAAACGTAGATGGTTTTGATGTTGACTAAGGTGAACGGTGTTTCCCATATCCGTCGAAGGCCACCGCCAAAACGAACCTATCCTAATGGACTTAGATACTGGTTCTGGACTAATATCAACACACCGGGCGTATACAAGGGAACCAAAGTGGTCGATAATCCTAACTCTAGGTCAACACAATCGGCATATACAAGGGTTCCGGTGAGTCGACTTTATTGAATTTATTCCGATTGGTCTGATGGTCCGGTCTCAAATTTTTTTTTTTTTTTTTTTCAACTTTTTCAACTTTTTTTTTTTTTTTTTTTGGTATCTCAATCACTCTATTTCACCCTAGCAAGTGGTAACAACTTGAATCGTGAGCCGAACCTAATCACTTAGAGAAACATATTTTAAAGAAAACAAAATAAAAATAGAAGTGAAAAGGATTCAACGAGATATGGCGAAACTACCATGTTTTTCTTTAATTCTAACACCGAGCTCTGTGCTTTTATGAATAGACTCTTTAGATGTTTCCATCTAATCAGATTGGTTCCTCAACTCCTACAACCAAAATGCTTCCATCCACTTAGATTGGTTAGTGCCATCCTTAATAAGCATAAATTTCTAGGCTCTAGAGTTTATTTATCGCAACTAAAAAGTTTTTCACATACCCCCAAACTTAAATCTAACATTGTCCTCAATGTTCTAAAGATAGAATTAAAAGCATGAACAAGGAGAAACTGTTACCATTTGAAGCAAAAGAGATAAGGAAAGATATTACCGTGTCACATGAATATTGGGTTACCTCCCAAGAAGTGCTAAGTTTAACGTCTTCAGCCAGACATTACGTACCCATAAAATGGCTAATTACCCTTTCAAATCGTATATCAATAGTCGAAACAATTGTGGATCATCAAAACCAAATAATACTGCCACTAAAATGAGACAACTGCAGAGGATCAGAAAAATGAATAAACGGAGCACAACCTTATCGATGATTTCTTGCAAGACAACTGGATCTATCTGGGATGACCAATTGGGCTTCATATGAGTGTCTTGACAAACAGATTCATCCGAATAACGGGTTTCTAATAGCTTAATTTCTCCCTGGGACAGTATCAGGGTGATCGGGTTGTGGTGTCTGAAGAGACTCAAGTAATACCTCGGATGTAAAAAGATCGAGTCCCAAGTTAAGTACTTCTAAGGGGGAGACTTGACAATTACTAGAACTATCATTACCCCCAAACTTAGGGTAATCACTAATCTCAGACAAATTGCTAACTATTGCTTGGATTTCTCGGATCCTCGAGTATTTAAAATACTCAAAAGCTTCTTCTAGTTCTCTACCCCCAAACTTAGGGTCATCGTTACTCTCGAGTAAAGACCTAACATTATTGCCTAAATTTTCGGGGTCCTGTCGAGTCCTTAAAAATGTTCGAGAGTTTCTTCTAGTTCTAAATTCTGGTCATCTATATGAGCTAAGAGAATTGTCTCATCAAATTCATCCAAAGAATCACCAAATAAAGTGTCGTCCCAATTATCCTCGAACAAGATCATGAACTAAAGTGCTAATCATATTCACTTCCTCTAAATCATCGGAAGGTTGTCTAGTAACATTAAAGACATTTAGTTAAGCGGTCATATTACCAAAGGATATGTTCATAAGTCCAGTCCTACATTTGATAATAGCATTAGACGTGGCTAGAAATGGGCGACCTAAAATCACCTAGGTATTTGGTTTTTGGGTCGGGACAGGTTGTGTATCTAGGACTACGAAATCTACAAGATAAATAAACTTGTCGACCTCAATAAGAACATCCTCTATCACACCACGAGGAATTTTAACAGACCTATCGCCTAACTGCAAAGTGTATATCTTGGTAGGTTTCAATTCACCAAGTCCTAGCCGTGTGTTTTCCTATCGTGCAAGAAATCGTAAGGGCACCCGGGTCTTTATACTTAGGAGTTGTGGTGTTCGAATGATCGAACTTACATGACTAGATAAAAAGGATTTTTTAGGGACACTAAGCTTTCGCTTTCGCGTACACATATCCTTAAGGAACTTGGCATAAGCCGGAAGTTTCCTAATTGCTTCTAGTAACGGAAGATTTATGGTAACTTTCTTAAAAACCTCCATTATGTCATTAAAGTTGGATTCACTCTTTGTTGGTACTAGTAGCTGCGGAAATGGGGCTCTAGGCATAAAATAGGGCTTCTCAGGAACCGAATTGGTATCATCAGAGATTTTATCAGTCCCCTCAGCTATGGATGGTCCTGAGGGGTGTTCTACTGTATGCTCACTATCGGTCATGGTTACATGATTGTCTACTACTCTACCACTCCTAAGGGTTCTAATTGAATTCAACTGTTGTAATGGTTTTCCACCTATTTCATGAACTCCTCTATGGTTGGGATTAGTTTGACTAGGGAACCTTCCGTTATCTCTTTCACTTAAAGTCTTAGCTATTTGACCTATTTGAAGTTCTAACTTAGCAAGAGTCTGAGCATTAGTTTGAAAGTTCTGCTTGGTTTCCTGTTCAAAACTAACTTGGCTCTTTACTAACATTTCCTGGCTCGGTGCTAACATATCCTGGCTCTTTCTTAATATACTAAGAGATTCCTCTAAGCTAGTCATTTTATTCTCTAAAGGCATCTGAAACTGAGCTTGACCTGGAGAGTTCTTATCATAACCAAAACCAGGGGAACATTCGAATTACTAAGCGACCTTGACTCATCCATTAGACCACGAAAGGTCGGATGGTTTTTCCAACCAGGATTATAGGTTTTCGAATATGGGTCAAATTTCGACGGTTGTCGAATCTAGTGTTATTATACGTAACATTTGCTTGCTCTTTATTATTCTCGCCTTCCCAAAAAGGCTCCACCCGACTACTAGTGTGACCCAATTCTAAAGCTTCTAACCTTTTAGCTATTGCTTTGCAATTTTGGCATCGATTCATAGCCTCCTTCTACCCTATTAACGTTTCCTCTGCCTAGAAGAATTGTTTTCTGGGGTACCCTACTATTTTCCCATTGTTGGGTATTTTCGGCGATTTCATGCAAATATGTCATCGCCTCATCAACTGTTTGGTTTTCAAACCCACATGTACACATAGATTCTACTTTGGTCGTAGTGGAATAATCTAAACCCTCATAAAGGATCTAAACTAACCTAACCTTTTCTAAACCATGATGAGGACATTGGGCTAATAAATCATTGAACCTTTCCAAATACCTATACAAAGATTCTCCCTCTTGTTGAGAAAACGTGCAAATTTGTGCCCTAATAGACGATGTTTTGTGCCAAGGGAAAAACTTGTTCAAAAAGGCAGATGTAAGTTGTTCATATGTTTCAATTGAACTTAAGCCAAACTATATAACCACGATTTATCTTTATCTTTCAAGGAAAAAGGGAATAACCTAAGTTTCAAAGAATCATCATCAAGGTTTCTAATCTTTAGGGTACTACAAATTTCCTCAAAGTCCCTAACATGGAAATAGGGGTTTTCATTTTCTTTCCCTAAGAAGATTGGGAGCAATTTGTAAGGTCCCAGGTTTAAGTTCATAATTTTTTTTTGTTTGGCCTAACTCGATACACGAGGGACGAGTAGTCCTAGTCGGGTTCAACAAAGCTTTCAAAGTTGCCATTTCTGGCACTATTGGAATATTAGGGATTGTCTCCTCAAACGGACGTTCAAAAACGAACTCTTCAAAAATCGGACTTTCTAAATTGAGGTAATCGAGACGCTTAGAACTACTAGGTTTCTGTTTAACAATTCTACCTAGGGCGTCTCTTTTACGTTCAGGCATGCAAACGAATAACGAAGGGGATTCTAAGCAATCACAAAACAAGGCTGACTCAACCAAATCAAACCTATTGATTTCTAGCAAAAAAAAAGCATGATGGCTCCACTTAGATTGTTTCTAGACCAACTTCTAATCTTCCGAAAGGAAACCAGGTACAATTTTAGCAAACCTCTAAAGAACGAGTTAAGCTAATAAGATACCCAATACAGTCCTTTTGAACGACTGTCCTACAAGCTCGTTACCTTATCGGTCTCGTTCTAGTCAAAATTTTAAGCTTGGGTTTGCGTTTGGTATCGTTTTCCTAAGGCGGGCAAGAAGAGAACGGTGATGAAATCCGAACCCTTATCTTGTATGGCCAGGCATTGCCCTTTAATAGGAAATTAAAGTCCGTATTCAGTCCTCAACATATATGCATATGAAGGAGTCCAGTAACTCGTTGACAGGGGATTCAAGAGTGTTTAGAATCTTACCTCCTGTTCCAGACGGGGGATGAATCGGTTGTAGTCGACTCGGGCCACTGACTCCTATGTCAGTGTACGAACCCAAGGTGCAGAGACAATATCGTAATTGTCCTCCTTCCCTGCAAACAGTTTATATTTAGACCACCCTTCTGTAGGGTTTAAAAATAATGTCCAAATGTCCAAAATGTCCAAAAAGTCCAAAAATAAAAAGAAAAATTACAAAAATAATTATAAACCCTAATACAGTTTTCGAAAAAAAAATAAAATAAAATAAAATTCTTTGTCTCTTCCTCGTTTCTTTTCGCTTTGTCTTTGACTCCAAGTCTTTAGTTAATCACCAATATCTTTGGATCAGCTTTCATTTCGATCCAATGTCCAAACCTGTAACCAAAACACAAATACCCAAGAAAACGTAAAATAGAACAAAAGAATAAAAATCACTAAAAACCTAAAAACAAATCTAAAAACAAGTCCGCGTCGGCGGCGCCAAAAATTGATGTGTTGTTGAAAGTGGTAACAAAAGTTCGATTCTCAGACTTGTAGAGATTTGATTTTAGTATTATATTTCAAAATAGAAAGCTCAAGACGATGTTGTTATCAAGATTTTAAAAACACCGAGACTCAAGATTCCACCAATCTCCAATTTTTATGTGATTTAATCTAATCAATATTCATGCAAATCTTTACGTTAAAGTGATTCTAATTTATTGCCTCTAGTAGATTTTCGAAGTAACAATTGTAAACACCAAGCATGAAACATCAAGAGTTATAAACTAAGCATGCTCCATCAAAACAAATCACAATCATTCAATAAAAATCAATTATTCAATATTAGTTCAATGCAAATAATCATAAAAGAAATTACAAAATTAATCGAAGTAGAATTTACCACATGATAATTGGAAAAATGGCTTCCTCCGTCGCCTCAAAGAATGGGGTTTAGCTCCTCATATTAATCACTTGCTCAAAATATTGGTTTATGGTTCAAAAGTTGATTAAAAAGAAGAGAAGGTATAAAACAGCGTGTTTGTAACAGATATAATTGTTACGGAACCACTATTACAAAGAACCCTAACACGTAATCTGTATGTAACTCGATTAATTGTTACGTAAATTGTGACAAACCGATTGAATTTGAAAGAAAAGGCCACGGATTCTCGTGACTTGTCTCTTACTGTTGTTCTGTGTTCTTCTTCTTCCTCTTGCCTGTGATTTGTGAAATCTTCTCTGAAACCTCCTAAACTTCTCTGAAACTACCCCAAGGATTCTGTAACCTTGTTTTTGACTCGAACCAACCCTTTTATATACCACATGCCGATCAATTCTCGACAATATTTTAGTTTTTTTCTCCACGGCAAGTTACGAGAATATCTCTTGTTATCTTATTTGCACGCGTCTCCCTAGTCGATACAAACCGTCCAAATCCTCTCTGTGATGGAATAAAATCTTACAGAGGATATTCTTCCCTCAAATTACACGTAACTTCCATATTCGATATCTCATAAAATACCATAACAAACCTCCTCCATGTATTACCGTGAACACATCAAACCTTCCTCTTTACGTTTTCAAACCAATTACCTTCCTTGTCTCACCAAACCAGACCCGAATCAACTTGGTCCAATGATATCCACGAGAAAATTTCGTCCGAATCCAAATCAGGGAAGTTCGCACTCTGTAACTCTTTGTTTTGCTCCAAGAAATCCATCCCACCAAAATTCCGAGATTGAATCTCTTCAAAACTTGCCGAAAAATCAAACCCTAAATATAACTTGGCTGCACAAACTTTCCCGCCTAAATCAAAATTTGAATTGGAGAAGATGACCTCCCCCTATCCAGCGCTGGACTCCCTTTAGCAACTGGGGTTGAAATAGTAGTTTTGGGGTGCAAATAGCGGTGGATTCCCCTTATCATTAGGGTATCCCTTATCCAAAATGGGGGTTCGAATAGCAGGTTTCCTCCGGAGGTGCCTTTAGCAACTTTTTGAGCCGATTTCTCCACACATGTTTATTTCTCCAAAAACACCTTAAAGACATAAAATACCAAAATAAGCACAAAATCGAGCACTAACAATACACATAATTGAGATCAAAATAGACACATAAATGCGTCTATCAAAGGCACCGTTAAACTTGCGACGATCGGCATTATAACTATTCTGCATATCAACCATTTGGATCCGTCCCTCTCGCCATTCAGCCACCAAGACATTATGCTCATCGGCTCGTGCATTCCATTTTTCAGCCTCACTCTTAAATTCCTCTACCAACTCTCTGATTCGAGAAGCCTGGCGAGCCCTTTCACTTCGAAGACATGCCAATTCTCTGACATCGCCCACCGAAGATAGGGCCGGGAGACTCAGCCAACACACTAAGAAGACAAAAGATAGACGAAGAGGAATGCAAGGAAAGAAAATGCACCGTCAAAAGACGAAGCATCGCTACGAGCCTTCTCCAAATCACTGCGAACAAGTGCTAGTTCAAAACGAAGTTTCTCCTCTTCAGCACCAAGCTTCTCTTTCCCCTTCAGCCGATTTTTCAACTCTAATATCTCTTTGTCCTTAGCAGCAATGAGTGCCTCAAAGAACGTTCAACTCCTCTCTCTCGTGACGAAGCTTTGCCTCCGCCTTCGGTGGCCTTCGCCTTGAAGAATTGGTACAGAGCATGGTTGCGAGTGTTCGCTCCTCATTATCTGCGTTGATGACAAACAAATAATAACAATCAATAAAAGGACATATCGGCCCAATGGAAGAGGGAATCTACGATGACTTACCTCAAGAACACGTTGCTGGGGGAAACCGTACTGATACCCATCGGCGATAGCCATCATATCAGCAATGGAAGAGGGATGATCGACTAATAGACTAGTAGAAGTAGACCCTAAATCCTTCTCCCAGATTTCTTCAACCTCATCGTGAGATGATAACTGCATTTTCTGACGGGTGAAAGCATTGGAGTTTTTCTCGCCAGGGATTACTGGAGCAGGGTTAGGCACGAACATCAAGTTTTTCTTCATCAACCAATCAAGTGTGGCATCATCACCGGCATGCATCATGGCCTTCTCAAAACCTTCCGAAGATGCATCGGTGGAAGCCCCTTCACAGGTAACGTCATTTCGTCCACCATAATTCTTCTTGGCTTCGGCCTCCTTGGCAGCAAGGGCTTCGACATCTTCACCATCAGAACTTTCTTCCATCTCAACCGCTTTCTCACCACCAGTCTCAGCAAGGAAGTCCCACTCATCATTTGGAGAAACTAAAGAGAAGTCTGAAGCTATCCCCATGGCTGCACCAATATCAACGTGCCCACCAGAGGAATAAATCTTGCTAAAATAAAATTCCTGACCCGACCCAGTAGGGATCGTTGATTGAAGATCAACATCTTCGTTCATCTGATTTGGGGAGGGAGAAAGTGTAGGATCATCAACGGGAATATCTCCTTGACCGCCAGGGGCAATCTCCTCTTCAGTAGCTCCGCCACCAATATTCTCACCATCCTCATGATTATGTGGAGAAGTCCCTGTACGTTCCTCATCATCGGTAGCTTCCTTTTCTTCCTCGACTTACTCATCGTTTACTGGACTGGTGACTTCATCAGGGACTTCTGTCTCCTCAACAGCAGCAGTAGAAGACTGAACCGGACCTATTTTTTTCTTCTTCGTTACCTAAAGTCATAACATTGTGTTATCACGAAGATAATTTTATCCATACTTTGATTAATCTCATACCAAGAAGAAAAGGGGCAACTATACACATTACAATCTCACGAGAAGGCATACCTTAGCAGTGACGGTACTCTTCGAAGGAAGGGTAGCATCAGAACCTTTTTCTTCATCAGCAGCAATCGAAAGCATACTCAAAGTTTATACCAGCAAAATTTAACTGCCAAGGACAGAAGTCACCATAACGAGCTGGAGCACTATCACGAGGTTGGCTACCAGTAACAGGGCTCCATCCATGCTGACCAGGTACCCAACCATAAGCCTAAGGAACGATGACTTCAATAACGGTGGCATGCCACTCTTAATCATGATGACGCTTGAGTCGCTCACGAGCAGGAAAAAGCTTCCGCTGAGAAGTCCCTTCGGTATTGGGACATATCGAAGCTTCGAATCACTCACTTTACTTAAGAGACGAACTTCACCCTGAGAAGCGGCAATGGTACGAAGGCCGACGCCCCATGGCTTACGGTTCCTACCATTAACATAGTCTCCAAAAGAGGCATTGAAGTTTTCAGGAGTATACCAATCTTTCTCAGCTGGGTTGGGGACATAGCAGGTCATCATCGTCTCCCTCTTACTTCGAAGATAACATTCCTTAAGCGCCCGAAGATGATTCCCAGTCAGTTGTACTACAGAACGACAATGGGTATGCGGAGTAGAACCCTCACGATGAGCCAAGGCATCGTAATAAAAAGAATCAACTGACTTGTACAGAGGCTGCATTAAGCCAGCTTCGAAGGCCCCCAAGGTCGTCAGCAAGTGGAAATCATCATACTTATAATTTGTGATCAGATTGTAAGTAAGATCGTCACCTTGATCATAAAACCTGACTTCGAAAGCTTCAAGTTCATGCTTTACTTTGAAGGCCTCAAGATCAATATGCCTAAAAGAAACCTTCTTCTTTTTCTTGGGAATCGGCATACTTCGTATAACGGGGGCAACACTGGAAGATACAGCCTTGTCCAACGATGGATCCTTCAGGGGACTCATATCCGAAGCCTTTCTCTTGGAAGGAGGATTCCTAGATGAGTCTGCCTTCGGGGCCGCACCTTTAGAAGATTCTTTCACCAAAACAGCGTCCTGCGAAGCTTTAGATTTCGAAGGTTGCATCGTATCTTGAAGAGGCATAGTAGGCATCGTAGCTTGAGAAGGCATCGTAGCTGGGGAAACAGAACGAAGAGGCTGCACATTCAGCGGCTCAGTACGTTGAGAAGAGGGAGGTGGCGCATTCGTCGGTTCAGCACGTTGAGAAGCAGGAGGACGTTTAACAACGTATCGAGAACCCTTCGGTGGATCCCCCTCTTCGTAGATGAAACTCTGGGACCAGACGCAGATGAAGCCTTATGAGCTCGAAGATCCGGTTGGAAAGGCCTAGATGGACCACCCTTCGGCGGGGATATATCAGGACTTCTGGATGGAGGAGATCTATAAGGGCTCGATGGTGGAGTTTGGTATGGAACCCGATGACGATCATCCATACCTACAAGGGGCATAGAAGTAAGACGAAGATCAAACAGAGAAGATGATGAAGATCATGAAACAAAATTTTTTCAACTTTCACAGTTCATCAGAAATACCATCAAAACACAGAAATACATAGTTTGATAAAACCAGCAGAAAATTAGAAACCCTAATTCAGTCATAGCCGTTAAAAACAAGCTTTAACGATCAACAGAGAAGCCATGGGTTTTGTGATAAAGAACAGGGGCAAGTATATATACTTTCGTATATTTTGTTCTTCATCACAAAACCTAGATATAGTAGCAGAGAAATGATTATCAACCAAAATCAAGATAAGAAGAAAACTATACCTGAATCAGAAGTGTTACGATAAGAACCAAGACGATCTGCAAACATCTGATGAACAGCGACAGCAGAGGACCTTTGAAGATTCGATCAGTTTTTGACTCTGAGCAGCACCAGCAGAAGTTAATAGCTAAAGAACCAAAAAAAAAAGAATGAAAAGGTTCAGAGAAGTGAATGATAAGTCATGAACTGACAAGAATAAATAGAGAATAAAATTTATTTTTTGCAACTTCTCTCATATTTATAACACAAAACCGTCACATGACTCAAGGAGAAGTTATTGCTAGGAGTGGGAAACGTGCCTTGAGAATAAGGGGAAGTTAATGAGAAGAGAGGGGAGACTGTGAAGACAGTTTTCTCCTAACTTTGACCAACTTCAAACTTGGAGAAAATGGGAAAATTGTATACACATAATTCATCATCTGCCACGTGTCGAAGAAATCACACATGGGAAACACACAACTCAAGAACATCAACATATGATTCCACGTCCTAGCACCCAAGGGGCATCCGTCATCTACATCTAGATCAATCCGACAACAGAATATCAAGGGGGCACCTGAGGAACAAGCTACCGCGAAGTACTGAAGAACACTCAAAGATCTACTTTACTCCATCCCGAGGGAGATCCAAGATCGAGGGCAGGGATTAGTCTCACTGACGAGGATGTGATAGGGGAAGCAGACATCTGTCTGGCGCGTGCAGGTTATCCAACTACCCGTATTAAACACTAGAAACGTAGGGTACGTGTCATCTACCCTGTGGAGGAGAAGAATGTAATTCTTCGTTACCCTATATTACCGCTGAATCCATCGGAAGACAACGAAGACCCCATTGGGATCGGTAAGCAAATCAAGATGATAAGGACTGGGCTGCTTACATAAGAGGGCCACACCAAACATGCCTATAAATATCCCTCTCCTCTAAGAGAGAAGATGTCGACCAACCAGGTAAGAGCGAGAGATAAGAATAGAAGAGAGAGAAATAGTGAGAGTAAGTAGTAGTTATATCTCCTTCATAGCTTAGTTATTCACTCCAAAGTCATTCGACTATCTTTGTAACCCCCAAATGCATAGTGAAACAACTACCCCCGTGGATGTAGGCCTTAGTGCTGAACCACGTAAATCAGTGTCTCATTTATATTCCGCACTTTATCTTTTGTTTTATATACTATGCCTAGATCTGTTATGTTACATGTTACGATTGTATGTATAGTTTAATTTACCCCTTTGACTGAGACGAGGAAGAGCCCGAAGGCTTGGAGTCTAACAAGTTACTGACTTACCCCGTTATATATATGTATGTTTCATTCTCCCCAGCGAGTTTATATATAATGCGAATATTGTTTGTGAACACGTTGATACCATCGTTATTTCTGTGTTCACATTTCTCAAAGGAGATCTTCATTGAGAAACTTCCTCTGAAGTTATTGCCTCTTTGGATATTAGCAATGAGAGATTTATGGATGTGTCAGCTCCTGAACTAGGTGCTGGTTATACATTGGATAGAAGTGTTGGAGTGTTGAATGACTGCCTTTGTTTAGCTGTTTATCCAAGTTTCTCTTCCCATTGCGCTGTACGGGTCATGAAAATTATGGAGTACAACATATTTATGTTTCCTTTAATTTCTAACAAGTTTATACTTACATAAATGAATGACAATCTTAAATTTAGTAAAACTAAATTTAATATTTTTTTTTTGATCGATCAAAGAGGATAGATTAAAAAGCACACAACCCGTGTGCGGGCTGATACAAATGACAAAGAGCATGAAGCCCACAGAAACAAAAACAAAACTAAAGTAAAGAAGTTCCCAAGAAATCAAAGAGTATGAGCAAAAGAAATCAAAACTTGTGAAACCTAATGAAACCTAACAATTGAAGAGCATTTTGGAAGACATCGGAGATTGTCAACTAACCGACTAAATCAAGATTTTCTATAATTAGATCATCGTGGTTCTTTGAGAGGTCTCTAAACATTTCTTCACGATTAGACTTTAAAGTTGGAAACTCTAAACCCCATAAAGAACCAGACTCCAATAATTTGTCTTCCGATACTTTATTAGGAGCTTTAGGTTTAGGGAGCTTTTTCTTTTTTGAACTTGAAAGGGTACCATTTGGGAACATACCTGTACCTTTGCATTTTATACTCAATTTCATACCAATTCCTGCAATTGACTTGGACGATGACGGTTTTGCGCGTACCTTTGAATCTTCCAAAAATGACTGCGAATTGGCTATTTCCCCTCCATCTTCTTCTTCCTCATCTTCATCTTCTTCTTCCTCATCTTCATCTTCTTCTTCATCTTCGAAACCATGAAACCTATTATGGGATTCAAAACCAGGGGATGGCGAGATCAGTTGAGGAGAAGTTTATACCTTCCACAACTGGTTGACCAATTTCAGGAATAGGATGTAAGTGCTTTTTGTTTTTCGTTTTTCCAGCGCCTTTCTTACTTTTATAAGAAACCCAATCACCAAGAACCTTTTCTTCTTCAATTACCGTCTCACCATTCACACACATCTCTGCATAAAAACTAAATTTAATATTAAGGATTAAATGTAGAAAGAGATCAAGGATTTGTGACCAAAGGATTAAATGTAGAAAGAGATCAAGGATTTGTGACCAACCAGTGAACTGAAGAACTTAAGAAGAACCAAGATCAATCACTAAAGTGATCATTGTCAACAGTTAACCTTACGACTTGCATAACTCAGCTAATCGATGATTCTAAACATTTCAAAGAATAATATCTTACGTATGTTCCAAAGAAAAAAATACTGGAATTAGGATTCATCAAAGTCGAGTCTATACTCGGAGAAATTAGAAAACTACTTGGGCAGGATAACCAGCAGCTGGGTAAGTGGCTGGTCAATACGTGACATTTGTTAGTTGCTAAAGTTTCCTTATGTTATGCTAAAGTTTCCTTAAAACTGCAATTCGAAAACTCTGTTAGATGATAGTCCCACATCGGAGAACACTATCTTGGAAATTGTGTAACATAATAACTTAGATTTGCGTTCCATGAGCTATCAGCTAGCCCCTTCCCCGTAGTAAAGGTGAAAGTTAAAGTTATGCATGCAATCTATGCAACAACATAGCCCTAGCTGGGCTATCAGCGAAACACTTGAAAACGTTCAAAATGCTGTCCGGGCCTCTTCATTTGTAGCTGATTGGTTTTTGCCTTTTTGGTTATGATTAATTATTTTTGCTTCTGATCACTTCATCTATTGATTCGAGCGCTGATTGGGTCAGCTGCCCCATATGGCAGTACTCGGCGCTGCTCTTGTTAAAATCTTAAGGTTCATAGCTGCTCGGTTAGATTAGTTTTTAAAAAACTACATACCATCTATTAACCATCGCCATACACAGCCAGAACGACTTATTCGGTAGCCCGCTTACAAAAACATGTGGCTCGCAAACTAATCTCCGTGAACGAAAGACATTCTTCTTTTCTCATACGTGTCTCGCGGAGTTTGATATATACTTTTAACAAGAATTCTTATTCTGTTTTTATGAATGGAGGTGCAGCAGGTAAAGCTCTTTCTTATCGTCCAAGTTTGGTACTTAAATCTCCTCTTTGTTTTGTTTATTCAGGTGGAAAAGATCGAGTAGCAGCAAAAAAAGTTAGGTGGAGGCACTCAGAGGATATTGAGGTGAATATATTTATAAGATTACCCGTGAAATCCATCTTATATGACTCATTTAAGGCACAGTTCAACCTGTGTTAGTTGTTGTCCCTAGAGTCTTGTACGCTAAGGATCCTGGTACGCTGAAACCAAAACCATCCTGAGAGATATACAAAGTGTAATATATATGCACTAACAATGATACAGAAAATAAAACTATAATTTGTTCTTTTGGTCTCAATATTGAAGTGATAAAACCACCAAACCTGAACCAGTATAAACACTAGAGCCGTCCATCAAATCATCATGTAACAGAGAGAACAGCAAATTTGAAGAAAACCTCCCATTTCAGTAGAAGAAAGGAATCTGTGGCGCATATCTTACTTTGAAGGATAGCCTACTGGAGAGTAACCACCATTGGATTGTCTAGGAACAAAAGAAAGTCTTCTTCTGAA